>JAKLWY010000029.1:0-505000 GCA_023512815.1 Cercospora zeae-maydis | reverse complement strand
TGCATTGACCGGTAGGCGTTCCGTAAGGCCTATAAGTTCGGTGTTGATCGGAGGTTATCTTAGGGGTGTTGGGTGACGGTGGCCTATAGTGACCCAACGGTTGAAAACTGTTAGGCCGTTTTTTGGGTAGCGGTAGCGAGGTCGGCTGTTAACCGATTACGCTTAGACTAAGTAGTTTGCAGCGGAGGGGACGAGAGGGGGTGGTGTCGAAATATTTCCCGAATCGGGGTCGCCGCCGTAAGGAGATCTCGATTTTTCGGAAAAACGGCAGGGTCGCCCCCGGTGGTGTTAGGTTATAACCTAACACCCCTTAGCGGCCCCGTTTCGAGCCCGACCGACACCACTCTCACGGGCTAGCCTGAACGGCACGCGTTCTGTCCGACCTGCGAGGTTGGCGTCGATCGGAGGTCATCTGGGGGGTGTTGGGTGACGGCGGCCTGAAGGTGACCCAACGGCCAACAACCGTTGGGTCGACTGTGGGGTGGCGATAGCGGCCCCGTGTCGGGCCCGATCGCCCTCAAACTTGAAGACCGGACTCGGCGGCACGCGTCCTCTCCGACCTGCGAGTTTGGGACCGATCGGAGGGGCCGTTGGGTCGCAGAACGGCAGGGTCGCCCCCGGGTGTTGGGTCGCTGAGTCAGCTGTTGGGTCGGCGTTGGGTCGGGCAGGAAACCACGTCTCCCTCCCTCCCCCCTCTCCCTCCCTCCCTCCTTCTCTCCTTCCCCTCCCCTCCCCCCTCCCTTCCTTATTTCGCGCGCGCGGCGGCCGCTTCGCGGCCGGAAATTTTTTGGGGGGTGTTGGGTGGACGGGTTGGCCGTTGGGTCAGGAAACGGCAGGGTCGCCCCCGGGTGTTGGGTCGCTGAGTCAGCTGTTGGGTCGGCGACGCCAGAAGCAGGCCGTTGGGTCAGGAAACGGCAGGGTCGCCCCCGGGTGTTGGGTCATCTCGACCTCGTACGGGTCCTGGGGGTTCCCGCGAGCTCTGGCGAGCAGAGAACTCGTGCATCCGGGGTCGTATCCGGACGGGCGAGGTCGGTAGAGGGGAAGATGGCCTCCGAGGGCCCCTCCCGGCGACAGCACGGCCCCCAACGGAGCTCCCTCTCCCCGTTCCAGGGGGTCCGAGGTCTCCTCTCGTCGGGAGACGTGGAAGCCGGCGTCTCACGCGTCGTCGGGGCGATCGGGGACCGCGGAGTCACTATGGGCCAGGAAGGAGGGTAGGTGGTGCACGAGAGATCAGGTCGCTTCATTATTCCGTGTACCCCAAAACACATATCGGGCCGGCGACGAGTTGCAGTGCCCTAGGCAGCTAAAGTACCCATGTAGTTAAACATAAACAGCGCGTAAGCCGCGCTAACCCGTAGAAAAGAGTCTCTACTGCCAAACAAGAACATCTAGCGTAGTATAATAGCGAACTGAAGACTACGGCTAGGGGTCTTACGCCTAACTAGTACTTAGCAACCGGCTGCTGCCGCGTTACTTAGCGCATAGTATTCGCATGCGGAGAGCATCCGACGGCGAACAACCTTGCAAGAATTAGTTCTATTAATAGGCGGAAACCGCACATCCTTAGCAGCTTAGGTGCCTACAAAGCGCGAGCTTAGGCTCTCCTCTATAGTAATCAATTATCTACCCTACGTTTCTTGTTCACAGTTCTAGTATTATCACGCGTTCTGTGCGTACCCGCCTTGCCAGCTAATACGAGAGACGATGTAGCCAACACGAGGGTTCGCGAGCTGAACGTGGAAACGTGACTGCGAGCGTAGCTCTTAATCGATCCAAACTGCAGTGCTTACGAGGATTCCTAAGCCTGGCTACCGGGAGACGAGAGACGAGAACTGCGCGTTGTTACGCTGCGTGCGACTGCTATACACCTGATTCTGGGGCTGTCGGGCCTTAGTAATATGGAAATGCACGCCTAGCTGGCTGTGAGCTAGTTGGAGTAGTATAGGATTCACGCATCACTATCTTAGACGGGAGGTCTAAGGTGGTCTATACGTTGCTATATACCCTTTTACACTTAGTAGCAGGTGCAGCAGCACTCTGCGGAATAAGTAATATTATTTTAGCGAAAGAGGCTCGACACGACTCGATTAGGCAGAAGTAAGTATATAAGAGTGTAGAAATGTAGCAATGTATCAAGCGCCCCTAGATTTCACATCTAGAGATGTTAGGAATAATCCTTGCCTTTTAATCGTGTGCGTTCAGCGTGCTTTTATCCTGCGCCAAGCATAAGCGGCACTAGCCGTCATGCCTTGTCGCCTAACAAACCACCCCTCCTAAGCCATATGTGTTAGGGTTGTTAGATGGGTACTGCAGGCTTGCACGAGGATAACAGGTCATGGATTGAGACTACACGAATATCTACCTCGTCATCCTAGATGCGACGGTGGCAGCAAAGAGTACCTCCTTGCTGAGCCGGGTAGGCTCGGCCCGTCCTACAAGGAGATGGCCGAAGATGGGCCGGGCTGGCCCATCCTGCTCATATCTGTGTGGTGCATCCTCGCAATATGCCCCTTGACTCTTATAGGGTAATAGCAGAATAAGGGCCTCATAAACACCGTGTAGTCATATAGGACATCTTGCCTCCACTTCCCCCCGCGACTAGCCTGCGACATGCTACTCGGCTCGCCCACGAGCCCTTAAGCCTTCACTTTCCCGTTCCGTTCTTCGTCAAGACGCTACTAGAAGGAAGCCACAAAAGCCACGGAGGAACGCGACCGGGCCCTTCGTACACCGCGCCAGCCTTCAACTCTTCGCCGAAAACCACCGCGAGGAAATGTTCACGAGTCAAGAAAAGCTGCGACTTCTTCTCTCTTCCCCGCTCCTGCAGCCACGTTGCCCACGCCGTGCTGAACATGTTTACGTGTGCGGGGCAACAACGGCCTAGGAGGTCTCGCGCTGTGTTAATGTCCAGATCAGTTGCAGCAGCAGTGTCGGGAGATGCCACGGAGGCTTTGGAGTCCGTCCTCGAGTCGACAGCCGTGGCCTTGTTCGGACTTGCAGAGCTTTTGAATCGCGCTAACAAACTAATACGCGCCTGCTCTGCGCTGCGGTAGGTCCTCGATCCATGCTGGGCCGATAGTGATGGACACTTCCGATCATGGTCATGCTGTCCCTCTCCCATGGTCACCGCCGGCAGTGCTCTAGGCGTACGTGATGGTGTGACGTTCGAGACGGGGCTTTTGTCACCAACCCCGAAGCCGCCTTCACACGAGCTCTCGACGTACTCATTAGGGTCGCCTCGGGACTGGCCTTCCTCCTCGGGAACGTTTGGTGGGCTCCAGTCCGCAGGGCCACCGATGGAATTACTGACATACGTATCATCCCAAGCGCCAGTGAAAACACTAAATTCAGGAGTTGCATACCTGACAGCGGGCACTTCCTTGTTTGACACCGAGAGATTCTTCTTGTCCGTGGCTGGGTGCGTTGACGTACTACGCGCTGCAGCGCGCGTAAGCCGGTTCGCTTCTGGGTGTGAGTCTTCCAGGTCCGGTGCGCGCTTTGCCGAAGGTGGAACTGGCTTGGAAGACCGATGGCTGCTGCGATAAGTTGAGTCTTTCTTGATCGGCGTGCATCGCCCACGGGAGACTTTGCGATCCCCGCTTCGCCCTGTGGGCTTCAGGATTAGTGTCGGCTCTGTTTAGAAAGCGCTGTGGCGGGAGTAATGCAGAAGGGCAACGCAAGCACGGAATGGGCGTCGCTTCGACAAGCAAGGACGTGCAATGCCTTGCGCTCCACCCCAAGGCTGCGCGGCGGGCGCTTGATGCACGGAGAAGCATACCTCTGACCTTGAATGAACACTGTGCCATTCTCCCGCCAATGCCACAGTTCGTGCAAGATCCATTCAGCGCTGAGCCATACCGATCGACGACACACCTGCGCAGGGCACCTGTGTCAACGAGCATCAGTACGAGCAGCTGAACCCCAGCAATTCAAGTTTCTCGCTGACCTTTGCCCTCACGACAGTCCTCACACGGGCGTATCATAGCGTTGCCCGTCCGGTGAATGGAAAGGATACGTTGATGTTCGCGCCGCTCATTGTCCTGTGACAAGTTGATAGTATTTCGCTTGTCGCTAAAGGTCTTCCGGAACACCAGACGATTGCGCGTGGGCAATTGCAAGCAAGCCAGCCAGATCGGAATTTTTCGCGGAAGTCTGCCGTTCGCGGATCTTGAAAGAGCAGTGAGCTTCGTCACAAAGCTGTCCGTGTAATCCGCGGTCGAATCAGGCACGAAACTGCTCAACGGCACCTCCGCCGCTGCATAATCTGTAGCGTCTTCTGGCGGGAGAAAACCAGCCTCGAACTCAGCGATCATGTCATCCTCGGCGCCGGCCACATCATCGTACTCCTGCCAGGTGTCAGTCCAGGTGACCTCGAACACACCGCCGCTACGTCGCGTGACGTCCTCAATGTCCCACTCTATCCCATCGAACAAAGCGTACGACATCCCATTCTCACGCAGGTGAATGTCATGCCGTCCCAGCATTGTCGATTTCCATCTCACTTGATACATAGTCTTAGCTCCATCGACTTTCTTCCGCAAGATCCTCGCTATAGGCCGTTCCATGGCGATCGAGGCATCTGTCCGGTCATATGCTGTTGCGCGACCTATTGTGCTTTCGCAATGGAGCTATCTTGTTTTCTTCTCGATCGTGTCCCGAGCCGCGGACGGTGGCGACGGTGGCGGGACTGCCCCGAATGCTCGAGCGGACAAGCCTTCGAAGCGCGCGAACGCGGAGGAGTCTGCGAAATAAGATGCAGGGTACCCCGGCAGGGGACAGAAAGTCCTTGCGATGAGCCAGCACTTTAACTCCCTCCACCATTAAAGCTTACCATGGAATATGTTGGCTTCGCTGCATATGCCCAATTCGTCCGTGATTCGGGATGAATCAATATTGCCCTCTGCGTGGCCGTGAGCGACCGCGTGGACGCTCACCCACGATGCGAGGCAGAACTCCAACCCAAGCCTTCTTGCCGGCGGAGCGCATGGAGTCAGCGAAACGCTTTCGAGAGCGGTTCTTGCAGATGTGGGACAGCATGGGGACTTTCCCTCCGGCTACCCATCCATCCGATGTACCCAGAGAAGACACAGAGGCGGCATCAGGAAGTTTCATGCCCGGGACAGAAAATGCGGCCGTAGGCATCAACGTCGTTGATGCCGCCATGCGGCCGCGTTGCTCTGAGGATGAGGCTCGTGTGGCATCGCATGGAGCTGAGGATGAGCTATACCGGCTGACTCCAGGCCTGAAGGGCGCGATCGTGAAACAAGCGCCTCCCAAGACGACTTGCGCGTGGATGCAACAGGAGCCACACGAGGAACCGTGGCCGATGGCAGAATGTGCTGCCGGTCAGCTTCCTCCACGCGATTTTGGTCAAACGCAACCTGTCCAGTTTCCCGACGTGTCGATCTTTCATGGCGTGACACAAGGATCGCCGGCTGGACCACGCCTAACATTCGGAGCGTCAGAATCAGCGATATCCCAAGGCGAACGCCAGCCACAGTGTGTTCCGGGCGCTCATTCGCGGCCCTCACCGCAGGAAGCCCAAGGCAATTACTATCCGATGGCCCCAAACGCTGGATCTCCGGGGCAGGAGGTTCGTGAGCATGAACATGAAACTGGGCAGACTAGGAGCGTCATCAAAGAGCGAGCAGTGCCTCGTGGGTACGATGTCCAGCACTTCAACCCGGCCATGGGACTCCCGAGCACTGTGTTGGTCAGCTCTCGAGACATTCCACGAGACCCAAGGCGCCTTCTATTCGTCTTGGAGCTGTCCGATGAGGAATTGGTGAAGCACGGAAGCAAACATGGGGCCAGCCTCCTTGCGTTCAGCTGCAGGCAAGCGTGGGGTGGCAATGAGAAGGTCAGCTGCACAGAGCACAATGAACGCGTGTACTCCGTTTTGTTCAGAACAGCATGGAAGGCTGTTGAGTCGGAAGGTATGAGAGTGATGTCGCACGGGTGTCCCGTGCAGGCGGAACATCCACCGCCGCACTCTCCGAGCAGTTTTTTCTGGAACGACGACCGTGGCCGTGTCGACGACAGGGACATGATGTTGGCATTGCAACGTCAACTCCCGGCATTATGCGGGCCAATGAAACTGTACCGACAAAGCATTGGAAGCGAAAGGGAGTTCGTGATATCTTTTGATAGGTGTCCGCAGCTACTGCGAATCGGGCTGCCCCTGCTGGTGCATAGCGGCGAGCTCATCTGGGCATGGTTCAAGGCGCGGTCGCCGTACGAGAGTTGTCGAATGTGTGGCAAGCGGCACCCCGCACGGTGCGTCTACAGTGCCGAACGGTTGCTGTGAAGGGGAAGGCAAGGCGCAGACCTTCGGGTAGATGGTTCGCCTGCGTACTCCCCGACAGCAATAGAGTTTAGCTCCTCGAACAATTATTTCAAAGGCATCGAGCTCCGAGTGTTGTGCGGAAACCCCGGTCGTGAGAGCTTGTCGGCACCCCATCAGAAATAAGGACTCTTAATTGTATCTTTGCGCGAGAGACGCGCCGTCGCACCGGTTGCAGGTCGGGTGACCAGCTTTTGGTGATCTTCTTGAACTGGCTTTTTGAGCTTCGAGGGAGACCAGTACACGGGCCTGCGACACGGTAGGTCCTGCATTTTGCCCATCGTAGGGTCCAATTTCTGCAACACCTCGTGCTCGGTCAACAGTTCAGTTCCCGCGCTATCGGCAGCGACTGTGTCGCCCTTGTGCAGTCTGTCGAGCAATGTCTGCCATTCATCTGTCTCTTCGTGCGTCAGTTTGCTCCATATCAGGCTGGTCTGTTCGCGGCTCGGACACCGTTCTTGGCCCAGCACTCGGCCAATGTGGTAGAAGAAGAGCTCGACCGGGAGAGAGAAAGATTTCCGTGCAAGGAATTGCCGCTGGCTCTGATCCGAGGTGGCGAAAAGGACGGGGTCGAAGTTGTGCGGAAGACGGAAGTCGGTCGGACGCAGCGCACCCTTCGCTGGTCCTTCGGCGTCCCTCGTCTTTGTCAGATGGGGAGTCGCGCTGCAGCCACGCACATCGGCGGGCGCGTCGAGCGGGGCGCATTTCGCAGTCTCGCGGGGCTGTTCCACACGCGTATCTTGCCAGCGCTGCTTGATCGCCGTGGTGAAGGACTCCATTTCGGCGGCATCCTGAATGACGTCTGACAACAGCGCGGGAAGATGATCGAGTGCAAGCTCGCGGAGACGCATCGCCACCACGTCGGCGCGAGCCTCGTCGCCGCCTGCTTCGCGGACATTGTCGCAAGCGTCGTCGACCCATTGCGGACAGATGTCCGGGTTCGCGCAGGAGATGCGGTGGCTTATGGCGTGGCAGAAGACCCGCCCCAGAGCCATGGCGAAATAGCATGATGCCGGCGGTTCAGCCACAAGGAGATGCAGCGATGTCTTCAACTCTCCTTCGCTGCTCGCTGACTCCGAGGCACTGCTCTGTCCTCTCGTCAGCGGGTGTCTGCAGAGCCACGTGGGAGCCACTCGCCACCAGAGATGCTGAGGAGCGCGCCCTGCGCAGTGGGCCGTGGCACTGCCTTTTCGCTGGCACCTGTCGTCCTGCGCGGGACCGCAGCTTGAGTTGCAGTTGCCGATGCAATTCCGAGTGTCGATGGAATTCCATGGGCACGGCTGATGGCTGGTGTTGGTGACGCAGTGGCTCCGGATGATGGCGCGACGGTGTTGCACGCTCGGCGACATGGACAAAGAGCAAGGTTGGCGTGTAGTGGCCTTGGGTTGGGCGCGTCTTGGGGCCGACCTGTCCGCGTGAAGGTGCGCAGACGAGGCTCAGATTACACGCAAGGGCTGTAATGGCTAGACCTTGTCCGCAGCATGGGCATGCTCCAGCACTGCATGCTGCGGCAGCCGGTTGACACATGCTCTGCAGGTGGGTCCCGTCCGTCCGTCGCCAGCCGCAGTCGTTCGACTCCCACAGCATTCTCGCTCTCGCGGCGCGGTTGTGCCCCCGGCCGAGCTCCTCACCGGGGCTCGCCCTCCTCGTCGGGCACATCGCAGTCCTCGCTGGGCCACACGAGCACGCCCTCGGGAACGACTGGAAGCGATGTCTCGAGAGACATCACCGGATCAACGGCAGCCGCGACCGCGGCAGTGGCTCATCGCACGCATCGTGGACAAACGGTACACCGATCAGGGTGTCATCGAGCTCCAAGCGGACTGGCAACCCACGACGGTCCGGGCCTCGCAGGTGTCCACGGATGAGGACAACACGCTGTGGGTACATCTGGAGGGCGAGCGCATGCAGGGAGTCCGAAGACGCGTGCGGGTCGGCGTCGATGGAGGCTCGGGAGAAGCTTTGTGGTCGATTGAGTGGAAGCCGACATGGTGAGGGGCGAGTAGGAGAGCGAGGTGTGCCGCGCCACCGCTGACGAGATGTTCCCGCAGGAGGAGCGTGTGGGGACTGACGGGTGCCATGGACGCCGTGGCGGCATATCATGAGTCCCACCTGGAAAACGTGCGAAGGAAAGAGGGGACATGGTGGCGCGTCTCCGATCTTGGCCCTCTGGTGCAGCGGGCGGAAGGTGCGCCGGCTCCAGAAGCGCCGTTGACCCTGGTGGATGCACACTACCTCGTGCCCGAACGGGGAGTCGACTATACGCTCGCCATCGCCGCCCACTTTTTCGGCGCGCTCGATGGGCTGGCGTCGAAGGCCTCGGTGCGTTATCTCAACATGCCCGTCCGACAACGGCTCGTCTTTGCCGACGCGTACGTCGAGTCGCTCGCGTCGGGCCGGAAGAAGGGCGTGAACCTCCGGTCCCATCTGCGCCTGATGCTGGTGTATGCGACCGGACTGGCACGAAGGGTCGACATGTGTACCCGATGCGAAGAGGGACGCGGGCCGTTCCCCAAATGGTATGCCTCGTCCTCTCCGCGTCTCTGCAGCAGCGCTCACCTGTGCACAGTGTCATTGACGATAGTGCGGCCGCGGGGACGTGCGTCAACTGCGCGATGTCGGTGTCGGACACCTCCCGGTGTCAGTGGTGGCACCACAATCGGAGAGGGGAACGACCGTCGCTGTGGAATCCCGCACTCGTCCACGACGCGGGACCGGACGGAGCAGGAGGTGCGGCGCACGACTCGCGCGAAGCCTCCGGGGGTGCGTTCATGACGCCCGGCACCGATGGAGGTGGTGATGGGGACCTCGCCGGCGGTGGAACCCCGGCACGTTCACGTTCGTCGACCGTGGGCAGGAACGATCGTTCTTCGGCGTACGGCACGCCCGAATCGGCGCCTCTCGAAGTCGAAAGGCGTTCGCGTGAGGGTGCAGCAGCGCAGAGCACATGCGAACGTCCCGGGACGGGCGAGTGCGCAATGCGAGGGAGGGGACTCGTCCGGACTGACGGGCATCTGCTCCGCTTCGAACCACGCACGCCACCGTCCGAAGCGCTGCCCCGCCCGTCGAAACGTCGTCGCCGCGACACGCAGGCGGAGCGCCCCCCGCGCATCGGCGAGCACCGCACCTGCACCAGCGCGCGATTCGGCCGTCCCTGTCGCGACGAGGTCGTCGGGGCCTGGCAGGTGCCTCGTGATGCGCCCGTGCGGGTCGAGCGGGATCGCATCTTCGCGTACGGGGAGGCCAGCGAGCACGACGTGAACGACGTCCTGCGCTGTTGCCCCTGCGACCAAACGGAGGAGTTCGAAGCGATGTATCGGGTGTACGTGGAGTCGCAGGGGACGGAGTTGCGCGACGACCGTGTGCTCCGGAAGGGAGAATGCCTGTCCAAGGTGTGGTACGCAGAGCTCAACCACGCCGTGCGGCTGTACTGTCCCGCTCGTGGCCAGCCCCGACCTGATGCCCCGGAGTGTATCGAGCTGGACTGAACGGGGGCATCTCGCGGTGACTTGGACGTCGGTGGTGTGAGGAATGGGCGAAGCGAAGCGTTCGTTTCGCCGTCGTGGAACGGCCCCGGGGGGAGGCATGTGGGTATGCGGTATATTTATCCTCCGGGCTGGACATATAGGGTACATCCCCATCGAAACGGGTAGATGTACATCCGCTACGAAGCCCAGGGAAGCAAAGCGCCGGCGACTACGATAATCTCGCGTGTTGTCCCGCTATTGAGTATCTCTCGTACGTTCTACTGATTCTGACCTGTGCACGACGCCGCGATGCGCACCAAGTCGCAAGCGCTGGCGGAAGTGGAGACGCCGCTCGTCCATCTTCACACTCTCGATCCATGATTGCATCTGCACGGCACGCGAAAGGACACGGCCACGCGACGTCGTGCCATGTCGTCGCGTATCCCCTGGCCGCGTGGCGCACGGCTCTCCACGGGAACACGGGAGCCCCTGCGCGTTGCACGCGCTGTGATTGGATCGCGCTGTGCGAACACGAATTGTTGCTTCCAGAATCAGCTACACGACCGTGCTCGTACGCCCGCCCGCCCAACGTCGCTCGCGCCTTCTCCTCCTCCAGCGCCAGCACCTGCACCTGCACCACCACCATCACCGCCGCCTCCGGACGTGCCGCTGAGCACGCCGTCCCGCCCCGTGCTTTCTCACCACAGTCACTCGTTTGCTCGGCGACACATCTCTCCTCCGGCACGCACCGAACCACCCGACCGGCCACCGCATCCCACGGGGGACACCTCTCGCATACCGCTGCCCCGTCCGCGACGACCGCACGAGCTCCGGCGGCTGCACTCCCACCTCCGCGCCTCCATCCGGGCCATCCGACCGAGAAGGCATTCGATCCGCGAGCAGCAGACGAGAGGCCGCGGCGGGCATGGGTCGATATCACCACCTCGTGCTCGCGCTCCTCGCGACGGCGGCCGTCGCACAGCAGGGCGTCCTCACCAATGGCAACAGCAATCTACCGACCTGCGGACAAAGCTGCCCTCTGCTCGTGCAAGCCGCCCAGGCGTGCTCGGGGACCGACGTGGCCACGCAGGGCACCTGGGTCTGCTTCTGTCAATCCGCATACCTGGTGAATCTGCGGTCGTCGGCGACGGGCATCTGCGACTCCACGTGTACGAGCCCGACGGATCTGCAGCAGGTCAGCACGTGGTATCGCACGAACTGCGGCAGCGATAATGGTGCCTCGGAGCACGCGGATGCGGGGACAGGCACGGCGGCGAACCCCCCGGCGAATGGTGCTGCGAACCCAGCGGGTGGTGCTGCGAACCCAGCGGGCGGTGCTGCGAACCCAGCGGGCGGCCAAAATGCCCCGTCGACAGGTACCACGAGCTCGTCGACCGCGAACGGGGCCAATTCGCTCAGTGGAGTGAGCGCGGGTGTGGACGACCCGGGGACGTGGTGGGAAAATCACTATGTGAGTCGCAGTTTCGATCAGGGCGAGCCACGATGGGCAAGGTGCAGAGGGAGGGGGTGGGACGACGGGGACCGCAGGGAAGGACGTGCTTGCGCCGTACTGACTTCTTCTCCAGAAATGGATCATCATGCTCATCGTCATGGTCATCGCGTTCCCTCTTATTGCCTGGGGTGCGGTCTGCTTGAAGCGACGCCATGATCGTAAACAGGACCAGATTATGGGCGGCTTCAACGCAGGAATCACCACCCGGCCTCCAATGAGCGACGTCAACATGGACAGGTGAGTCGACCGCTGCAGTCCCGCACACCATTCCTCCCCAGTCTCCATGACGATGGTCGCGACTGCCAGAGCCGCGACGGAAGGATTGGGGGGCAGTGGACTGACCACATTTGTGCACAGGTCCACAGCGTCGATTCCCGTCGCGGCCGCCGGTCCATCCGGCAGCGGGAGGAATTCTCCGCAACGGACTCGAGAGGCATTCATGCCCGCCGGCTACGGCTACTCGCGCAGCAGCAGCCGCAACGGATCGAGGCAAGGCGTGCATCCATTGGCGCGAGGAGACACGCCCGCCGATATCGTCGAGAGGGGCCCGAACGATGCTGCCACGGGGAAAGGAAAGCGCGTGATGGTCCGAGAAGAGAGCGTCGGCGAGGGCAGCAGCGACGGCAAAGACGGAGCGTGGGTGTAATCTTGGAATACCAAAGGTCCTTTTGTCGGGAGTCGTGGGGATGGTTGGGGAGGTCATGATGTTACGGATAATCTTCTTCGTTGTTATACATCACTTGGCGACAGCCTGGATGCAATGCAGTGCGAGCACAAGTTCTCTTGACCGTTCTCGGCCACGACTGTCCGCCATGTGGGCATGGTGCTTTTCTGGTGGGTGTTCTGCCCCGTGGCTCATGGTGACGGGCAGCATGCGAGGATCCGAGTTCCATCCCCGAGCACAGCCCCGCTGCTGTACCACGTCCCGGAGATGGCATCTACAAGTATGGCAGGAACACAAGCGGTGTAGGAATCTCGTGTTGCGGGGCGGTGCACCAACGAAGAACGCAGTGCATCGACCTCGGGATCTGCGAAGAGGTGAGAAGCAAGCTCCGTGCAGAGGAACGGCAGACTCCGTCGACGCCCAGACAATGACAAGATCGCAGGACTCCCGGATGGGGCGACGTGCAGGACACACCAGTCCGCGCACTCTCCGGCGACGAAATGGAAGACCGACCTGCAGTGCATGTGTTTCACGCCCTCGACGTGCTGACGTCAACCGTGGGTCTCCAAGCCACATCAAGTGACACAAGCTGGGGAAGGAATCACGCGTGAACTCCGCGTCGCCAACCTCACCTCCTCGACGTTTCGAATCACGCCCGTCGCGAACAACGCCACGTTCCCACCCAACAACTCAAGTCAAATCAACGACCCTTCTCCGCCCCTTCCCTTTCCCCTCCTCCCTGACCGGGCACGCCACCTTCACCGCCTGATTCAACTGCTTCCAAAATCTTCCCGCCAGCTCTCCCTCCATCGAATACTTCTCGCCCAACTCCGAGTCTCCTCGCTGGAACAACTTCCCAAACGAACCCCTCGCCAGCTTCGACAAGATCTCCGCGTTCTCGCACTGGCACTGGCTCACCACGTACCGGACCTCGTCGGTCGTGGCTTCCCATTTCTCGAACTCGCGGTCGTTGTACACCAGAGGTGGTCGCGTGCCAGCGTACTCCGGGAAGCCGGCGATGGGGTCGATGCACGGCATGCCAGGTGTGCAGTGGCGGTGGGCGTGGGGGAAGAGGGAGTGCGTGGTGGAGATTTCGGATTTGGTGCTGGTTGGGGCGGAAGTGGTGCGGCTGCGTTTGGGTTGATGCGAGTCCAGAGTAAAAGAGCCCCGTTGGGCGTCTTCCGAGGACGTAGCGTCCTCGGACGCATGATCTGGCGCTGGCCGTTTCTTGCCTTGTTTCCCCGCGTGGGCGCCTGGCTGCCCCACGGGCTTCGCACCTGGCTTGATACTTGGTTTCGAATCTGACCGGCCGTCTGTCTTTCCGGCTGCCTCCACATCGGTCTTACCAGTTGGTTCGGGCGACGATTTGTGCCCTGGACCTCCGAGCTGCTGGAGGTCGGCTGCGGATCGCGGTGGTGTGTGAAATGTCGAACGTGAATGGTCCTCTGAGCGAGCGTGGGAGGAACCTGCATCAACCGGTGACCCGCGCATCGTGGACGACGAGTGCGGTGCTGGGGTAGGTCGGATGACTAGATTGATCGTTCGTGCTGGGCTTGTCGCGCCGACAGCACCTGCTTGACGCATCATAGTCTCAGGACTCTTCACCCGCACTGGGTCTGACTGCAATCGCGATCGGTTGGCCGGCTTCATTGTCTTACCCCTGGAGTCACCCGGCGCTGAAGGTGTCGGTCGCTGTGAGAAGGTCAAGGGCCGTGGCGTCGACGAGTACAGCTCCTCCGTGGGAATGCGAGAATACGGCTTCTGAAAGCAGTGTGTGTCCAGCAGGCCTTCATCCTCACGATCAAGCGCAGTGTCCGGGGCGGAGTTAAAGAAGGAGTCGTCATTACTCGCGGCCACGGCAGCTGGGTCAAAGAATTCCTGGTGTTCTCCTGGGGTGCTGCCTATCACGTTGTCCAACTGTTCACCAGCCAAGTCCTGCCCAGGGTTCCCGACCATTGCACCGGCCAACACACCAACAGCGACCTCAGCTTCGATCTCGTGTGTCGGGGTCTCTCCAGGTTGGACCAACCCAGCTCCGTCGTGGTATACGCGGTCTACAGTGGGGTCAGTGCAATACCTCCACAGCGATATTCAATTGGGCGTACGGGAGTTGTGAGACTCGCACCTTGTCTCGCACCCGCCCCCACGCACCGCACATCCCACACAAACACCTTCCAAGACTCCCTGCGAATAGACGCAAAAAGGAAATGCTGACTTTCCCCTGGCGCAACTCGAGCAACTCTTCCCTCGCACTTCCCCGACACAATATGCTAACAGCGCCACGAACGTGTTGCCTCGGCCTAAGTCGATCTCTTTGCCGGAATCTATGAAATCCTGACTAAACACAAGCGGCCTCTGAACAGGTCTGTTGAGCAGTCTGACAGTGTGCGGAGACAACCTATCTCCCCGCAGGCAGTATCTGAGGAGCGGCATCGTGTAATCGATATCCTTGGGCTGGAGTTTCTTGGTACGCTGACCGATGAAGAAATCGGTGTCTGCTGGCATCTGGTAATGAATTGCCGAGATTGTTCGATCAGCTGCGGACTCAAGCCAGAACTGTGGCTCATTAGCGTCGATTTCTTCTGGATTGCTCTCGTGCCACTCCGCTATTTTCGCTATTGCACGGCCGAGCTGCCACACAGGTCTTTCACTGTCCTTCCAGGCAACCTCACATGTGGTCTTATCAACCGCACGCACGTGGAGGACGTCTTCCCACTTTCCCCCACCCAGCTCTATCGTCCACTCGCCTTCCGCGTTCAGGTCGACCTGATCATTTGCTACCCTCGTAGGCTTCCATCTGAATCTGTACCATACGACGCCCTTCTCTACTCTTTTCTCCAGCACGCGCTGGACCTCGAAGTCGCGCTGGACCTCATTGCCGGTCCTGATCTGCCGGTCACCGTCCACAATGAACACGTCTGTAAGGTCGTCTTCTTGTTCTTCTTCTTCTTCTTCTTCTTCTTCAAGATCTGCCTCACACCCACCCTCGAAGACACTTGCAAGCGCAGTCGACCTTGTGGAAGTTGACCGGCCAGAAAATTGGGAGGACCAGGAGACGGTCGGAGATCTCGTATCAGAGCGATCTGTGATGGATGCCTCGACCGTTGGAAGTCGCAGCTCGGCTGGTCGTGCGTGACCGATCGTCTGTGCTGAAAGACTGTCATCACGTTCGATCGTCGGAGCGAGATTTCTTTCGTCGATGGTGTTCATGATTCGCGCTCGCTGCGAAACGGGAGCTGGGCATCTATCAGCTGCATCTCCTTCATATCAACACGCATGACCTACGCTGTCGAACTCGTACGGGATGAGGATGGGTTCGGCCTGGACTCGGTGCTTGCGACTTCTCCTTGTGTGCTTGCGTGCCCGGTGAAAACTTGGCAATGTTTCGATTCTCTATGCGGCCCACCAATGCTGCGTACCTCCAAGCGACGTGCGACATCGACGACAATTGAGCTCAATTGTAGCATCTGTGGGCTGGCACGGGAGACACTGAAGCGAAGATGCGATGAACGAAGGGCAAACGCGAACATGACGGGTTGCGCGTCTGGCGCGTTTCCCTGGGGAAATGCATGCCCTATGCAACAGGAGCTCCCATTTCCAGCCAAGGTCCAGGCGGTGGGGAAGTCTCTCCCGACTGTGCTGGGTTAAAGTTGGTGAATCAAGCTCAAGCGTCGAAACCTTCTTCGCACAACCTCGACATCAGGCAGCAGATCCCGGCAGTGACTCGTTACTTCAGATCAGCCGCGTAAACCACCAATATTCAGTCGTGCGCGTCGTCTGGAACACCCAAGGGCCGTTCCCTCCGTCGTTCGCTTATGGGAAGGTACTGTAACGGCAGCCTTCCGGCACTGGTGACAACTGGTCATACTTTAGAGTTGATTCGGGGACCCTGGATGCATGCTTCGTGGAGATGAGTGCGACCAGGCCCAGCTACCGCTTTTGATTCCCAAAAAGAGTTGCTGTACAAGGCGCGGGGTGTGCAAAAACACCCATGGGCCAAGGCAAGACAGAATTCATGTGCGCCTCGTTCATCAAGAAATCTCACAGCCCTGCCGCCGAAGTCTGGCACCTCACCTGCGAGCCCCATATCTACCAGCGCGCTAAGCGTCCGCGCGTCCTATGACACCACGATGGCTAAGAAGAGGAAACAACAAGTATCTGACGTGGACGACGACGTGTACCTCGAAGTCAAGCGAGAGACCTGTGACAGCCCGATGAAGCCAAAATGCACGAATCAACAGGAGAAGTATGCAACACCAACAACTAAGACCTCCAGACCAAGCGAAGCCCAAGGAGCGGAGGGAACGCCGTGCACGGCGAAGTTCTCCAAAGAGACCAGATCAGCCTTGAAGATCGTCCGCAAACATAGCCCTTCCACACCGCTATACAAGACTGCTATTGTCATGATCTCGGAATACGTGCTGGCGAACAAGATCGAGCAGCCCGATATGAGTATCGAGGGTAAAGCATTTGACTGTATTGAGAAAGAGCTATGGCGGAAGAGCACGCCACGCTACAGAATGACGCTCGTTATGGAACATGTTCGAGCCGAGGTGGGCTGTACATTGGCACGAAGCTTGGCTCACTATATTGAAGACCAAGACGATCTTGACAGAGCACTTCTTGCCGTTCGGGCAGCAGCTGAGAACAAGATACCTGGGATCGCGGGAAAGCGACATGCGAGCAACAAAGACGAAGGCGCTACCGTTTGTAAACGGAAGCAAACGTCGTCTGAAGCTGAGGGGTGAGAACCCATGTCCAAAGTCATGAGAGTAGACCAGAACTCGATCATTGGAGGCAATAGCCGCGCTATCACGCAGCAGGCTCCAAATGCCAAAGGTTCGGAGGCGAAGAAATGCTTCGACCCTGAGCCGGTTTTGGCAATACGACAGAGAGCCGAAAGAACAAAAAACGCCAAGAGACATTTCCCCAATAGTCGAGAGCTCTTCGAATTTCACGCGCGCCATTTGCAATCTCCGACCGGGGACAAGACATGCAGCAAGCAAGATTCGGATTGGTCATCCCTGGTCCGAAGAACAGAGAGCAGAGTGACAACAGCTTTTAGAGGCACTTCACAAAGGCTCGAAACATCCCTCAACGAGGGCCGGTCAGCTGCTATTGGAGCGGCAGCGGGCCAGTGTTGTCACGATGATAGTGAAAGCGACCCGGATACGATCGGTGATAAGCGAGTCGATGGACCTGGCGGGCGCCTGCATTCCGCTTCACAGTCAGAATATGAGCCAACCGCGGAAGAGTCTGCAAAAATGGATGGACTGCCGAGGAACGTACCATGGACTGAAGAAGAGAAGAGGATTCTGCTCAAAGGCATGTATCATGGCTGGTCCAATGAGAAGATCTCATCCGAGCTTCCACATACCACTCGCAAACGCACTTCAGCAGCAGTTGCTTGTCAGAGGAGCAATATGAAGAAAAGACACCCGAATGGCGTGCCAGTGATCCGAGCTGACACTCCCTTCCCTCTTGCCGCCTCCTCGTCAACGAAAAAGCCGCAGCCAGCCACATCCCCACCTTCTGTGCGCAGGAGCGCGGTCGCCGACGAAAGGCCACTTTCTTCTGCCTCTTCCATCCCTTACCTCATACCCACGCCACATAGCCCCCACCTATTGCAGTGGCCTGTTCACACGAGCTTTGACAGGCCTCGTCCGACTCTCATCCGATACAGACGACGGCCGCCGCTCACGGCTGAAACTCAACGCTTGGAGTACCTCCTGCTCCCAATCGAGACTCCAGAGTGCCCAGCTCTCAACTTCACCCCCGAAGATGTGTCCAAAGCCTGTGAGCAGGCTTTCGACAAGTCCGCAGCGTTTCGAGCGGCACAAAAGCTCGAAGACGCCCTCTGGGTCGCCTCGTTCGAAAGAAGTGGAACACCCCTCGTCCCAATGCGTCGCTTGTCGAAGACCACGATCCACTTTCGCAGCTATCGATTCCGCGCCCATTATCTCTCGTTCAAGCCACGGCAGATATTTGTGGCAGACATACCCCAGGAAGCGGTGGCAGGAAGGTCCAGCATCGTGGCTGCAATACACAGAGCTTTCGAGTCTTGGCCTTCACTGCCGCAACTGGCTCTCCAAGCCATTGCTCGTCCTCGACACGAACAGTCGAGAAGGATCTTGGCACGATTTCACGGAAACCCTGGGCTCGTACAATTCTACATCCCAGTACAATTGGGGTCATCCCCACGCTGGCTGCACATCCGCTTCGGGCCTCTCGATCTCGCACTGCCTTGTTGGCATTGCGGGGGATTGCATCGTGATGGATGGTGCGATAAGGCGGAGCTCCTACCATGTTCGAGCGCCTAAGACGTTGCAGTGTCGGTGTACTTTACTTTCATCACGATTTGTTATAGCTTTTCTCACTATATGTAGCAAGATACTTCACGTCATTACCCGTGTTTGACTTGAGAGCACTCACGCCTCCTATCCTCAACACCGGCGACGAGCGCGGCATCCCCTTGCCAGACGATCGTGACTTATATCACACGGCATGTCTCTCCCAGAGCACAAGACCTTATCGACAGAGTCTTTTTTGAAGATAGACTCGCCGAGCAATAACAGAACCACATATTCCCCATGCCAATTGCCGTGCAAGACCATATACACTCGGCCATATCATCCACAAAATGGCTTCTGCACAATTGAGGTGGAACGCGTTGATCACGGCTCGCTCTCCGAGAGTCTATACATCACGTACCTGCCTGCCTGCCTGCGTTCGACAAGGCAGCCTATCAAGCCGAGCCCACCTATCGCATACATGGAGCTTGCGCCTGCAAACAAACCCACGGAAGTTTCCCCGCAGCGACACTGTGATCGTAGATCCCCAATGGGGCCGACGTCGTACTGGGTCGTGTTTCTTGGAACTGTCCTCAGTAGGAAAATCATACGTATTGCAGCACCAGAAGCCTTTCCGCGCGGAGTCATCACCGCCATCATGGCCATCTCTACATTTCACGCTCGGCTCAGAGTCACGTCACAGCATGATTCTAGAAGCGAATGCAGCTCGCCGCTGGAGATATCGTAGGAGCAGAAGATTGAGGGCCCAGAACCATTTCATGCCCCAGCATCGCCCTTGTCTATCGTTACATGACATTGAGAAAAAGCAAAATCCCCCCAACACCTCCACAGCCACCTAGTCCTCCCCCCCCCGGCGAGCCAGAACCAAGCGAGGCGGAACACTCCCGTTGTGGACCTCTCCGATACAAGTGAACTCGTGCAGATCGTGTTTTCTTTGTTTTCATGTACGTCCCACCATTTCAACCATCTATACTCTCATCTCATGCGCCGTCGAAAACCTGATAGGTTACAATCGTGCGAGAATGCTTCCCCTAAGCGGTTGGCGCAGTGCAAACGAGACCCTGGCCGAGCTAGAATGGAAAGTCAGTGTCGAATCCGTAATAATTGAGGTGAATGGGCACGTACAATTGGGACAGCGCAGCAGCGGGCACGCTGGCCAACTTCGCTGCACTGCTCGATGAAGTTATCACGGGAGGTAATGACGCCCGTAACTATACTCGACGTCAGCTTGTGTTGCAGTTTCCTCGCGGGTCGGAGAGCGTACCAGGAGCGCAATCCAAGTCGGCCACACCGAGGACGTCGGTGGCACAACACTGAGGAGTGTCCGATAGACCAGCGCAAGCGTCGAAAGGAGTGACAACGCCATCGTCGTCGGTTCCATCATCGTTTCCGTTGTTGCCACCATCGTTGCCACCATCGTTGCCGCCATCGGTGCCATCGTCGACACTGTCATCATCTCCTCCGTTGCCGACATGGCCGCTGTTGCCGTTGCCTGAGGATTGTCAGAAGAGTGCACATGTCGGCCTCAGAGAGGCATGTGAATGGTTCGACACGAACCGTTTCCGGAGTTATCGCCCGAGTTACCGTTTCCACTGCCCGAGTTGCCATTGCCATCGCCGGAGTTTCCGTTGCCGTTGCCATTGTAGATGTTCGGGCCCTGGCCGTTCGGGTAGTAGCCACCGTAGGCCTCGAACTGACGAGCCGCCAGGCCAGAGGTGGCCTCGGACTCGGCCTCGCGCTTGAGGACGACAGGGGTGGCGATGGCCATGGAGGCAACAGCGAGGAGGAAGAACTGCATTTTGGTCGATTGAGACGAGTGATGGGTGGTAGGAGTTGTTGTAAAGAGTGTGAATCGGTAGTAAATTGGAGCGAATGCTGTGAAGACTGTGCTGGTGCTGATGAGAATGGACTTGATGGGCGACGACGGCGGTTTATATGTCTCTCGTCGCATAGGGGCAACGGCGTCGTGTTCTCATTGTGACCTTGTCCTTCGTCCGCGGTTGGATGACTCTGTCCGGCTGATCCTCCCTCCCGGATGGCACGTTGGGCCTGTTCGAGCAGGTTTGTACAATCGACACGACTGAGACCAGGAGTGGAGGCAGCCGCGACGTGCAGCGATGATGATGCAAGAGGAATGATCGACGCTCGCACGTGCCGAACGTGTTTTGTCGTCGCGAGCACGCGGCTGTCGAAAGCTGAAGCCGCGGAGGATTTGACATTTGCGTGGCGAGCAGGTACCGTGGACTCGTCGTGATGATCTTTCCGAGAATAGCGTCGACGAGCCCATCGCTTTCGAACGTTCGCACTTCCCCTGATGCACCTGAGCAAGCCATGGCTCCCATCTCGCTTGCCCTCCGCAACAACAGCATCCGTCGGACGATCGCGTGGATCATTTGCCGCCCGCGGCGATGACAGTGGAGCGATCTCATGGCCTCGCACGTGAATGCAGGACGATCTTGGCTCCCCTCATGTTGTGCTCGTGTGCTGGGTGGTGGAAGGCGAGTAATCTCGTCGAACCAGCGATTGCTGCAACGCGCACGTCTCCGCCCGGGATGGACCATTCCACGTGAGGTCCGCATGTTGGCATGGGACAGCAGGGCGCGCTCTCGTACGGATCATCACCGCAGGCCCGTACGTGACCAAGATGGCCAGGGCACACCTGCGTGGCATATTCTCCGTCGTCGGGGCAGGCGGACCATGCCGTACGTCTGCGGCGTCGAGGACACGAACTCAGCGCGCTGGGAGCGGCTGATTCCCACGTCTCATCCTCCTCCCCGCCGCGTGGGTCGGATGGACAAGCTTCCATCGCGCGAATTCATCGCAGGCCGCAGCCGCGCTGTCATCATCTGGAGGCGGAGCGCATTCCACTCGCGAGGGCTGAGTCCCGGCGGAGATGGAGCGTGTTGTGAGACATCATGATGCGGTAGCGGATCGCGTGGCGTGGATCCAGAGCTGCTGGGTACGCGACGTTGGAGATGATCGAACCGGGTAGCTCCTACGAGAGAAGTCGAGAGCGCGGAGGAGGAATGCGAGCGAATCTCGGAAGGACGCAGCCGACGATCCGAGCATGGGGATCGGCGTCGCCTTCGCGCTTCCCCAACGACTTCACCTCCTCGCCTCCGAGGCCATGGCCTCGCGCGAACGTCTGCCCTCACTTCCCGCCGCCCAGTGTCGCCGTGAGGTCTCGAGCGCGGCACTCTTCGCTCATCAACGAAATGCTGGTTGCAGAGGACGATTTCCATAACGTGGCGAGATGTCCCGCCCTACCGACCTCGCACACGTGATCACAGGCGCTTTCCGAGAAGAGTGAAAGAAGTGGGATATCCTCACGTAGACACCTGTGAGAGACACGACAAGGCACGCAGGATACAAAGGGAATGAAAGGAAGGAGCTGAAAGGTGCTATGAAGTGGTGTACCAGAAGCCATGTCCTAATGTCAAGAGTCGCGCAGGACACCATGATCCTTAATTATACGCTCCTCGCCGATTCCACGAGCGCAATGAATCATCTCCCCAGCGCAACACGACAGGAAGTGGGTCCGGAGGACGACAGTCGCTGCCTTCACGGTGACACCACTGGAGGAGAGCAGCAAGTGTTTGCCATCGCACAGACGAGAATTGCGTGCGGTGCGACCTGATCTGGGACAAGCAAGTAGGACAATGCCAGCGACGAATCCCTTCGCAATATCGCTGCCGCGCCATCAGCGCAGTGAACGAAGGAGTGAATGTGAAAGTGAAAGGGATTCTAGCGTCGCGTCAAGGCAACTCACGCAGGTAGACAAACAAAACGAATCTGTCGCACTGCATCTCTTCGAGCATACGAAACCTTTCGTTCCTCAACCACGCCGACACACCTGCTCCGCTGTTCGTGCAGTCATCATCGCCGACGCCGTCCATCTGTCTCCCACCCTCAAGTCAGCAGCCGATAGTCGACGACACCGCGAGAAGAATGGACAAGAAGAAATTGGGCGCGCTCGTCGCGCGCGCCGTTCAGGTAGGTGCTTACTCGACCATCCATTTCATCGAGAAGGAATCGCCAAAGGGCTCTCTTGTTCCCGAGAAATTGCCAACTCGGCCGCCGATGTGCGTTACCCCTCCGAAGCTTGGGTCTGCTCGAAAATATGCTTCGAATATGCCTTGGAGACATTGCTGACACGGCGCTAGTTCTTCGCCGCCGGCATTGTTCTCGGACTCTCGATTTCCACTTACAAGCGTCTGAAATACCTCAAGCCCGCCTGCACTGACAAGAAGAAGCGCTGTGGTACCCTGTTTGATCCATGGACGTCCTTCCTTGCCTTCGATGCTTGCGTTGGCGCGCTGGGCCTTCTGAGCGCCAGCGTCGGGATCGTCGTCTCCATCACATCACTCGGAGAGAAGAAAGCTTTGCGTTTGCTCGTCATGGTTATCGACCTGTTCGCTGCGACCTTCTTGCTCGCCGGAGGAGTGGTAAGTGCAATGCATCCCCCTGTGCCACGATGACGGCGTCTGATGACCATGTAGACCACCGCCATCAAATACGCCAATACGCTTGTGCGCGCCTGTGGTGAGTGGGGTGGCTGGGAGGGCGACTTCATCCTCCCGCCTTGCTCCCGAATCGAGGCCTGCTCAGCTTTCCTCTTCGTCGGACTCTTGGCCACGATCGTCGCACTCGTGCTCGTCTTCCTCCGTGGTCGATCGAGCAAGCGCGCTTCAGCACCGGTTGGACATGAGCTGTGAGGCAGGCGACCCCCACATCGACGAACTCTCGAAGTGGCCATGTCCGACCCCGCAGGTCTGATACTTCTCGCGCGGTCTTTCTCAAAGAGGCGCTGTCCGGGAACACGTTCGCTGCCCGAGCAGATCCGCCATAACGTCTTGGAAATGCTCTTCACTCGGGATATGATACAAGGACGTTTATGATGGGCTGGGACTTGGGCAGCAGTTGCGCGCTTTTTTTCGCGGGAGCAATATAGAACGCAGTCGGTACCGAAAAAACCACATAATGTAGAAGCCAAGGTCTAAGCATGTTGACACCAGCACTTCTTCTGCTATACCAATTCGTGACAAATATTTTCAGATCCCTCGTCTTTATCGCCTTGACTGAACTCATCGAATCCCCAGTCATGCCCGATGCGCCGTAGAATTGAGAACGTCCCCGCGTGCGAGACGACAGACTCGCCACTCGCAGAAGTGAAGTGAAGTGCATTTGTTCCAGAGGGTAGTTAGTGACGCAGTGCGGGTGACCCCACATCGGAACTTCGGCACGCCGCCCGTGCTTGACAGCTCCATTGCAGCTCTCCAACTCCAACATCCACGAACCATTCCCTCCCATTTCCATTCCAACATGGCGCGCAAAGGCAGTGCTCCGGCGAGCGAGCCTTTCGCCGTGCAGATGGGCGATCTGCCTCCGCCGACATTCGATCTGGAGAACTGGGCGAACAACTACGATGGTGCGCCGTTCGCTGCAGCACAAGACGGACACCACTGACACGCGTTCTAGGCACACTGCTCGCCTTCCGCCTCGCACACATCGCGATCCGATGTCCCTCGCTCTCCCGTCAAGCCCTCGTCATGGCCATCGCGAAGGCCAAGTCGGGCAGAGACGTCCAACTCTACAACCGCCTGACCGAACTTGCGGGAAACCTGGGCCTCTCCCATCTGGCTGTCGTGGATGTGGAGTGGGCGTCGCAGAAAGACGAGGAGAATCGGAGGGAGCAGGGTCGCTTGGAGAGCGAGCTGAGGGGGTACAAGAACAACCTGATCCGCGAAAGCATCCGGATGGGTCAAGAGGATCTGGCCACACATCTGCTCGAGACGGGAGGGCCCATCGCGGATCCATCGAATCCACAGTCCATGAGCACGTCCGGATACAATGCGGCCTTCCAGGCGTTTGGCAAGATGCGCGATTACTGTACGATGCCCACGCACATGAACAGCATGTACCTGCACCTCATGTACACGTCCGTACTGCAAGCAGCGCAGGCGCAGCTGAATGGCGGCTCGGCCAACTCACAATTGGGCGGGCTCCTCTCCAACGCAACACGTCTAAGGAACAGCGGGGGCAAGGAAGAGGAGATGAAGCAGGTCATCCCGATCTACCATGTGGGCACGGGCACCGCGCACTTGGGGCTCGGAGACTATCGCCACGCTGCAGCGGCCTTCCTGAAGACGCCGTTCGCGTTCCACAACCAAGGGACGGTACTAGGCCAGAATTTCGAGCGCACCGTGGCCAACGCCAATGATGTCGCCATCTACGGAGGGCTATGCGCTTTGGCGACCATGACCCGCGACGAACTGGTGGAGAACGTGCTGGGAGGGTCGTTCCGCGCGTTCCTCGAACTCGAGCCACATATGCGCAAGGCCATCACACTGTACACGACGGCCAAGTACCAAGCGTGCATCGAGATCCTCCGACGATACTACAGTGACTGGAGTCTGGACATCTTCCTCGGCGCGAAGGCGAGCAACTACCCCGGCTCCCACGTCGATCACCTCTTTGCCAGCATTCGGCAGCGCAGCATCACCGCATACTTCTCGTCCTTCTCCGAGGTCAGCCTCGCGGCGCTGGCGGCCACGTTCCCCCCGCAATCCACTGCACCGAACGCGATGGAGGCCGAAATTTTGAGCATGATCCAGAACAAGACCCTCGATGCGAGGCTCGACGTGGTGAACGGTGTCCTGATTGCCCCGCGAACAGAGATCCGTGCCGCCACGCATCACGAGGCGAAGAAGACGGCGGAGGAAGTGGAGCGTACACTACTGCTGCGGCTGCACAAGGTGAACATGACTTTAGCGGGGCTGGAGATTCCTAAAGCCAAGAGTGTGTGGTCAGAGCTGCGAGGAGGTGCCTGCTAGGCTGCTCGATGTTTGCTTCCCTACAACATAGCGAGGCGTTCGTGGAAGTGGCAATACCTGCAGGGGAGCAGAGGAGCTAGATGCTGCAGACCACTAGATCATGGGCGATCACGCGCCGAACGCACGAATAATGAGTGAACGAATGTGAAATGAGCATCGTCTGCTCCGAAAGAGAGCGCTAATATTGAGGCGACTGGAGATGCTTCCGAGAGTCTCGAGAATACTGAATCCGCCATTTGGAACTCCAATGGCCCTGCCGTGTTCCCATTTCCTGAAGTTACAGTCCAGCATAACAACTCCTAACCGCGCCCTCGCCACCACAGAACCATCATTACTCGCAGAGCAGTGGAGGTGTTGCTTGCACGTTAGTCTAAGATTGAGTACAAGCGCCACAGTAGCCAGCTTCCACGTACAAACAGAAAGAGACCAGCAACGAGGACACGCAGACGCCGCTAGTTCCGCCGAGCGTCGTACCGAGCGGCGACACGCTTCACACTCCAGACAGACAAACAGCCAAAGGCGGGCAGGCCCCAAGCGAACGAGAAGACAACGATGTGGCCTGCTCAATCGAGTGTAGCGAGCGTCTGTGCCGATGCCTGTCGTACTGTTTCGCAGTCGACTACGGCCTCCGATCCAAAACCCCGATCAGATCCACGCGGACGACTTCGACCGTTTCGCACGCCTCGCAAAGCGTCGTGACAAGGCATTTCCGAGCTCCCCAGGACATGTCATCAGCTGCGAGGGCGACGTCGTCTCGGACGATCCCACCATCACCGAAGAATCCCCTTGCCCCAGCTGAAGCGCTCGGCATACCGAGCCAAGTCGTACGCACGTTGAACTCCTTGGTCGCCTTTCGAGTCGGGACGTGAGATACGGAAACCACCGTCCTGTCAGCTTTATCCTACTGCTTACATCGAAGTTGCCGATTTCTCCGGAAGGGACAGAATGCCTGAGACTCGCCGCGGGAGGCAGAGATACGAGGAGAGGCGAAGGACTGGAGTTCTCGGGCCGTGGGGAGTGGAAAGTTTTGACGCGCAAAGCACGCGTCGGGCAGATCAGCCTCGCGTCTGGCCGGGGAAGAGTTCGCCCGACGCGACTATCGATCAAAACGACCTCCGTCGACCACTTTCCAAACGACCTTCCCTCGTCTACTTTCCAAACGACATTCCCTCATATCTTTCCCGGTGTACGTGTGGGCTGCATCAGACGCCCACGATGGACAGAGCGGGCCGTGGCAAGAAGGCTGCGATCGCTGATTCATCGTCGCCCGCGAGCACTACGGATGACCTGTGGCCTGCCCATGCCGCCGCAGGACCAACACCCACAGCTGCGTGCTGTCGTAGACCAAAAAGTGGTGCGGTGACCGTGCAAGGGAGTGGAGGTTCGCATGAAGTCGAGCTCTCGAGCTCGAGACCTTGATCCGTTGCACCGCGCAGGTTGCTACGGACTTCCTTCACTGTGCACACTGGTCTCGTCTGCAAGTCTTCGGACTACCTCCAAGACGCCTTTCCGACCTTTTGGACGGGGTTCAAGGAAGCACAACACGATCAGGTCGATTTGCTCGGAGAAACTGAGCACGAGTTCTCCCTCTTTGATCACTGGCTGTACCACCGCAAAGTTTGCCTTCCTGGGGCCCGCCAACATGACATAATCCGATGTTATTACCATGAAGTAGATGAGGTCCTCAAAGCCATCTCGCACGCCAGTATGCCAGCTAGTGCCAGTCCAATCCGCGTCGACGATGATTCGGTATCCGAGCACGCACGAGGCACGGATTTTGCCAGCCACAACCCGCCTGGCGCAGAATCTCAAGCTTCCAATGATGACGACGAGGACTTCCCGATGGGGAGGAGCTTCGTACCCACCACCAGTCGACACTGATCGATCTTTCTGCTTTTGCGGATCGGAGAGGTCTCATCGAACTGCGCAACGATATCACGACCTTTCTCGCAAAGCACCGCGAATGGGATTGGCCGGTCCGGTCCTGTCTTCGGATTGCGACCTCGTGAAGACGATCTACAGTGCTCTACCCCTCAGCTCGGCGACGTGTCGCTTCGTCGTCGACGAAGCGGTCTGGTGCTGGTCTGCGGAGGAGACTGACGCAGGTGCACTTGAATCGTACCCTCCGGAGTCCAACGCTGCATTGATCAGGGCGGTTCTCCACCAAATGGAAATTGAGAAAATCGCTTGTCGGGGGGCGGTTCGTCCGTGGTACGCGGCCGTGAGTACGAAGACCAGCAATGGCCACTGCGGTCGGCGCTCCCAGGGTGTCGACGGACAATGATCGGTGGTCTTTTCAGCATCGGAAAGCAGTCACTCACAAGCATCTCTTCATCAGCAGGAACCGAGTCGTCTCTGCCTATGAAAATGTCGCGGCCCCAAGTTCTTCTCCGTCTTTTCTCTCCGAGCGACTACGACGACGACTGCACACCCTCCTCTGACGGGCACATATCTCTCTACTGACAACCTGTCGTATCCACTGCCAGTCGAGTGCATGATCGCACAGCCTCGCGTGCCTCAGCATTCCTGATCACGGTCTCTGGTAGAGCTGTACGTGATGAGCCCGCGCATTGCAGTCCTGACCGCCACATGTGCATTGTTGCGAAGCTGTGACCATCCGGAGGGAGTGATGTCGGAACGGGCGGTTGTACGAAAGCGAGCGACGTGTGTACGCGGGTGTACATCCTCATTCACCAGCATCGAACATTTGTGAGCTGTCACATGCGCTGCGGTGCAGCTCTCGCCACTAGCGTAGGCGATGGAGCTCGCCCGAGGCAGGTTTCCATTGGGAGCTCTCCCGCAGGGCCCGCCCCACAGCCACTGCGGGCGAGGCATCTGGGCCGGAGAGTGCCGTTCTTCCAGATTGCGGGAGTCGCGCTGCGACTTCTCCAGATCGCTCTCCAGGTTGTTCTCGAAGCGCGATGTTCCCCGAGCGGGTCCCCGTGCGCGTGGTCTTCTCCCCTCGGCGGCCACCCGACCCCATCAGACCGCTGGGCGGCGATGATGGATGAAGTCCCTTGTGCTCCCATGTCGCGCTCATGCTCCATCACACGCTGCGACATGCGGTCGACGAGTCGCATTGATGGTGCTCGTATATCCCCACCAGCGACGCTGCAGTCTTCCCTGTCGCTGCAGGACTTCCACCACGGAACGCTCGTCGCTTTTGCCCGAGAGGGATGGATGGCATGGAGTACGAAAGCTCCAATCACAGCCATTCACCGCGGGCGCATCGTGAGGGGACTCCCGAAACAGCACGCACCAGACCCAATCGATCGGCGGTAGTGAAAGGCTGATGGGCGGCGACGCGGCTGCTTCGAGAAACACAAAGCAGACGGCGGCGCGCGTGATTCGCTGCAGACCCCGTGCCCGAACGAACGCGCTGGCCGAGGCCTGGCGCGTCCCTGCGCGGTCGCGCGTTAAGCTTTGCAGGGCGTGGGGACTCCAGCGTCGCCAAGCAGCCAGCTCGCCGGAGAGGGTGCGGCGGCGATGTGACGCGAACACCGAGGCACCGATCGGTGCGCGCTTTGTTTGCGCTATATCATCATGCCCAGATCGCCTCCGCGCCCGCCGCTACTTCTGTGAGCGCTGTCGTCGCGACCTCTGCCCGTTCTTCGCAACCCCCCGGCTCTCCCGCGACCATGGCGACGTACGACAAGCACGCCGAGGCCGGCCACCGCACCGCCGCCAGCAGCAATGGATCGCAGGATATGGTCGAGGACATCAGCCCCAAGCTGGGGTACGGAGAAGAGCGCGATGGGAACAACCGCGCCGCGATTCGCGAGGAGGACAACCCCAATGTCCATCCGCACGTAGGTGACACCCGCATGTCGTGCGACCGGGCGAGCAGATAGCTGACGGTGCGACCAGATGTGCTGGAAGCTCTTCGTGGCGCTGACGGCCATGTCCTTCCTCTGGGTCGGCTCCCAAATCCCCCTCTATCTCTACGGATCCGTCCTGCCCGACATCTACGCGGAAATCGGAGGCGCCGATGGCAAGTACCTGTGGATGGTCATCGGATACCTCATCCCCAACTCGGCGCTCTGCCCTTTCGTCGGTGCGCTTTCCGATCTCTTCGGCCGTCGCTGGGTCGCAGCCTTCGGCCAAGTATGTCTCCTCATCGGCCCCATCGTGGTCTCCACCACGCACGACATGAACGTGGCCATCGGCGGCATGGTCATCTGCGGTCTGGGCGCGGGCTTCAATGAGCTGATCGCGCTCGCCGGTACTGCGGAGTTGGTCCCCGTCGCCAAGCGTGGAGCGTATGTGGGCGCCGTCGTCTTCACCATTCTGCCCTTCTGCCCTTCGCCGCTGTGGGCACAGCTCATCACACAAGCAGCCGGCAGTTGGCGATACGTGGGCATCCTCGTGGGAGTCTGGAATCTCATCGGTCTGGTCTTGGTCGTGTTCTTCTACAAGGATCCCATTCCGCTCGAGGCCACTCGCCCGGCCAAGGAGATTCTCCGCGAGATCGACTACATTGGTGGTATCCTGAGCACGTTCGGTGTCACCCTCTTCATGATGGGTCTGCAGTGGGGTGCTCGCCAGGTGAGTAAATGCGAATGCGAGCTCCGTGACAGTCGGACAGAGTCAGGCACTGACGATTTCGCAGTATTCGTGGGGCTCTGCGCACGTTCTGGTGCCGTTCATCCTCGGCATCCTCGTCATCCTTGCCTTCTTCCTGTGGGAGATGAAGTTCGCGCCATACCCCATGGTCCCGGCGGGTGTGTTCAAGAAGGACAAGCGCACGATGATCGCCGCGCTCCTCATCACGTTCTTCAGCGGAGGCAACTTCTTTGTCATCCTTCTCTTCTGGCCAACGCAGGTCTACAACATGTACGGCAATGACCCGTTGCAAATCGGCATCAGGACGCTGCCGATCGGGTTCGGTATCATCCTGGGAGCGGTGCTCAGCTTGGTCCTGTTCGGCGTGATGAAGGGCCGCACTACGATGCTGATGATCTTCTGGTGCGCGGTCATGACCGCCTTCACCGGAGCCATGTCGATCGCCACCACGACCAACTTGAACCCCACGATCTACGCCATCCTCTCGCTTTCCGCCATCGGCGTGGGTGCGGTCATCATTCCCATCTCCATCATCGCCCAGGTCGTGGCTCCCGTCGAATACATCGGTGTCGTCACCGCCGTGACCCTCTCGATCCGATACATCGGTGGCGCCATCGGTTTCACCGCATACTACAATGCCTTCTTCCACAAGTTCGAGACCGAGTACGTCCTCCCCGCCGGCTTCAACGTCGCCGTCGCGGGCATCACGTCCGACTATCCGACGCTCTTCCGCCTCCTCACTTTGGGCGCGCAGGCGCAATACGCCGACCTCCGCGCCTTCATCGAGCAGAGCCCGCTCGTGGACCGCAAGGACGTGGCGTACGACATCATCATCGGAAACCTGCAGGAAGCGTTCGCGCTGGCGTACCGATGGCCGTACTGGATCAGTATCGCGTTCGGCGTCATTTCCCTCGTCTGCGCCTGCTTCATGCGCGACATTCGACACTACATGTAATGACGGTGGGAGGAGAGGCCGACGGAACAGGAAAAGAGAATTTGTACAGTGGTTTGTTAATCATGACGATGACGACGATGTATGTGCGGTGGAAATCTGCGAGGAGAATCATGAGATGTGAGGTCCACAGGTGGATCCGGGAGATAACAGGCTATCTCGAGAGCAGGAGGGGATCTGGTGTACATAGGCGGCTTTGGCCGAATGCATTTTCACGAAATCAACCTTATTGATCGTTCACGTTTTCTTCTTTCGGCCGCGATGTTGTCCGATTCGGACAAGTTGTGCCATATATGTATGGACCGGGAGGTGCGGTCCCGTATGGAATAAAGCTACTCACTAGCTGCAGACCGGGACATCCTGACAAGCAATTTGCTCGAGGCGCGAGATAAGCATAAGCTTCTCCATCGTCAGCGAAGATGACAGGGGATCGGAGTCGCGGAGGGAAAGGGTTTCGTGCCGCTTTTCTGTTGGCAGCCTGGATCACAGATTAGTTGGGGTCTTGCGGGGGGGAATTCCTGGTTGTCTGGTATTTGGTGGTTAAGCTTGTTGATGCATGTGAGGGGACTGTGCTGTATGCGCACCGAGAGGTTTGACAGCAGTGCCCATGGGCTACAGCACAGATGGGGAGCTTCGACAGTATAGATGGCGAGGATGGAGAAGGGTCAAATCGATGGAACAGTCCGAGCAGTAGCTCGTTCGTTGAACAACAACAACAACAATAACAACAATACCATTCGAGCATTTTTTTTACCGGACTTGTTTCTCAGGACTACTGGACGTGCTCGTGGGTCAGTCACGGTGGAGCAGAGCGCCACCAGCAAGCTTGTGTTTAGCGGGTCCGCGTTCCCGCCCCGTCCCAGCTCCATTTTGGTTCGATATAGAGGGAGGTGGAGTTGGCGGAGCAGAAACATGTCCCAGAACATGTCGTGAAACGTGTGCAAGGCTGCCTTTCGCGGTCCTCAACTAGTGGGTGGATAAGATTGACGAATCAGAGGAGACTGGTTGATGCCAAGACTTGACGGCCTGGGTTCGATGTGAGGCAGGTGCGCTTTCTCTCTCTTGTTCAGTCTTTGCAATTGCGACTGGACGACGATGCTTCCCAATCTACTTGCTCCATCAATTGATGTATTCTTGACGATGTACTCTGGACGCTGGCTGAACTGGAGACGGGGAGGAGCATTTGCCGGAGCTGTCGCCAGGCCTGCTGCGGTGTGACGACCGGAAGGACTTGACTTGTACGGTGTTACCGCGCCGACCGAACGGCGGTTTGATCAGATTCGCACCTCCTGGACCTATCAAATGACAGTGTTCGTGAGAGAATCGGTCACCGTTCTCACACGCCAGCAGAGAGTGTCTTCATCCGCGATTGATCGTGGTTTGGCAAGTGGGCGCACTCGTCCTGCCGATATTTCTTTCTGTTGGCAGAGCGAGAGAAATTGCGAAACCGGATCTCACCAAGATATGTATATGCGATGCATTCGGCGCACCGCAACCATTTGCCAGGAGAGCGCCAAGGCAAGGTAATTCCAGCCGTGCAGGAGCTCCACGTGTCCAAGCACGACGGATTCACGACTCGCGGGAACCCAAATGATGAAAGGCCATCACCAGCAAACGGCACCAAATGGAAGGAGGTGCGAGATTGGACTTCGATATGTTTCAGATGCCGGCGACCGCATCCCTCTCCTCCGCTCATCACCTGTGGACATTTGCATCGAAGGCGGCGGAATCTCGAGACACTTGTGCTGTCTCAGCACCCGCATATACATCTAACGACGCCATGCGGTGCTGTCGTCATGCCGTCGTGCACCACGACGAGCTATTTTCGTCGCGGTTTGGCACATTTGACAGTTGGGAGAGGCCAGCAGCTGGATTGCTACCGCCGGTGCGCTCTTCGGATTGACAACGGCGCAATCTGCACCAGCTGTGAGCAGAAACGGCGGCCACGCGCTGCCAGATTCATGGCCCGCAGCTCGAAGCCGAGTCGGCGGGACAGGCGTCTAGAAGCGTGTGATCGAGCGATTTGATCGCGCGAAGCTTTTGCCCTGCGCGAGCTGCTTCCACGGCTGAACGGCACTGCTGCCGGAGATGACTCCACACTTGCACGCTCCACAGGGATGAGAGTGGTGGAGGCAGAGGTCCCGCCGCGCGTGGAAAAGGATGCCCAAGTTTCGGGATGAGCAACTCGCAACCTCACGTCGATGTTGGGCGGGGATGAGTGCGCAACACGTCGTCGCAGAATCTGCAGCTCTCGGCCACCCGAGCTCGTCGCTTGTGGCGCCTCGCAGGCTCGCATCTGCACACACCGCGCTGCGTGGCCGGCGGCGGCGACGCTCGGTGGAGCAGTCGAGAACTTCTCTGGCGCTGCACCAAAAACTCTAGTCGCCACGACGTGCCCCGGGCGACGACGCGTGACGGTGCGACACGGGATCGCGCGTGCGGTCAGCGCTCCACTGCATGCTCCGTTATCGTTGCCGGCGTTGCACGACATGGAGCGCCGCCGTTTCGAGACGAACCATCACGGAGGCGGACGCTGCTTTTCCTGCTGCTGTTCCCGCAACTTCCTTCCCTCTTGCCACACAGCTCTCCCTCCACCTTTCCCTTGCTGTATCCCTTTTCACGCCGAGATGGCTTCGGCGGCAGACATGCAATCGAAACATGACAGCAGGACCATTCGGGATGTCTCTCCGGTGGGCGCATCTCGTTTCGAGAAGCCATTCAATCCTCCGCCAGAGGTGAGGTTGGCGAGAAGCAAACAGAACGCGGCTGCCAGTCCGACGACGCCCAACAGCGACGTCGCCATCTACAGCAGCTTCAGCAAGTCCTCGAGGCACACGACCGCCGATTCCGTCTTCTCGCATCAAACCACAGACACGGTGGCGACATCAGCACCGTCAGCGGTGTCGGTCGAAGCTCTCCCGGGAGCGAAAGACAAGCAATCGGAAATTGTGTCTCCTGACGACTGGTTCGCTCGCTTCCACTCCGACGAAGATCTGAGCGCAGCAGTATCAGACGACTGTCCCGATCGAGCGACTCTCGCAGCGGTCCACAATATTCCCATTTTCAACGCAGAAGGCAAGAGCATGCCATTTGGCTCGCTCTACGATCCTGCGACAGCCACGCATCAACGACAACTGATCATTTTCGTGCGGCATTTCTACTGCGGAGCGTGCCAAGCATATCTCCAAGCCATCACCGAATCGATCAGCATGCGGGAATACTTCTCTATACCCATCCCGACATCGATCATCGTGATCGGATGCGGCAAACCCGATTTGATCCCGCACTACAAGAATTTCACCAATTGTCCCTTCCCCATGTTCGCCGACCCTTCGAGGATGCTGTTCAAGAAGCTGGGGATGAACATCAGTTTCAACATTGGCGCTACGCGGCCCGAGTACATGAAAGACCTCAGCATCGGCGGAGTGGTGAACGGACAAGCCAAGCAGATCAAAAACAGCTTGCACGATCCGGAAGGCATTCGGAAGCGGGATGTGATGCGAGGTGGGAATCCGTTCCAGATCGGAGGCGAGTTCTTGTTTGAGGATGGGCAGGCGGTGTGGTGTCATCGGATGAAGAATTATCGGAATCATGCCGAGGTCAAGGTTTTGAGGAAGTTGTTGGAGCTGGATGACTGATCATCGACGAAAAGCTCGTGGGACGTCGGATGAAGGAGGTGATGAAGGTTTTGGGGATCAGGCTGCAGCAAGAAGAGTGGCTTCTTTCAACGAGGATTACAGATCCTCACCACCATCCTCACCAAATCTCAGGCTGGATCCAGAGAGACTGTGACGCCAAATCGCACAAAGGAACTCGGATGGAGCAGTGGAGTCATCCGCTCGCTGTGCAGCACCGGAAAGCCTTCAGTGCGGTCATGCTTGTCGAAGAGATTGCTCGTTGCAACAGCTGCACTTCCCAGTTGCTGCGGTCTTCGATCCGGCACAATTATACCATGGACTTCAAGTCGCCGCCGAGATCGCGAGTCGCAGCGCAGTGATAAGGCGAAGGCATTTCTGCTCTCCGCGCCACACTCAGCGAAAGCTCGGCTACACGCGGACTGTTCGATGCTCATGCGCTGTTGGAGCAAGCAGCTGTGTGCATGGCACTTTTGCCCGGCTTGACAGTCTCCGAGATGCACTGGAGCAGAGCACATACTCCAATGTGATCAGTCGCAGGATAGCGAAACGCACATCTCGAAAGCTGTTTCGCTGATGGATTAGCGCGGGGCTTCGGCATGGTGTCGAGCGCATGCAGCGGACCATAAGGCAGGAACGGAGTCGAGCACACGGAATGAGAGAACTCTCACAACGGGATAACCCTCAGAGCGAGAGTTACACAGATCGAGCAGGAACAGGAGACGAACACAGGCTGTACCATCACAGAGCAAACTCGAGATATCAGTATCAGTTAGAGTCCATGATAATGATATGGAATGACTTCGGGAAATGGATCGAGAGATGCGAAGTTGAGCATCAACGTATTGACAAATGACAAATGAGAAATTTCCTGATCACGACCACAGTCCCAAATTCCAGCTCGCAATTCGCATGCATTGCATTTCGAGTATTGACATACCTCGACCGTCCATGCCACTGAGCGTGATCGGGAGCGTGGGCGAAGGGTATATCTTATGCAATCCTCTCTTTTTCCCTTTCGACGAAGCAAGCAAGCCATGATCATGGTTGTGATCACGCTCATGATGACTGGTCGTGATCATGTTGCTGATCACTGGATCCTCAAGACCGATATTGACTCACGGAATTCGAAGGCATTCATAGGTTTGTTGTTCGAAGTGTCGTACAATGTTTGTGAATGGTTTCTGGGCCTTGTGCCGATGCCCGGACCGGACCCCGATTTCAGCATCCCCTCTACGGAAGGCATCTCGTCCGCGTTTGCTTGGCTGGTCTCCAAATTCATGGCTAACAGTTCCCTCGGAACATCAACGCTCAACGCTGTTGGGGCCGCGCAAACCCAGATAAATAGTGAGGCATTGATGGGTTTCGAAGTATCGCGTCTCTTTTCTAGACACAGCGAATCCGCAGTTTCAAGGTCGGGGTGGAATTTCTTCCAAAGTCTTTCTCACTTGGGCAGGAGTCTCGCAGCACTCCAAGATGATGTTAAGGACCAAGTAGATCCAGAGAAACCTGTGATGGTCAGAGAAGATTCGCATATTTGGGCAGCAACCTTCTTCAGCGCTTTCCGGATGCCCGATTTGTCCTTGACGGCGGCGTAGATCCACAGCTTCATGGATGATATCGATGGTCCCCGTAATCAGGGCGAAAACTGCAGCTTCGACTTCAAGGCCAGACTCGTTCGTAGGTTCCTCAGATGTCAGGCATCATTCGCAGCCTGCTGATGCTTCGCGAACGCGTTCAGTCGCCTTGCGGTTGGGTATGTAGAATGAAGTACAAGGAGGAAACTGTTGATTTAGAAAGCAGCAGTGCGAGGGCTGTTGTGGTGTTTCGCATTCGCTGCGCGGTCCCGCACGAGATACGCGGGAGAAAGAACACCGTTTACTAGACGCAGCCGCTCATGGCGCCTGCAGGTGCGGGAGGAGCTTGTGGTGGAACGCATCTAGATTTATTCAATGGTTACTCCGCCTGACGCCTCATTACTGCGCACCGAATCCTCATTCTCGCTGGTGTCACGATGTATCAGCTACCAGCCCTGCCCCAAAGTAGTACTGCAGGTTGGACATCTCTGAACAGAACGAAATCATTCTCGAGAGTCCGATATCAATCGATGTGCACACTTCGAACCCGCATCGTGTATTGCCCAGAAGACCAGCGACCAGCCACAGTGCAGGGTTCAATACCAGATCCACAAGCACCACGACTGAAAGGTGTTATAAGCGCAAGGCTGAAAAAGCGAACCTGCTGATCGCTGAATCGGCACGCGTCTTTGCGCGTTGTCTAGCACAACAAAACCGGTGTGAAGGAGGAGCCAATGATGCAGTCGTCCTTTTCATGCGGCCGAAAGTCTTCCAAATAGGCCGTCGTTCGATAGCGTGATGGCGCGAGATGGACTACACCCAGCTTGCTTGTTCTCATCTCATTTTGCAACCAAAATCGAATCGCAGATTTCCTCCCAGCGACCTCTCGAACTGCCTCTTCGGACCGGCAACCTCCTCCATGTACCTCGTGGAATCCAAGCTCAGCTCTTCGGCGTTCCTTTCTGCGGTTGTCCATCAACCATCACTCCTCAGGAATGGACTAGTCCTGTTCTCTCTTGTAGAATTCCAAGCTTCATTCAAACTACATAACATCAAAAAGCATAACTCCCATGCGCCTCAAGCCCGTCTTTCGGCCACTCGACAAGCCTACGGAGCCAAGAATATTCAGATCGATCACTCCAAAGCAGCATTCGACATCTGAGTCGAACCCAGCAGCCCCAAATACCGTCAATTCCCTCAAAACCTCACAGCAAGTCTTCGAGGCTCCGGCTCCGGCCCCGTATGTGCCGGATGCATCCAGGGCGGGTCGCAAGAAGCGCACACATGCTTGCCGACAGGCGCGTAACCCACGGCCCTCCAGCCCCACATGTCCGTCCATTTACATAAGAACCAATCCCTGGACGTAACGACCGCGGCGGCAAGCTTCGCCTCACACTTGCGGAAAGCTTTCAAGTTGTTCTTGATGGGCTCCCACTCGTTCGTGCCTCCGACGTGCCACATGGACGAGCCGCACTGGTAGCCTTGGAGGTGGCTTGCTGCAGGTGAGAGCAGTTAGGGGACGAATTGCTCGTGTGGAATTTGTGAGGTGAGAACTCACCTCGAGGGTTCTTTTCGAGCATTGCGCGCATCTCTTCCATGCATAGGACGAGGTCACTGTTGTTGCCGTTGCTGGTCGGTGAGGACCAGGTTCTGATCCCCATGACCGACGTGAGGCCAGCGAGAGCGACGATGAGCTTGGTGAACTTCATTTCCGCCGACGTTGATCTTCTTGAGCTGGGAGATACCGATGCTGACTCGAGCAGATCTGATTTTGAAAGGTTGTCCGATTGGTGAGGTTGGCCGGCTTCGGGTTGTTGTGATAAGTAGAGAAAAAGAGAAGAGTCTCGTGGGCAGAGAGAAGTTTTTATACACGTGACGTGCCCGAGGGCTTGAGGCAGCTTTTTACACTACTAGTTATTTGATAATCTCGCATTACCGCAGTATGTGAAAAGCCAGAACCTGGGCATGCACCGGAAGACAGCACGATCGTAGTACAGATTCTCAATCATCTACCACGGGTGAGAATTTGCCGCTAGCATAGAGCATCTCCTGATACGTGCTCATATCTGGGAGGAGGCGCCGCAGCCACGCCTCCACGTATCATCTGCAAACTCTCCTGCTTGATCATATGGTATACCTCCAGCTAGCAGTAGCAAGCAGCGAAGTACAGAACGAGTACCAACACGGCGACTGTAAATTGAAAATGTCGGGGAAGTGATTCATCCTGTGGAGGAGAGTCTGAACGCGAGCTCTGAAAGACACCCGACATGCCAGTATCAAGATGCGCGGGTTCCACTCATTGATATATTCAACCGACTCCTCACCTCTCACCCCGACCGCAGCAAAATTCTAAATCCGCACTATGCAGCATCTCCCCATCACCCCCATCCCTCTCCTCCCCTTCCACCCCAGCCCTGGCCCCTAGTTATCCCAATCCTCCCTCCTCACACAAGGCTTATATCCCTTCCCCACATCCTTCCAACACGCCATATACCCCATAGGACTGAACGCCACAATCCTATAACCCCAAAAATCCACCACCTCGCACAAGAACCAATCTTTCGCCGTGAGGGCCGCGTCGTAGAGATGCGATTGGCATTTGCGGAAGGCTTTGAGGTTGTTTTTGATGGGCTCCCATTCGACGGAGCCGCCGAATTGGAGGAAGGTGTTGGTGCCGCATCGGTAGCCGGCGAGGCGGTGCACTGGGAAGTCGCGTGAGCATAGAGGGTTGGGGGAAGGGGATGGATGCGTACTGCGAGGACGTCTCTCGAGCATGGATTTCATCTCTTCGACGCATTGGATGAGTTCGGTGGAGTTGCCGTTGTTGGTTTTGGAGGAGTAGTAGCGGTTATAGCCCGATGCCAGGGATGCCAGCGCGGCGAGAGGGAGGAGGACGTTGGTCAGCTTCATTGTGGGCGAGCGATATCTGTCCGACGCCGCGTGAGAAAGCGAGAGATAGAGTGTGGATATCTGTGAAGAGAGAAATCGAGGAGTGCGAAAGGAGAAAGCACTGCAAGCGATGAACTTTTATTCCTTCGTGCTGCCTCACAGCTCCCACAATCGCATTTCGTACAAAAGCAGAAGTTGAGAAAAAAAAAGCTGGCTCACAACTCCACAGTACCGTGGAAGTCCAGTATTTCCTCATCGGGTAAAATCCCAGTTTCATGGTAAGTTGAAAGCTAGTTCCTCACCAGAGGCCGAGTCTTGCCGTGAATTCTCCTCTGAGAATGTCAAGGTGCATCGGACTCGTGACTCTGTAGGTACGCAGCAAAAGAGCTTTGGAAGTTGTTCCTTCGCACGATATCCAAAAGCGGAGATGCCATTTCTGACTACGCAAATTCGTGCCGCATTTCCGATCACGTATATACTCATTCTGCCCATAATGTGTCCATCTCCTTTGGTCGACGCTGTACAGCCACGTCCGCTCCAGTCGGAGTCAATGTACAGCAGTCCCGTCCCTCGAAGCTCTGGTAAAAACAAACGAAAAATCGCACGTCATGTGCTGTCCACTCACTCCCTGATATCCCGCATAAAACTTCATAACGGGTTCAACGAATCAATCACTGCACGCCAAGAATCAGTCGAAGGAACTGAAGAAGAGCAAAGGACAAATTATTGAATTAAAATCTCACGTACTGGTCCACAACGTCTTCCCGGCCTCACCCTCCTCTCCCGTACCGTGTTCCTTCTGCCCACTACTGCTACTCACGGGACTCTTGGGGTGTGTAAAAGGACGGTTCCGCAGGCGGTTCACTGTGGTTGTGATGCGATGGCGGCTGAAATGCACGGCTTTCGCCTGCTGTGTTTGGGGCGGTGGCTTTGAAGCCCTCAATGACGCCAGAGGAGGTGACGGCTCTGGCGCACGGTAATCGAGCATATCGACGCCCGAATGTCGCATGTCCAGTTCAAGATTCGCGTAGAGTGTAGAGGCGCGGTTCCGAGCACCCGGAGAAGGCGGCAGAGAGCGCTGAAGATCGTGCAGGCCATTCAAGGACGATTTGTGCGGAATGGCAGGAGCGGGCCGGTGGGGAGCTTCTTTGAGGGGAGTATGCGGTGGAGTGGCATCGGTGTCTTCTTCCTCATCCTCCCCATCGGCTGATGAAGCGGACTCGGGACGTGGCGGTGTGACCTTAATCTCCATTGAAGTGACCGCCGAGTCTTTCCTAAGAGATTCTGGTCGTTTTGATCGGAGCGTGGGTTGAGTCTCTCCCCACAATTTGGAAGACATGTTTAAGCCTCCATCACTCGCCATTCGTGTGAGACTCGGGATGGGAGGTGGAGTGTTAGCTGGCGGCCGAGTAGGTCCCGCGGCCGGGAACATGGCACCGGATGTGTCCGTTGTGGGTGGCGTGGCTGCAGGTCGACGAGCCGGAGAACTTCGACCTGAAGAGCCTCCTGGGGTCGGCGTGCGCTCGATCCGCCTCGCCGCGATGTTCGGTGGTGCTGCGGCAACAGACTCTCGCTGACCAAACTCTTTGCGGATCGGCTCCCAGGTACTGCCCTTTTGTCGCAACGCCTCCTGCCATTCGGCATTTCTGACTTTGCACGCGGACGTCTGTTCCTCTGTAGTGTGGGCATGGAGCTCGCAAAGATCGAGGCGCCAGCTGGGGACGTGCTCTCGAAGCTTCGGGAAGATGCCGCGTGTGAACTGATATTCCAGCAGATCATGCAGGAACTGTGGTGGAAGTAGTTGCGCATATCCGGACTTGTCGCGCGGCAGTCCGCGGAACGTGAACGCGGCTTCTTGTATCAAATAGCTACAAATGACCGAGGTCGGTGGGTTCAGCTTGTACGCCAGTCGGAGAATCTCTGGTGATGAGCTCGCATATGGGGTCCCGCTCTCTCGATGCTCGATGAACTTGTCCATGACGGCATTGCGCAACGAGGGAATCTGCAGACGGGTCGCAAAAGCGTACAAGCGGATCAGGTCTTGCTGGTGCTTTCGAATGAGGAACCGCGCTTCATTCGTCTCGCGCTCGGGCTCCCGCTCTCGAGCACAACGGGCGGCGGTCGTCTCGTCATCATCTGCGGAATCGTCGTCCGCCATCTCGCGCATACTGCGCCACTTGGCGGTCTCGCACGGGTCGGACTCAGAGGCAACGTCTCCGCCCGAGTCTTGGCTCGCCTGCGATGCATCGTCATCGGGACGCACGCGTGCTTTCCCTTTGGGCGCTTTGGGACGGGCGGACACGCCATCGGTGCCACGGACCTCTTGCAGTGTCGGGAGACTGATTTCTGCAGAGTACAGCCAGGATGCGAAAAGCGCAAAGTCTCGGGGCTGTTCGTGAGGCAGTTGAATGGTATCGTTCGGCGGCGCGTGCCATGGATCGGCGAACGCGTCTTTGAAATAATCCGAGACGTGGCACGCGAGGTCTTTGTGCAGAGTGAACGATACTTGACCGCGGCCGACCAAGACGGTGCACGTTCCACGCAAGAGGGTACTGCAGGGTCAGTCAGTGAACATCGTGGGACGGATGGCGCTCGACTCACTGAAAGCTGGGGCTAATCATTGGCCAGGATCGGGAGACCGCGCGGGGAGCATCCGGGAGTGGCAATGCCACACGGGCCGCGCATTTCTTCTTCACTTCCTTGTCTTCGTGGCAGTGGAAGTAGCATGGCTCGTATTCCCAGAATGGCTGGGGCAAGTCGTGGTGCCTCTGCTCGATGACCCGCGGTGATTCGTGATATCGCGCATGCAGCGCGCGATTATACGGAGGCGGGAAGAGATGGGCCGTGAGCATGAGATCCAGCCACGAGTCTTTGATATCTTCCAGTCGATGCGCGCCTTCGAACAAGAGATAGTCTTGCAAGCGCATCACATACGGCTTCTGGTTCGGACCGGAGCAGCCCAGGCTGTCATCCCATCCGAAAGCGCCCGCAGCGAAGGCCCGTTCGATGGCCGGCAGGGCGGTGGTCCTGCAGTGCTGGTCGTTTTGCTTCCAGAGCCGCGTGATGGCGAGGTTGGCCAGCTCCCACAGGTCGTGCCGCGAGGCAAACAGGTACACGTCGATCAGGTCCTCGTCTCGCCAGGTGCCCGGAGGCTCGACGACCTTGTGTGCTGCCTTGGCCACCAGCCGGGTCGCCCGCTGCCCCTTCGAGACATGTTCCTCGGGCGCGACGAGCTGCCCCGTGTACAGCCAGGCGGCGAAGACGCGGAACAGCGCCACGCGAAGCGTCCGCAAGTCCCACGGGAGGTCGGCGGGACACGGGCTGATGTCGCCCAGCAGGCAGGTGTCGCTCTTGGTCAGAGGCGAGGGCGGCGTCTGGGCTTCGCGTTGGAGGAGCACATCCAGGAACGCGGGGCACCGCTCTCGCAGGAGATTGGTGTGCAACGTGAACGGCACGGCGTCGGCTCCGACGACGAAGGTGTGGACTTCTTGGTATGCGCCGCTGCGGTGGGTCAGTATCTGCTGGGCCGCATGGGCACGGAGCGGGCGACGTACAAGCGCCAGAGCTTGAACTCATACTGGATGGTCCACCGCGACTTCTTGTGCTCTTTCTCGCGCGGGGCAGAGTTGATGACGAGCGTCAGGCGCTTGTTGATGGCGGTTTGGGTGGCCATGGTGGCACATGTCGGACGGTGGGTGCAGCATGCGCGTCGAGCAGAGTGGACTCGCGTCCGCGACGACCAACATGTTCACGAAGTATAGGAAATTGACGGGCAAGGATGCGTCGTGGAAGGGGAGATACTGTACTGTACTTATGCTTTCGCCAGGGACGTGGTGATTGCCCACGGCCCGTGGCGGCCATGGGCGGTTCGGGGATCGTGCAGGGAGCGGGACTGCGGAGGAGGTGGCTGAGATGCTCACGAGCCACGTGATGCCGCCGTGGGCTGCTGGCCTCCGCTCCGCCGGCAGATGGGGGTGCGGCCCGGCGTGGGGTGTCTGCGCGGCGGCGGCGGCGGCGGCGGCGGCGGTGGTGGGTGGTGAGTGGGAGGGCAGAGGACGGGAGTGCACTGCGCGTCGTGGAGGCGGCGGGCTTGGCGCGGACGGACCTCCGCAGGTTCCGCACCTCCGCGTCTCCACCTGTAAATAAGTTAGTTTCGGACAACATGTGCATACCGGACATCAGCATCCCATTCTCGAATCCCGCCTCCCGCCTCCCACGATGCCGGGCGGACGACCGAAGGTGCCGCTGGACGAGCACAAGGACTTCATCATCGACAGCATCGACGTGCTCGGCCTCACCCAGGCCGAGGTCTGCGCCGAACTGCGCGACAGCCATGACCTGCACGTCGGCCGCAGCACCCTCGTCAAGGCGCTGGCCCGCTGGGGCTTCCGCACGCGACGCTCCAACTTCGAGGACACGCCCGCCCTGCGCATGCGCCTCCAGAACTACTTCCACGGCACCACCAAGACCGATGCCGAGATCGCCGACCTGCTCACCGCCGACGGCATGGACGTCACCACCGCGCGCGTGTCGAAGCTGCGCAAGGACATGGGCCTGTACAAGCGCGTGGACGCCGACCGGAGGGACGCCGCCGAGAACACGGTGGAGGAGCTGCTGAAGCTGGAGTTTCAGGACGAGAACATTCGCAACATGGGCCACAAGCAGCTGTATCGCTACATGCGCAACAAGTACAACGTCACCGGCAGGGACCGCATGTTCGTGATCGCCAAGAAGGTGGACCCCGAAGGCCCGGAGCGGCGTCTGCGAGCGCAGCGGAGACAGGCGAGGAGGTCGGGCTTGGCCAAAGAGCGAGCGGCCAAGGAGAACTCCACCCATGAGTCCCCGCCGGATGGCGCACCCGTCGAGCAGCAGCCGCTCTCGGGATACGTGCCTCTCGACCCGGCCATGTATCAGGACGACTATTCCTCGCAAGGTGGCCAGCAGGGGAGCGGCGTGCCGGCTCAGTATCCCGCGTACAGCGGGTACGCGCACCATGGTGGGCAGACGGTGCCTGCGACGGGCGGTAATGCTCCAACGCAGCACTCGTCACTCGGCTCGAGCCAGCCGCCGCCGTTTTGAGCTGGATGGAACAAATGATGGCGACTGTCCTCGCGGGACAGCTCATTGTCGATCGTGTGCCGCCGATCGTCTGACGACTGCAAGAAGTGGTCAACAACTTACAGAGATATCGCTCGGACCAGGGTCACCATTCACACGCTGCATTAGTGCTCTGGAGTGGCACTGCCGCCTCTATGCTGCTGCTGCTGCTGCTCACGTCAGCTTCGGACGACAGGTGCATGGCGGCGATTCTCTGTCTCTCTTATGGCAGTCCAATGCAAGCCCCAATGGGCATCGGCAAGGCTTCAATGGGCATGTCTGGTATTGCCAGCCGGCACTGAGAGTGGCGCAATGCACCACAGACTCGCTGTACCCATCATGAAACGTAAGTCTCGTCCATGCAGAGCGTCATGTGGTAAGTCGGCGATGGCTGACGCTTTTCCGCAGAGAGGAAACTTACGAAGCATCGTCCAGTCCAGCTCGTCGCCCATCGCAATGATAGGCAGCGCTGGCTCGTCGGAACGTTACGTTTTGCAGCTGATCAATCAAGAAATTGTTTCGAACGGGTCTCTCATCGTGTCAGACTCCTCGGTCGATTTCATCAACCCGCCTCAGCACTCACCTTTTTCGCTTCAGCGTCTCTGCCTCCTCACGCTGACATAGTTTTTCGGCTCAGTAGACAACCACCTGGTCTATTTCTCGAGTGCTCAAACGGTTTGCAAAGCACAGCTCCGGATCCGCGCTCGCTCCGCGGACGACATGATGCCAATTCGACGACTACCAACTCGGCCGCACAGAGAGTCCGTGAGCGACGCGCTTCACTTCTCGATTTGTACTTTGGTCACGACTGGAGCTGTCGACCAGAGATTTGGGCTATGCTGACGACCCAGGGCCCGACCTGCACAGCGGCGACGTGTCGGCATATCAAGTTGTGTTCAAGCGAGCATTTCCAACGCCGCGCAACGCGAGAAGTCGTCAATCTGCATCACGACTCTGACCCCGAGTTTGCAGATACCCCCGAGCAGCACAATGGAGAGCTCCCAAGGACAGACGATGCAAGGCATTGTTGATCATCGACCGAGCATCACCGGAAGTGTGAGCCACAATTTTGAGTGAACTGCGAGACCTCTGAATGCCAGTATGGTAAGCTCGTAGCCCTCGGCCCATCGGCACACAACGAGAGCCTCGTGCGACATCTTGCATCTGCCTCTGGCGCTACGAGCGCACTCGCTCTAGCTGCACGCTTCTAGCGGAGAGCGGCAGAGAGGAGGCTGCAATGCGAAGTATCGAAGCTGGCACTATCCTCTCGGGAGGCCGTAATGCGCTCATCAGTCGTCAAGGCCAATTGCATCTCGTTGCCGTTTTCCGTCACAGGGTGCATAGCTCTGTGCTGCATTGCCGATCGTCCAAGCGCGAAGCCATTTCTCCAATGCTTCGGCAAAGCTTGACCCGTCGTCCAGTGCGTGAGGAGGCTGAGAATGTGTGCTATGGATGGACTGCTGAGAGGCCAAAGAACGCCCCGTCGTCAAGGGCTGCAGTCTTGGCTGATAAGCTTTTGGCTACTGCTGCTGCATGAGGCTTATGACACGTAAGCTTTGAGCCCCTCCTCTTCTGAACTATTCCTCTTCCTCTTTGGAGGTGTGATCCGGGTGACAGCGATCAGCAAGCTGTCTGCGACAGCTCAACATGCACCAATAAAGCCTCGCAACGCCGTGGTGCAGGCAGCCCGAAACTCTCCCTTTCCTCTACTACTTCACTTGCCTCAAGGGCTACCCTCGCCGCCGATCACTGAGCCCCATCTTCCCAAGCAGTCTGCCTGTTGAAGGAAAATGGCCAGCCCGCCTTGGATCATTACCTTTCCTGGACAATACGCTTGTCCCCTCAGCTTTCCCAGCGCTTCGAATGGGTCATCAGCGATCAGCCACACGTGCTCAGCACATGGAAGATGAGAAGATCAGCGCCGCTTCGGGACGACATGCCGCCTGCCATTGACGTCGATCCCCGCTCTCGCCGACCTCACCTGCTGCTCCGCGGTCAGCCTCCATCATCCCGGGAGCGGTGATGACGACTCGTGGGCGTCGGGGCATGGCATCACGTAGAACGACCATGTTGATATGAAAGTCGGCAAGTCCGCCAGTGGAAGTAGCCTCATCCATTCTCATCATCCACCACCAGCACAGCACTTCCAATCTCAACAGTCCCTAGCAGTGCCCTCGAGCGGCCCGCTATACTTGAATTGCCTCACCTGTCCAGCGGCACCCGAGACGACATGCACTTCACGACCAGCCTTGCAGCTTGCGTACTCGTCAGCTTTGTATTGGCAGCTCCCATTCCTCAACTCGCAGGTGAAGGCGCTGCCTGCAACTCTGTCTTCTCTAGCACCGACAATGGCGTCGGATATGTAAGTGGACCCGTTGGAGACATTCCTGCCACCATCCGATCAACCCGTATGCCAGCTGGCTCATGATCCGATGAAAACCTTCAGCACTTGAGAAGCATAGACTTACCATTCTCTTCACCTCCAGGGCACCGAAAACGCTCTAGACAAACTCGCCGGCACAATTTCTGGAGCCAAAGGCAGCCGTCGCCGCCGCCAGCTCGCCGGCGAAGGCGCCGCCTGCAATTCCCTCTTTTCCAGCACAGACAACGGCGTCGGCTTCGGTGTCGAAAATTTCGAAGACGGCCTCGCGGGCGACGACAACCAGGCCTCCGGCGGAAGTTCAGGCGGTGCTCCTCCTCCACCTCCTCCACCACCAGGCCCAGGCCCACACCGCCGCCAACTCGACAAAATCGCCAAAGGAGTCCAGACTCTGTCCAGTGCCATAGGAACCGGCCCCGCCACCTCCAGCACAACCGGTGCCCTCGCCGACCTCGACGGCGAGGCGACTGGCGCCGCAGCCAACGTCGGAGCAGAGCTCGGCGGCTCCGAAGAGCAGACGTTGGAAGAAGTCGGCTCGACACTCGGCAAAGCTGGCGGAAGCCTTCTGAGCGGAGCGGGGAATACTGGATCATCGTCCCCTTCTCTTCCGAGTCTCGTTCCCCACCTTCCCGCGCTCCCGGCAGTTCCGGCTCGCCGCCAACTGGACAAAATCGCCAAAGGCGCTCAAACCCTCGCTGCGTCGAAGGGGCTGGGAAGTGTGACGGAGGCTGCGACGAATGAGGCTGTGGATCTCGATGGGGAGTTGACGGGGGATGCTGCGAATGCGGGACAGCAGGTGGGGAGTACGGAGGAATCGACGTTGGAGCAGGTGGGGAATAGTGCTTGAGGTGCTGCTTGAGGTAGGACTGCTGGGAGCTCCAGGAGGAGAGGGGGTTTTGGATTGGTGTGTTGGGATGGGATGTGAAAAAAAGTGGTGGGTGGGAATCCCAATGAACGGGCTGCATGTGCTGATGCTTTCATGACAGAGCGTGCCTGAAGGATTGTATGTCCCGCGAGGGAAGCATCTCCTCGCAAGTCAAGGGAGCGAAATCTTCCGGCCAATGTAATCGGCATCGAAAATGATTCCGAGGGTTTCGTACGAGACTGAGAAATCGTATCCTTGTCACGACGGGTTCCCGCACCGATTCCGTACTGTATGTACTCTTCCACCATTTTTCGAATGAAAGTCGTCACGTCTTTCCTGTTATTTTGATCGGCGGAAAGGGAGAAGAAGAGGAGAAAGAACAACACCAAACGAACAAATGGGAAAGATTCAAGCGGGAAGAAGGGGAGCTCGGGCGAAAAGGCAAGCGTTCACAGCATATGGTAGATAACGTACTGCCACTGACCAATTTTCTCAAATACTTTGAGACGGATGCCGAGTCCTCTGAGGCGGGTGCTGCTGGCTGTTTCATACCACCTCGTCTGAGTGGTAAGCGTCTGTCGCTACTGTCTTTCACCGCGTCTCTCTGCGATAGCGCCTGTTGAAATCTGTAGCGACGGCGTGCAGCGCGACGTAAAAGAGACATAGGTGAAGACTGTCGTCTGGCTATTGGTCATGACCATTCATCATTATTCATTAGACTCTATCGAATCTTTTGCTACCCATCCCCACACGCAGCGCATTCGAGCGGACCGTCCGGCTACTGCTTATACAACCAAACCATCATGCTCTGATAATCCACAGTGGGGAAATCCAAGTTCATCCCCCCATTCATATACGTCTTGCCCGAGTAGGTAGAATTATCGTAATCGTTCCAGTATCTGGCCTCGGGATCAAGCCCTTGCAGTCTGAGCGGCGGAGGAGCAGGTTTGATGGCAGCGGTCTGCTGGAAAGCGAAGACGACGGCGGTAGACTCGTTGGCGGAGATGAACTGGACGGCAGGCCAGTTGCTCTCCTCGGGAAGACGGAGACGGTAAAAGTCGCCGGAGATGATGATCGGGCCAATGCGGTTGGCAATGTCCATGATTCCGGGAATGGCAGCGGACTCTTCCGGGCTGAGCTCGTGTGGGTTGAGTTCGAAACCGAAGGATCCACACATGAGAGCGACGTGGGCACGATATGCGATCGAAATGTTGCGCGACGTCAGTCCGTTGGGGACTTTGGAAACGTGACAGCCCATGGCGGATGGAGGGTAGGCGAGAGAAGTGCCCATTTGAATCGTCAGGCGGTCAGAACCATCCGTGTTGTCTGAAGTCCACGACTGAGGCCAGTAGTGGAGGAGACCAGCGTCGAAGCGACCACCACCAGAAGCGCACCCCTCCCAAAGGACTTGCGGGTACTTGGTGGTGAGAGTATCGATGATGTGGTACAAGCCGAGGATGTACTTGTGGTCGGTCGATGGGCTGGGCATCTCGTGAATGGCGCGGTTGTTGTCCCACTTGATGTATTCCACGTTGGCGTTGTCGATCAGGTTGGAGACGAAGTTGATGATGAATTCTTGCACTTCCGGAAGGGCCACGTTCAGCACCAGCTGGTTTCTGGTCAAGGTCTGCGTGTGCTGTCCCGACTTCATGACCCAGTCCGGGTGCTCGTGGTATAAGGTCGAATTGGGATCGACCATCTCCGGCTCGACCCAGATACCGAACTTCATTGGTGCAGAGTCAGGTCCCGCGGTGGTGATGTTGTTGACGGAAGCAACGTATGGACCGAGACCGTTGGGGAATTTGGCCGGATTGGGAGTCCAGTCACCGAGACCGAGCGTGTCGTTGTTGCGAGGGTATTTCACACCAAACCATCCATCGTCGTTGACGAAGAGCTTGACGCCAAGGGCTTCTGCCTCGCTCGCCAGCTTGACCATGGAGGTATCAGTGTAGTTGAAGCCCAAGCCCTCCCACGAGTTGAGCAGAATGGGGCGGGTCTCGTGAGTAAAGTGCGATCGCGAAAGGTGGTTGCGGTAGAGGCCATGGAAGCTCCTGCTCATGCCTCCGAGGCCCTCCGATGAGTAGACGGCAACAGCTTCGGGAGAAGTGAAGGTCTCGCCGGGAGCGACGGCCAATGTGCTGTGGAGCTCATTGAGTCCGAGAAGGACACGAACGTAGCCGGTAGAGAAACGCTCGGTCGTGGCTGCGAAACTTCCCGTGTAGATCAAGTTGAAGCCCCATGCCTCACCGGTCGATTCGGTGGTGGTGGGGTCGATCAATGCGAAGAAGGGGTTGTGGAGGTGAGACGAGTAGCCCTCGGTGCTGCGGAATCCCGTCTCGCCGTACTGCACTTTGCGAATGACCTTGTTCATCTCGTGCGACCAGTCACCCTGCAGCTCGACCATGTTCAGATCGAGGTTCGGCAGGTCGATACTGAACGAAGCTGCACGTTCAATGACGATATCCTCGGAGCCATTGTTGTGGATCTGGAAGCTTCGAGCGACGGCATTGTAGCGGGGGAAGACGGAGTAGGAGAGCACGGCGGTGACATCGGAGTAGTTGTCGTAGAGTGTCACTTGCACCGTCGACACATCGCTGGCGTTGCCGTACGTGGCGGGGAGCCCCGGGAGCGCCGGCTTGCCTTCGATAACCTCGTGGGATTGGTATGCGAACGCCGTGACCGTGTTACCGTCGGCGTGGCGGATGTGAATCGCGGGCAGCCTGACATCGCTGCGTCCGACGTCTGGGAATTCCCTCCTCACGAGGGCGAGTCCATCATGCCAGCCTTGGGTGGAGATCACAGCAGGAGGCACGGACTCGGTGACGCTGCCTCCAAAGTGGTCGCCCACCACTTCGCCCGATTCGGGATCGACGTGGAAGAGATAGGACATGCCATCACCAGTCAAGGTGAAGTTTGTTCCTTCGGCTTTGAGACCTGGTCGAAGGGTCAGATACGAAGTCCCCGCAGATTCTGATCCCGGAATGCTGACCTGTTTGAGCCCACGCCGCACCGCCCAAGGCGGACAGGGCAAATCCCACAGCAGCACGCATCTTGATGGACGAAGCTCTGGTACCTTGGAGTCAGTGCCTGGGAGAGCAGTCGAGGAGGTACCGGGCGGCGGTCTAATATAGCCCGCATGGAACCACGACCGGACGCATCATTTTCGGCGCTCAGGCCTCGTGGGCGGCGGGCATTGCTGGCAATTCATTCAGCCGAGAGTTACGATTGCGGGGAGGGCAGCGCTCGTCGTCCGGGATGTGGAGGAAACGACCAGGAACAGGTCTAGCTGCAGTGCGATGTTCTGTGCCCGCTGCAGTTGCTCGTTCGGGGCTGACTCGCACGGAGTCGCAGCAGTGCATTGGTCGGTGGATCCCATCGTCGGCCATCTGCAGGTGCAGAGGAACATGGCACCAGCAGTCGGATGGGGCGCGGGAGCGGATTCAAGTCGATGATGAGGTGACGTTCCAGGATGTCTCTGTGGGGAGCGGAGAGAGCACGCGGACCAAACCCCACCCAATGGCGCCACTTCGGCGCCTCTGCCGGCGATCCGGGCACAAGCAAAACACAAGACGAAGCCCGGTGCGCCTTGTGCAAACTCGGTCGTTCCGCCATTATCGCCCGCGCCCTCCACATTGCCACGCCGCATCGGCGAACACAAGACATCTTGGAAGCTGGTAGCCTCCGATGACGGTCGTGTCCGGCCACGTGGGGCTGTCCGAAGAAATGACATAATGAGAAAGATCCAAGAAGGCGGCTGCAGGTGTTTCCCGGTGTGCATCCGACGATGGGACGAGGGAACTCACGGGGTTGCGAACGGGATGGGCGAATGATCACGCCAGTGCCCGACAGTCCGGTAGAACTGACATTCACCGACCAACATGATAAGAGGTGGACGCGGTGGACAATCGGAACCCGGCAATGGATGCCATGATACAGTAGGCCTCACCAGTTCGAGGCAAGAAGAACTCCCGAGTTGCGCGGACACACCGTCAGCCGAATACACCTCTCTCATTCATCTCCAGCACTGCATTCACCGAGCAGTCGAGATGCTGGGACCCTCGACTGGACAATCGGAATGCTTCACGCCATACAGCAACGCACGCCGCTACCCCCGCACCATTTCCAGAATCGCCCTCACATCCTCCTTCGCCTTCAACGGCCTCGGATTCGTCTCACACCAATGGTCGTGCAACGCATTGCGGGCCACCAGATCCATCTTCTCCTCCCCTTCCACTCCCACCTCCTTCAGACTTCTCGGCATGCCCAATGCAGAAATAAAACAATCCAACAACGTCCCCAAATCCGCCTCCTCTCTCTCCAGCCCCTCCCCGTCAAACAACTCCCTCGCCTCCTTCTCCTCCCACAAAATCTCCCTCACCTTATCTTGCCTCTCCCGATTCACCTCTGCATTATACCTACACACCGCGGGCAACAACACACAACTCGTCTCTCCATGCCCGACACCCAACGGCCCCAACTGATGTCCGATTCCATGCGACGCTCCCATGGGGACCCCAAACCGAAACACCACCCCCATGGCCTCAATCACGCCCAGCTGACACCTCCTCCTCGCCTCCACATCCTTCCCATCTTTCTTACACCTCAACAACCCCGGCACCAGCGCCCGCAAGCCCCTCTCCGCACTCGCATCGCTCTCCTTACTCACCCTCTCGCTCACCGCACACAACCCCTCCACACAATGATCCACCGCCCTGACCCCCGACTGCAACCACACCGCCTCCGGCGTCGTCCTCGTCAACTCGGCATCCAACACCACCACCACCGGCCCCTTGGTCGGATATCCAAACCCCACCTTCCCCTTGGTCCGATCATCCGTGCCCCCTCCGAGAAAAGAATACTCCCCCCCAGACAGCGACGTCGGCACCGCCAGAATCGGCACCTCCGGCACCACCAAATCTTCCCTCGGCACCGACCAATCCTTCCCCGCATGCAATCGCTCCAAATCCTCCAACGTCGACGCGTGGTTCGCGAGCGCCAACGCGATGATTTTCGCTCCGTCCGTCAGACTCCCCGCTCCGACCGTGACGAGGATTTCCGCTTTGGTCTTCCGAGCATCGTGCACGACTTCGAGGATTTCGGAGAAAAAGGTATGCGGCCGCATCCCGTATCTGATGCCGACGACTGTGTCGCCGCCGAGGGTGGAGAGGAGCGTGGAGATGTGGGAGGTATTTTGGGAGAGGGAGGCGGAGGCGATGATGTAGACTCGTGTTTTGTTGGCGAAGGGGTGGTGGCGGTAGGGGGAGGAGGAGGAGGATGGGGAGGAGGTGGTGGGGGAAGATGAAGGGGAGAGATGTTTCGCGACGGCGAGGTGGAAGGGGAGGTGGGTGGAGATGTACGGAGTGGAAGAGTCCGGATACGCGGGACGAAAGATTTCGCCGTCGGTGGGGTCGGGGTGGTGTTCGGTGTCGTCGTGGTCTTTGTTGTTGTTGTAGGACATTGCACTACGATTCTCTTCTGTTTGCCGAGTTGTTCTGTCGGTTGCTGTCCCAGAATATCCCGAATCAGGCTGATGGATTGGATGTCCGGTGCGCGGTGAGGTGCTGTGCTGTGCTGTGTTGTGTTGCGTTGTGTAGTGTATATGGTACGTGTATGTAGATACAGCTCCAGCTCCAGCTCCAGCTCCCACACACCTACATGCATGTCATCACCACCGCCAATGCATGTGGTTCACTACTGCTCATCTCCGTACAGCTTGTCCCACCACTGTACTGGCATCATTGTGAATTGGTACAGCACTGGCTCATTAGGTTTCCAAGATACCCCGCATGTTTGGCTGATGACTGATGGGGAATTTTGACTTTCCGAGGTTGTGAGAGGGAGAAGTCATTTCCAAGCTTTGTTCGTTGCTTCGTGCTTGGGGCAGGAGAGGAGATTTGGGGATACAGTAAGATATCTGAGAAGAGTGGTTCTTGCGCAGACGCGTTTACGACGAGTGTTGAGGGCTCGCCTGCAATGTTCAACGAGCAGGAGAGGATATGTAGCTTTTTGCGTTTCTCGATGCACGATACCCCATTTGTCGGCGTCAATAATGCCGGAACACTTCGAACGCAACAGAGCACCCCGCCATCAATACTGCATGCCTGCAGTTGCGCCCCATTCGATGACACCTTCTGGGTATGAAAGCCAGGACCCTCGTTATCCTGTAGAGCCAAACACGCCCTGGGTGCAACTCTGAGGAAACGCGTGCCGTGTTGTGATGTCAAGGCGTGAAAGGTGCTGGGATGTCAAGTACATCTCATTTCCTCCTGTCGTCCTCTTTCTTGTCGCTCTTCCTGCTCCTGCTCGTCTTTGCATGAGGTGTCAAGAAGCTCGCACCAACGCACGACTAGTATCTACGCCACGAACTCGACACCATGGCCCCCGTCCTGAAACGGACGCGTGAGCAGAGGCGGCAAAGGACCCTTGTCCGCCACGAGCGGAGGATGGCATTTTTGCAGACCCACGACAACGAACAGCGCCACCGACAAGAAGTCAACGAGCTCCTTGCGAGAGTGCGCATGTTGCGAAGCTTTCGTCAGCGCATGGAACAAAAGTGCAAGCTGCTCGAACAGGAATATGAACTCGTGCAAGGGCTGCGGGACATGGCGGAAACGGTTGACACCATGGAACAGGACGCCAACGAGATGTGGCACGACCAAGAGATCGACGACTGGAAGTATCACCAGAATGGGGAGCACGCCGGGAGGGAGGACGGTGGTACGTGTCGTCGTGACAAGCCATGTCGCTGCCTTCGGGTTTGCATCCGGGACTGACGCGATTCGTTCCAGCGTGCCCAGGGTGTGAATTCATGGATGAGCCCCAGGGTGGGCAGCAACCCCAAGGCCATGTGCGTGGCTTCGCCCGGGACCAGGAGGCGGAGCTCCCTCCAGCATATGTGCAACGAACGCCTCCGGCGGACGACATGCTGCGTCAGACGCGATCGTCGGATCGAAGAGGTTAGTCCAGTTTCACGCCCGGTCTCGACGCCTGGGGCATTGCTGAAGCGGGCGTGGATGACAGCTGTCGCGGGTCCCGCGTTCGAGCCCACATTCAAAGTCGAAGCGGGCAGCGCGCTCGACGAGCGGGACGATCATTCGGCGTATGTGAAGACGGAAGACATGACGGAGCATGATATGCTGATGGGCGAGGAAAGCGGCGGTCCCGCAAAGAGAAGGCGCTCCCGGCGGCGCAAGGCGCGAGCAGCACATCCACGACCGTACTACGTGCCAGGCAGCGTGGAAGATGAGTGAGTGCGTGTGCTTTGGGAATGGGGGAGTCGCGAGTGGGGGGTAATTAGTGATGGATGCCTGCGTCTGCTTTCCGCCTCGCGTCGTCTGCTTTCCACCTCGTGTCGTCTGCTTTCCACCTCATGTCGTCCCTTCCGAGGAGTGCCCGCTCCGCAGCGCGGCGGTGCAGACTCGGCGCCAAGCCCGCAGCAGGTCCGCGGTGGTGCCGAGCATGGAGTGTTGTTCGCGATGCGCGCCCTCGAATGGTTTGATGGCAATGGTCCAAGGTTTCGGCCTCGACGTACCTGCGACTCCCCCGTCGGAGGTACTGTATGACGACGGAGGCACCGCACTTCCCACGAGGAGGGTTCTTGAAACGACCATGGATCATGCCATCGGCATTCGGCCAGGGTGCTCGAGCAGCTCGACCGACGTCGATGGGAACATCCGGACGGCGTCGTCGATGGTTGATGCGGAGATGTCGTTGTGCATCGAGTCAGTAGCACGGGAGAGACGCGGCGAGTGAGGTACTGTAGAAGTAGTCTCGTGCCACAAATAGATTGGCCGCCGGAGCTGCACCCCGCTCCGCTCCGCTCGCTCCACCGCCACCACCTCACCGCGCAGCAGATGATGATGACCATCCTCCGCCCGCACCACCGCCGGCACCGCGGCAGCAGCGATGGGCCACCCTTCGACAGGGTCGACAGGCTTCGAGAGGAGCGTCGCACCATGTCGAGCGGAGCGGGGCGCGGGTCGCAGGGCGACGTGTGCTGCTGCTGCGGCCGTGACTTCACCTGCGCTTCGCCCAATGGTACGCTGGTACAGTACAGTAGCCGCTGAGGACCCGCTGGCATCCCTGTCGTGTGCTGCGGTAGGCTGCGCGCGGACCATCTGACACGATGCCGCATACTGTATGTAGAGATGGATGCGAGTGTGCACTGCGAGAGAACGCCCTTCCTTCCCCCGCCCTCCGCTGCGACTCGTCCGGCCGGCAGACGACTGACTGCAGCGTCGCACCGCCCTAGCGCCGCCCTTCTCCACCCTCGCTCGCACACCGCATATGCCCACGGCGTCGTCGCTCCTGCGAACTCCCGATTCCCTCGACCACCGCCGACCATTGCCCCTGGGCCGCTCCCCATGTGAGCGCGCGCCATGGCCGACGACATCTTCGCCCGCGACCCGCAGACCGGCTTCGACAGCGACGGCGACCCGAGCGACCGCGGCCGGCAGTTCAGCGCCTTCATGAGCAGCATCTACGAAGGCGCCGTCGCCTCGACCCGCTCCGTCGACGTGGTGACCCAGACCACCACGCTGAACGACGCGCAGTCCACCGCCGACACCGACGCGGACGACAGCCCGGTGACCACCACCACCGCCTGGTCCTTCCCCACCGCATCTCCGGGCATCAGCACGACGTTGGCAACGCAGTCCTCGAGTCGGGGGAACGCCGCCCCGCAGCAGACCCCTTCCACCAACCAGCAACAAGTACCACACACGTCGCCCTCCGATCATGGCGGGAGAGGAGGACTGTCGGGCGGGAAGCTGGCCGCCGCGATCGCCGTCCCCATCATCGTGGCATTCTCCGCGCTGGCCGCCTTCCTGCTCTTCCGGAGAAGGCGGAAGTCACGCCAAGACCAGCAGAACACACACCAGCCGAGCACACGCCACAGGGGAGGCGCGGCGGGCTGGCGGCGGAACTGGGGCAGCCTCAGGAGCAGCGCTTCTTCCAACCACGACCCGACCCCCGAAGTGAGATCCGTGAACAATCAGAGCCCCTTCCCGAACGCCTTCGTGCCGATCGGGACCGCATCGCATGACGAGCCGCCCCCTCCGTATCCCGTCGTCGCTCCCCCCCGTCCTGCCGCAACGCCGCAGATGAGGCAACTCCACGTCGTCACCAATGTGCCTCGTGCTGCTCCGCGGTCCACATCACCCGTCTCGCCCATCTCGGCTTCCGACTTCCTCTCACCCAACCCCTCGTTCATGCAATCCGCTCGGCGAGGGTCCACGTCGGCGAGCATCAACTCGGATGCGTATTCGGAAACGGCCTCGATCCATTCCGCGCGTGCCGCAAGGATGTCGGTCGGAGGCCCGACCATGATTGCGCCCTCGCAGAACACCTCGCCCCACTCACTTCGACACGACCGAGGGCCTGGAAGCGTGGGCAGTGCGGGCACAGGAGATCCTTTCGAGGATGCCAGGAGAGCGAATACGCCATCGCTCGAAGGGCTGCGAGTCGCCATGAGTGGAGCCGGCAGTCCCAAGAATGAGGACCTGGGTTGACCTCAGCAGACAGAATGTTGAACAACTCACCATCACCCCCGGGGGAGCGCTTTCCCGCCCCCCATTTTGACTTCTTGCAATGTCTTATTCCCGACAGCACTTCTCCCGGAACGAGAAGGAATCACTCGAACAGATCCGATCTTTGACCAAAATCGACAGTCACTCATTTACAGGAAGCCGCGGACGAGGGGGCGACAGAGAAGGTCGTGAGAAGAGAAGGAAGAAGAAGGAGAAGTGGTTTGCATCTGCTTGTACACGGTGCACTTTAGCGGTGGCGTCTGGATTGAGCGAGGCACCTTTTGCCCTCCGACCAGCTGCTGCGTTTGTACGATACGATGTGAACCGGCGAAGCGTGTGGCTCTGGCGCATTTTCGGATGGATGGATGGACAGGTATGGATGGAAATTTCTAATGACTTCATGCCGAATCTGCCACCCTTACGCGTTCGTTTCGTTTCTCAACGTCCCTCCACTTCGGCGCATGCTGCTTCCTGCTTTCGCTTCTCTTTCTCATTGTCCATTGGCTTTCTCTTCTCGTGATTCTCTTCCTCGCAACGAAGAAGGCCTTCAAGTCCACAAAGTGCAAGCAGCGCTTTGTGATGGGCCTTTCTCGGACAGCACTCTCGCCAGCGAAGCTGTTGATGTCTTGGAAGTTCGGCAGCGTGGTCGTTGGCCGACAGACAGAGCTACAGGGGGGAGAAGAGTTCAAGACAGGAGAGGCTCGAGCAATTGGTGATTAAAATCCGCGCAGCGCTCCGGGGTGGGCTGCTCTGCGGCCGGTGCATAGGTACCTTCGACCAATCGAGGTCTGCTGCTATCCAATACTTCTTAGCCTCCTCGACAGGCAGGGTGTGGGCGTGGTTGTCCCGAAGAGCTTTGGCCCATCGATCCAGTTCATGTTTGCTGACTCGTATGCGCAGCTTGTCATCGTCGGAGTCAATCTCGGCGACCTTGGTCTCCCATCAGTGACATTTGCGGAGCTGTCCATGCGTTCGATTCCCTAGCAGCTCAGTCATTCCGAGCTCATGAAGAACAATGAAACATCGCCTTCCCCCACGGATAATGGACCAGAGCAGCTTCAACAACTCAACAAGGACGGAAGTGCATCGTGCTCTCACCATAAACTGATGGAACAGCAGCAGCACGCTACCCAGGCTCTCGCTGCTCGGGATTAGTCGCTCTACGGCTGATTCGAGATCACACGTGTGGAAGGTGCGCTTCTGGCGGCTGGGTGTGCTCCTTTTCTCCTGAGCGCGTTCCGTGGCGGTAGGGACGTTTTCGAGCGCGACGACTGCAGCGGAGAAAGTGCGATGCGTTGCGATGTCGACAGTCTTGACTTCATCGCGTCCCTGCCACGACTGCCGCAGTGCAGAGGGCAGGATGGTATCCGAGACGACCGGGGGCCGTACATGAGAATCTTCGGTGCTGCATAGAAATGTTCTCAACGCAATCGTCGCCGCGACAGGGGGAGAGATGAGGTCCGAGGCTCGTTGTTGATGTGCCCGATGTCGATCGTCTGGTATACTTAAAAATTGTGGGACGAGCTCTCCTGTCAACTTTGGCTGCCTCCGCCGGACTAGCTGCTCCGCATCAAGTCCGGCGGACAGGCAGAGCAGCTGGGAAACAACGCTGACCAGCAGAGTGAGCTTCGTCCTGGATGTCATCCGCTGGGCTGGGCCCAAGAGGCCAGGACCACCGACCGACAGGCCCAGCTCACTCCTTGCTGGCCCTGGATGAAGATACATACACGAGGACGTGCGGGCTGCCGGTCACCTATCCGGACGCCAACCACGACTGTAGATAGGAGAATTCACCACCCACATGAAGATCTGGCTGTTCAGCTGGAGGCAGCGAGCTGCCCACGGCTCGACCAACCGGTGAGTATTCCCGCAACACACGACAGGAACCAGGGGGTTGCAGACCTGCCGAGATCACAATTTCTGAACCACCCCCCTCCCCCCCTCCGCCCCTCCCGCCCCCCTAAACTAGACTCTAACTATCTATAATACCAAACCAAAAAACGTGATCAAAAAACCAAATCCCCGCAACTGCAATCGATCCTTCTCGAAGTTTCTTCCCTCCATCATCAAAAAAATCAACAAAAAAATCATCAGAAATCTCACCCATCCGAACATATACATAGTATGCTATACTTATTGTTCTACTGTCCATACATCCATCCCCAAGACACCACCATCTATCTCACTCACACCCATTGCCCAGGTCCTGATTCCAACTCATTCCCACACAGCGCGAGACCGCACACCCTCCTCTACACACACACACACACACATATACATACATACATACAAAAAGAAAAATAAAATAAAAACGACACACGTCCGCCTGGCATCCTACTCTGTGAACTGCAAACCCGTCTCTGTCCTCTCTCTCTCTCTAAACCTCTTCTCTCTTCTCGAAACCTCTCTTACCGCAGTAGTCCAAAGCACATCCACGCACGCGCGCGCACGCAGAAGGAAAAAAAAATCTTCTCCTCCTCCTCCTTCTTCCCGTTCGTCTTTCCCGTTCGTCTTCTTCCCGTCTTCTTCCCCCCCCCGCCCCCCCCCCCCCTCTCTCTCTCTCTCTCACACACACACACACACACAGAACGAACGAACGAAAGAACGAACGATCATTTTCCTTCCCTTTCCCTTCTCTTTCCTCGCCCTTCCCTTCCCTTCCCTTCCCTTCCCTTCCCATTTCCCGCAAAAAGACGGCGAGGCACGGCACGAGCACGCAATACGACCACTTACAAAATACACTCACTCACTCACTCACTCACTTAACATCCCCGGAAACCAGAAACCAGGAACCAGAAACACGCACATCGGATGTCTGACGGACATATAGACAGTCAGACAGAGAAACAGACAGAGAAACAAACCCCCCCCCCCAAACTGCCAAGATAGGTTTCGCTTTTCGATTTTCGATTTTCGTGAATTTCAATTCGATTGTGGTTCCAATCAATCAATCAATTCATTGCATTGCATTGCATTTCATTTCATTTCATGTAGCGTCATAATTCATCATGGATCGAATCTTGTCTGTCTGTCGACATTTCTGTCGATCAATCAATCCACCCAGTCAGGCATTCCATCCTCACTCAGGCCCGCTTTCGTTCCAACGCTCCAAGCAAGCTCTTCTTTCGGCGCGAACGCGCTTTCTCCCGCTCCATCTAGCTCCCCCCCCCGCTCCCAGACTTCCGTTTAAACCCCCCCCTCACCCCTCACCCCGCCCCCGCCCTCTTCGTCTCCGTGGAAGCACACCCAGCAGGAGCAGTAGAAGCAGCAGAATGCGGCATCCGATCCAACAACCTCGGCAAATTCTCCAAAATCTGCACCTCGCGACGAATGCGGCGGCGGAGCGCACTCGGACTTTCTCGTTCGGAGAAGCGGCCGCGGTAGATCAGGGCTTCGGCGCGGTCGGCGTCGTGGCGGTGTTGTGTGAGTGTGGGGAGGAGGAAGTGTGGAATGTGCTGCTGCTGCTGCTGCTGCTGGTGGTGGTGGTGATGGTGGTGAATTTTCTCGCGGTTGAGACTCCATCGCTGATAGTGGCCGCTGCGGTTCGCGGGAGGGAGGAGGGAGGAGGAGGAGGAGGAGAGGAGGTTGTCGTTGGGGGATCGGGAGGTCGACAGAGAAGGGAGGCGCGTGTCGGTGGGGGGAGCGTCCTCGGCGGGAGGCGTCATCTCCTGGGCTGTGCCCATCATGGGCGAATCATGCTGGTGGTGGTGGTGGTGTTGTTGTTGTTGTTGTTGTTGTTGTTGTTGTTGCTGCTGCTGCTGCTGCTTCCCCAGATCCGTGCCCGCTTTCCGTGCCAACATGCGCTCCTTGACCTGGTTCAGGCATTCGAGCAGGCCGTCAGAGCTCTGGTAAATCGCCTGCGCCCGTGAGTTGATTTTTCCTATTTCGACGATGGTGGCGGCAAGCTTGTTGGCCTCAGGCTCGGTGACGTTGCAGACGATTCTGCTCAGCGTCTGCTTGTCTTCTTCGGAAATGGGCATGGTGAATGACTTGGGCATCTCCAACAGCTTCGAAGGTGGCGCCGGCATGATCGTCTGCACCCCCGTGTGCTTTGTCGTCGTCGTCCGCTGTGAGGTAGGACGGGGCTCCGGCAGCATGTCAACGTCTAGCCCTCGATCCTTCGCCTGCTTCCGACTCTGCTCCACCTCGTCTCGGGTCTTCTGACTAGCACTGACACTGGGATCGAAACGGGGAAGATCGGACTTTTTCTTCTTGGCCTGCGCATTGAGAGAGGGGAAGAGATAATGACGCTGCGGCTGTGCAGGCTTGTCCTTGGGACAGTTCAATTTCTTGCGCGGCTTCTTGGTGACTCTGGTCTCGTCCTCTGCCGCAGACCCCTCCTCTCGCGGTCGCTTTTTCGCGTTGTTCGATCCTCCGTCTACCTGCACCGACGCCGCCTCCCTTCGCTGCATCTCCTGCGGCTTCGACTTCAGGTTCGAGAAGCGCGACAAGCACTGCTCGGGATCTACTGCAGTGACCGTCGGCGTCTGACTCTTCCCCCTCTCCTTCCTCTGCGACCTCCTCTGCCGATCCGCCTCGGCCTCGATCCATTCCCGGGGCGTATTCTCATCAATCGCATACACGGCTCCCCGCCAGGTGTACGTCCCTTTCGCCCGCGCGGTCCTCTTCTCCCCCTTCAGCGTCTCTTTCCCATCGATCCGTAATTCTTTCATCCATTTGGGCTTCTCGCCGTTCTCCAACTCCAGCTCCAGCCCCAGCGTCTCTTCCTTGACGGGCGGAGCGAGGGAATGACGCGTGCGAACCATGGTGTCGGTTGGCGCGTACGATGTGTTCGGCGCGCCGTGGAGTGTCGTGTCGTGTCGCGCGAGAGAGGCCAAAGCTCCCGTACGGTATCGGTGTGTACCAGCGCAGCGTGAACTGTCGCGTCCCGTCCCGCTCCAGCCAGCAGGATCCGTACGTGTGTCTTCGTCGTCTTTCGAGACTCCCCCGTTCCTACAAATCGCGACAATCAAGTGTGTGAAACTCGTTGGTTCGTGTGTGGGCTCGCGAGTCCGCGACAGCAAACGTGAGACAGACAGCAGAAGGAGAAGAGTGAGTGGGGGTGAGTGGCAGCAGGACGTCGAAGCTTCGAGGGAATTACAAGGGACCAGGGACAATCATTTGATGGAACACGGTCCCCACAATACGGCTACAGTACGGCACCGCCACGCACGGACAGTCCAGCCACGCGCGGCAACTCTGTTCATCGCGCCCACGCCCGCGTCCACTTTCTATGATTTTACATATTTCCCAGTCGCGTTCTTTTCGGGTTGTCGGCGAGTGTGAGTTTGTCGAGGTGTGCTATTTCACCAATACTGGATCGGTCATCGATGACGAATGACGTCGTTGCGAACGAACGGCCTTTTCGGCTGAGCAGGATGATGACGACGACGACGACGACGATGATGATGATGAGGATGAGGACGATGATGATGATGACGATGATGATGAGGATGCATCAGCGCGAGGGCGGCGGCACACGACACGGGGCGCAGCAGCAGCAGCAGCAGGCATCGAGAAGGCGATGCGGAGGATTCGGGACTCTCACACGCCTCCTCGGCCACGTTTCTCTCGTCGGTACATGAATACCTTAATTGCCCTTCGATGCTGTGACGGACAGCTGTATCGAAAGGATTAACGTCGGTGTCGCGAGTTCCCGGGTCTTGAAACCACAGCGCGGATCGGGAGGGATCGAGCCGGTAGTGTTCCGCGACACGGACAAACTGTGAAAATCGTCAGATCAGACGCCGTTACCCGAAAGCCGCGTTGTTGGAGGCCCAGCGTCGCCATACTCCACCTCACCGCGACGCCCTCCTCGCCTCCGCCACCCACGCCCGGATGCCCTCCGCCGCCCACCTCGGCAACCCCTCCCATCTCTTCCCCTCATACGTCTCATCCAACCTCTTCACCAACTTCTCCCCCTTGGCCACGACCAACCTCTTCGCACTCTTCGGACTTCCCCCCTCCCTCTCCAGAAACGCCGCGACCTCCCCCGTCAACTCCTGCCTCCTCCGCCTCACCTCCACCCCATCTTCCCTCTCCGCCTCACACAACTTGCATTGACAACCGAACCCCCACGTCGTCCTCAACACCGCCGCGCGAGAATCGTAGTCTGGTACATCACAGTACGTGTGCGTGATTTCTTCTCCCGCGCCGATGTCCCTCGTCGCGCGCAGAAGCATCAAGTCTCCGATGTATTCCTTCGCGGCGTTGGAGACGCACGAGTGGTTGACGTACGCGGCCGTGATCCAGAGGCCCGTGCTCGCCGTTCGGACGTCTTCGTGCCCGTAGTTGCCTCCCGAAGAGATGGCGCCGGGGCCGAAGGCGTTGCGGCAGACGATGTCGTGCAGTTGGAACGTGTCGAGGACGGGGCCGTCGGAGGAGGTGAGTTGGTCGTAGGGATCAGCGCTGCTGCTGCGGTAATCGCCGAAGAGGCGCATGACGCGGGGAATCCGGGAAGGGTTGTTGAGGAGTTTTTGAGCGAGGACTTGGGTCATTCCGGCGGGGAAGACGCGGATCTGGTCGTCTCGCGCGTCGTAGGTCACGGCGGACCAGGCTTCGGCTTCGTGGGACCAGACGACGCAGAAGGCTTTTTCGCAGAGGACGATCTCGCCTGTCTTGATGTCTTTGGTCGCGAAGAGGCCGCGGCCACCGAGCGGGCTGTCTCGCGCCTCGGTGTGGGCGCTGAAAGTTGCAGCGTCCACGCGTGATTTGGCAGGAGAGATCCTCGATCGCATCTTTGCGAAGTCGTAGCCGCCGGTTTGCTGTTCGTGTAGCCTGGTTTCGATGTTCCGTAGGTACATCTTGGCCTCCTTATCCTCCGGAGCGAGATCCAGTGCCGCTTCGAATAACTTCTTCGCTCCATCAAACTCCCCCAGAGCATAAGCGGCACTCCCCGCACGAAAGTTCGCTTTGCTGTCCAACGCCTTCGACTTCTCATCCGTCCGCCCCGTGATCGCCTTCATCCCATCCTCTTTCGCCTCATCCCATCGATTCAAGATCAAATTGACGTGCGCACGATTTCGATACAGATCATACCCGAACCGTTCTCTCACCTCGTCATCCTCCCCACACAACCTCAACCCCTCCGCGTAATGCTCCGCAGCCTCGACAAACTCTTTCCGTTTCAACGCCGCATTCCCTTTCTCTTTACACTTCTCCGCACTCGTCGCAAACTCCCCCCGATCCTTGACCCTCACGATGTCCGAAGGATGCTGCACTCGAATCGTCGCCTCCCCACGCTCGTTGACCGTAAAATACGGCTCCACAATCCGGAAGGTCCTCGCAGATTCCAACACATCCTCGCCCCGTTTCGATTTGTGCAGATAGACTTCCACCCTCTCCACATCCCCCGCGGCATCCTCGACGACCGTCCACGAGGACGCCACAAGCGGCACCACGGGCCCCGCCCGCGTGACATCCAACACGCGACCCCGATGATGCGTATCGACCTGCAACTCGCCCAACGAGATGCCCCTCAACTCCTCTACTGGAACAGTACAAGGCGGAAACGGCGAGCCCACAGCCAACGCCACGATGTTCTCTCGGCCGGAGTAGACGGACATTCCCGGCTCGACGGAACCGGACATATCGGCCATGAGACCCGCTTGCTTGGCTTCGCTGACGGCGGCTTTGGGATCGCGGGGCGCGCGGGGTTGGCCGCGAAGGTCTTTGCATTTTTTCAGTCGTGTTTGCACCGTGGAGCGGATGCGGTCGGATTCGGCTTGGGTCATGTGGATGGTGTGGCCATGCGGGGTGGAGGAGGACATGGTGGGCGAGTCCTTCTTGCGGCGCTTCTTCGCGTGTTGGGAGTTCCAGTCCCGTGCGTTCCGGGGTTGTTGCGACGGACTTTGTTCTGGCAATGGATTGTCCGAGCTTCCAGGTGAAGTGAAGTTGACGGGTGGGAGCTCGGGCGAGAATTTCGAGCTTTGGACTTTTAGCTCGTCACGCTAGGCGCGTTCCGGACCTTAGCTGACCACAGGTCAAGCTGGGTAAGGGGAGGCAGGAGCACGAGATGTCGATCGGTAACGAATGAGAGCGGACTGTGTAAAATGAGGCACATGGCCAGGGGCTCACGTCATCTATCTGAAAATTTTGCTCGATTGCAGCTTCATCGCAACGCGCACTTTTCTGGTCGGACCCGGGAAGATGGACCCTCTCTCTTTCGCAGCACGCGGTCATGTCCCCGTGGCATGGCGGGAGTCGAAGCCATGAAGAGCTGCCATTGCCGAGGGCAATGGCCATCCCGGAAATCTTTCTCAGCCTCCGTTTCACGGGGGATGCTGTGATATCCCTCTTGGTGGTAAGCACGTGCCGCAGCCGCGATTCAGCGCAGTGCTCTCGAATTTATGTCGAGTCACGGGACGCCCACGTTCAGGATCAGGATCTCGGGTCTATCGACAAATCCTCGCCATGGGCCCACGAGGAAAGCCAGATTCGCTGGCATCTTTCGGATGCGGATGCTGGAACGGCTTCCCCCTCCCACGTTCAACCCGACGACTTGGAAAAGGTAAAGGCCAGGATGCCTTTGCTCGGAAATCCAACAAACAGCTCCGCTGCAGCACTCAACCGATCGCCACACTCCTGATCCGCGGCTGGTCCGGACAACGACATGACCTGTTTCGCCGCGTACAACAGCAGTGATCGCGCCTTGGCCGGGCTCATGTTCCGCGCCGCGAAGACGTCAAAGTCGTTCAACGCGCCCCACACTGCTACCAAGTCCAGCACCGAACAGCTGCGGCCCGTCTCCCCTTTGGCCAAGCCCCAGGGAGCCGCCATGAGGACGTTGGCGCCCATTCGAGACATGTGCGATTCGAGTTCTGCCTTGGGCCACATGTCCCAGGCCTGATACTTGCTCGCGAACAAGCGACTCATCCGCCAACAGAGCCGGAGCAAGAACATGCGAGTCGACCAGTAGTGCATGGCCGCCTCGAATTCGGGCATGGTGTTGAACTTCATCAGATACGGCATCGTCTCGACGCCTTCCACCCCTTCGGTCCTCTGCACGGTCACGTGGTGGAGCATCTCGGTCTCGGCGTCCTCGTCCTGCAGCTCCAGGAGGTGTTTGGCCAGGGTGAGGGTGGGCTCCACGTCCATGGCCTTCTGTTCCGTCTGGATGCCCTTCATCATGGTGATGAGACGGGGGAGGCGGATGAAGTGTTGGTGGGCCAACTTCCTCAACCGCGCCACGACATGCGACGGACACGACATGCGCGCTGTGGCGAACAGCACGGGATCCATGTCCAGATAGCGCGGGATCTCCAGCGGGGACGGGATGCCCATGACACACGGTCCGATGAAGCCGACGGCCCAGAAGACGTACACCAAGGTGCGGGTCAGCTCCGAGGGAGGCTTCTGGTGTGCACCGGTGGCCTGGGCCAGGAAGATGGCCATGATGCCATGCATGTGCGACCGCATCGGGGCGGAGGTCCAGCCGGAGAAGAGCCGCTCGAAGTTGACCAGCAAGGCCACGGCGCACAGCAAGTCGTCGCCGGACGACGATCGGACCATGCCATCGCGCACGGCGGCGAGGGCGCGGTTGTAGCTGCTCAGACAGCTCTCCTCGGTCACGCTCGTCCTCTTGGCGGCGAAGTCGGAGGCCTTGATCAGAGCCTTGGCGGCGGAATCGATGGCGTCGCTGTGGCCGATGCGGGCGGGCACTAAATCATACCAGATCTCGCTGCGATGGGTCCGGAGCATCATGTCGACCAGCTCGGTGCGCAGGCGGGTGGCGGCCGCGGTGGGCTTGTAGAGCAGCAGGGCGCCATCGCTGCCGCTGTCGTCGGGCGTCACGGGAGGCGGGCGCCGCTGCTGTGGTGGTGGTGGATGATGATGGTGGTGGTGCCGGAGGGTGCGCCTCTGGCGTCGCACGATCTGTTGGTCTTTCCACGGCAGAGCTGGGGCGTGCTTGTCGGTGCCGTGCTTGGAGGATTCCACGTGGCGTCGGTGCTTGGGCCCGGCAGGCAGGGCGTCGTCGTCGCTGTCGCTGTCGGCTCCGGCATCCTCCCGCCGCACGTCCCCGTCGCTGTCGGGAGGAGTCTGCATGCCGCCCGCGCTGCCGGTCATTGCGCGTCCCTGGCGGAGCGGTCATGACGCGAGGGAAGAGGGCGGCGGGCGACGACAATCAGTGCATCTCGTCCCCCGATTTCGTCATCCCTCAGCCGCGGCTGTGGCGCGCTATCCCGTTAGGCGACGTGTGCCGACGTGCAGCGAGTGGATACATGCCGTGCCCGGTGGACGATGGACGCCGTCGACGCGTCTCCCGCCGGCGACAGCGCGCCTCCGGGCGTGTCGCGTTGTGGTCAATGGTCGTGATGATGTGCGGAGCGGGAGAGCGGCAGGCCATGGCAGGTCCCGCGCGCCGATGCACTGGCTTGATGTGCGGCGGCGTCGACGATCCTCCTGCGAGCAGATCTGGGGCGGCGGGAGGAAGAGCACGACGTCGCGAGGGACTCATCATCATCCTCAGTCGGACGCCCGAGGTGGCTCGCTTGGCGCCAATTCGGCTATTCTCAAATTACAATAGTCCTAATTAGTCTACGCATCGCATCGGCGGATGTGGTGCCGCGGACGACGACCACACTTCTCGCCGCCGTCTCCCATCCCCTTCTCATCATCCTCCTCATCATCATCATGTCAATGCTGCCGCCGCTCGACTGCGCCTGGTCCGGAGGCGTTCATCCGACCACAGATGGAGGTCGTTCCCGGTTGTTTGGCGAGCACTCGCTGGGCGGCTTCGGTTCTGGCCCCGACTCCCACACCACCTTCCTTGCAGCAGCTCTCCGCCGGCGATCGCGATGTCGCGCATGGTCGCCGGACGAGCTGCTGCCATCTTCATCGCGTCTCCGAGCGGGAAGTCAGTGTATGTCCAGCTCTCGGCGCGCTCCGGCGCATATCGAGGGAGCTTGCGGCGGCGCAGGAGCATGCATCCATCTTCCCGACACTGCGCTGCCGTCGGAGATCAGCATGGCTCATTAGTCCAGTACTGTAGTCCAGATCCGGTCTGCTGACTCGCGATGAGAATTTGCGGGATGTGTCATTGGCGGGGTGGCGGCGATGCTGGCGGCGGCAGGCGGGGCAGGCAGAGTCCGATGAGCCTCCGCAGGCCAGATCTCGCTCGCTGAGCTGTCCGCGTTTCGGCGGGCGCGCTGGCGGTCGAGACTCGCTGGCGGGACAACGCTCTGCTGCTCTGCTGCCTCCGCGAAACGGAGGTGCGACAGAGGTAAAAAGACCTGTACTATACTTGATGCTCCGCCGCACTGCACAGCTGGAGGTTGGTCCGTCGTCTTTGCTCTCCCATTCCCTCCTCCTCCTCCTCCTCCTCCCGTGATGGATTCTCGTGGCGTGCAGGCCGACCATCTGATCCTCCTCCGACGACCCGAACGACCTCGCGTCGAAGCCGAATACCCCATCAAACGCCGTCGCACCAGGGAGTCCTCCCGGACGATGCACGTGGATGTTGGTCATCCCGCAATCCCGTCCATGGTGCCCTTCTGACTGTGAGCTCGTACATACCTTAGGCACACAAACTCTGCGCCCTCGCCATCGCCGCCGACATTGACCTCTTCGGCCACCTGGACAGGATCCATGACGCTTCCACCTCCCAACTGGCGGCCGTCACTGGTGTGGAAGCCAGCCTGCTCGGTATGTCATGTGTGCTCCTCATCCGCCCCGCTTCATCCCACTAACCGCGACCAGACAGCATCATGCGGACACTGGCCGCCGATGGTTGGCTCGAAGAAGTCGGCGCGGAGCACTTCGCCGCCAACCAAGTCACCCATGCCATGACCGACCCCGACTTCCAGAGTCTGGTCGCCCATTGGTGAGGGTTCCGCGTGGCACGGAATCTGTTCCTCACTGACAGGCGTGCACAGTTACGAAATGGGCCTGCCCGCCGCCCTCGCCACTCCGAGATTCTTGAACAGCATCAATTTCAAAGAGCCCCAGGATGCGGCGTTGATGGCCTGGCACGTTTCCAAAGCCAGGAAGTCGGGCTTCATCGACTATCTCACCCAAGTGGACACTTGAGCCGTGCGGTCGACGGAAGTGTTTCTGTGCGACGTCGATTTCCACACCTCCATGCACACCCCCTATGCACTCCGCGCGATGGCGAAGCAGTTTGCGTTTTGACGGACAATCGAGGGGAGCATCGCCTTGCTTCCCGTCGACTGGCCGCGCTCCACACCTGATGCACCGCGTCCTCGGTCCAGCCTGACCAACCTGGAACGCAAGTCCAGCACCCGCCGCCGCGGACATGTTCGCACACGCCCATCCACACTCGGCAAAACCAGTCCTTTTTCATCTCTGCCTCCCAAGGCTCGTCATGTGCCATGGATCCACGGAAGCTACCGTTCATGGCAACCGCTGAGCGTGGCGTGTGGCCTGGACACTGCTGTACCTCACAACCGGACCTGCCATTCACTGCTTCGAGCAGCAGCAGCAGCAGCACTACTACTACTACTACCAGCACGAACGATCCACGCATGTCGTTTTCGTCATATTCATATAAGAATACATCGGATTGATTGATCGCGAAACGAGCTAAGATGGACGAGATACGAGATACGAGACCAGACAACCCGGACCTACCTACCTATCTACCTACCTAGTACAATTCGTCCTAGACCCAGCCTCCTGAGGAGTAGAGCGGAAAAGAAACCTTTTTTTTTCGTCTTCGTTGCATCAACCTCTTGTCTCTCCTGATCCACTGGGGCTGAATGTACCGACTCACTCCAACAACCAACCCATCAACGTATAGACAGATCTATCAGATCTACAGTAGTATGCAGTAAGCACTAAGCAAAGCAGCAGCAAGTGCGGCAGCAGCATCGGAACCTCTCTCTCTCTCTCTCTCTCTCTCTCTCTCTCTCTCTCTCTCTCTCTCTCTGCTCAATCACGTGTGGAAGGAGAATCTTCGACGTCAAAAGTCTTGACAACCGACCGCGACGACAGGGTTGAAATAAATACCAAGTAATAATATTCTATCGTATCGTTCATACATTTCCACAATTCCGTTTTTCGAAACAATTCCATTCATTCATTCATTCTTTCATTCTTCCTTTCTTTCATTTCTTTCATTCATTCCTCGTCAAGTCACAGAGGGAATCCGCCAGAAAAAGAGCACCTTGCGCGAGAAGAGGGGTCGCCCGCGACTCACTCGTGTGGGTTTCGGACAGAACTGCACACCAGCGAGCTGTCTCAGACATGATTGCCATCGGTCCTCGACTTTGGATGAAGGTAGAGGCGCGCTCCTCGCGCTTCGGGCATCCCAGGACCCTTGGGCAAGTGTGGGTTCCAGTGCTCATCCTATCCTTTTCTTTCTGCCATCGCATTTGACGCCAGTGCCCAGCTTCTGGTCACAGCAGATCGCACTTTGGATCTCCAACGAGCACTCCAGTACTGGACGTCCTTCAGGTTCGATCAGACGACTATGCGGTAAAAGTCCGAAGATCTTCCCACCTCGAGAAGCGCCATTCGAATTGCGTATCGTTGCGTCTCAGTCAGCTGCTTGCGCAGCCTTCTGGCATCCCCGGCAACGGCATCGAGTGTTCGGCAGACTCTAGGAGCGCCGTGCATTGTCATCCGACCTGGAGTGATGTTCTTGTGCTGTGCGTGGAGACCTCGGCCTGGGATCCGAGCTGGGAAGGCCTCGCTCTCATCCAACGAACAGCACCTTCCAGCCTCTTCCAAATGCGCGGCCAAAGCAACATCACTTGTGCCTCATCCAAGGCATCCAGAACGCAGGCACATCGGCGGCAGCCACCTAAGCCACCGCCTCGCTCACCTCCTTCTTTTCACCGAATGTGTGGAACTGCACAAAGATGATCGCATCTTCAACCATGGTGCCAAGGGAGCCGATAAGCCATGGCAGGTTCTTGATCATGTACTTTTGCTCGACGGAGTGGAAGAGGATCTGGGATGTGTCAGTACGGATGGAATCAGATGACAAGGTGTGCGGATACTCACGCCGGCTCCGTACGAGAGGTTTCCGAGCAGACTCAACATGAAGAAGAGCAGGCTGAGCCCCTCGCAGCTCCGCTCGCGCTGGTTCTTGATGATTTGAGGAATACGCGCACCCAAATATGCGACCGCGCTGATGTATCCTAAAATCTCGGCCCCGATGGGAGTGTGTGCATCACTTCCTTCTTCTCCGACCGGCGTGGGTTGCCATACGCCAGCTCTCCAGGCGATCGCCCAGCCTGCCGTACCAGCTGCGAGGATGAGGACGATGGACAAGGCATTCTTCAACCACGTCTTTGCCGTCTTCGGCTCCTCGAGAATTTTGGACAGGCTGTCGATGTGATCGCTGGTGTTGGTCCGCTGACGCTGCATGGCGCTGCTCGCTCTGCGCGAGCCGGGCATGCCCAGATTCTCATCCGTCACGTCCGTGAACCTCCTCCTCCTCGACGTCGGGCTCTGCGAGCCCTTGTGATCAGCAGCAGCCACATGGTTCCCGTCCAACAGCGGTGTGGTTTCACTGCTTTCGGCTCGCTGCATGACAGCATTGCCGCCTGTGACCACGCGGCCCCCTGCCTCCGCCGCCGCCCTCCTCTTCTTCACGCCCAGGTAATACAGACATTGCGAAATCAGGATCAGGTCCAGGAAGCAGAAGTACACGGCGAGGGCGATGACGGTGGGCACGAGGCCGGCCCAGATGGCGCCGGCGAAGTTGGTGATGTCGCCAAAGAACCAGATGAAGAGGAAGGTCAGCGAGACGCCGTCGGCGTGGCCGTTGGTATAGTTTTCGGCCAGCTGCGGCACGAGCAGGAAAATCCAGGCCGCGAGCGACACGCTGCCCGAGATGCCGCTGAGGGCTTCGTTCCACGTGAGCGGGATGCCGGACATGTCGGCGGGAGGTGGGAGGTGTTGTGGTGGTGGTGGTGGTGGTAGGGTGCGTGATGTTGCTGCTCAGGCTGTGGTCGCAACCTCGCTGTCCCTCCGCACCAGCTCCGACTTTTGAGCTGAATGACGCCGGGGAAAAGTCAATTGTCGATGGGGTTGAGCGCGCCAATGGATGTCGCGAAATGCACCAATCACATGCGGTTGATTAGCGGAGGCTTGGGACGAGCCGCTGAGCTGACTCGGGCTCTGTCGTTCTAGGATTGGGCAACGAGTTGGACTCCGCGTGTAGCACTATCGAGGGTATCTCGGAGTCGAGTATATATGGTACATATAGGTCGCTTGACATCGACATCATACGCTGAGCCCTGGTAATGTAACCTCTGACATGTGCTGTTGGCAGTAATATTATGGAGCAAAGTCTGCCGGGCTGATCCATACCAGCTCGAACCGTTGAGACGACCGCTATCCACCGCTTCGCACCACACTGCTAGGCCTCAAACATCGTCCACCACAACTCCCATCGGCCATTCTTCATCTCAAAAACCGTCTTCAGCCTCATGTTCCTCCGATGCCGTGAGGAAGTGTCCAGGAATGGCTCCCCAGCTGCTGAGCTTGGCCTCGGCCAAGAGTGTGCCGCAGAGACCGGTCTGAACCGCGACCATCTTCAGCCTCAATTTGTCGGATAGCGAATGGTTCAGTCGTGGCTGGACGCTCCAGGAACTACTCGCGCCACCCACGGTCGTTTTTGCGGACTCTGCTTGGCGGTACATCGGCGCAAAGGTCACGAGCTCCACGCCGCCCTGGGTACGTTTGATACACTCGCATTCGATCATGCAAGGCTACGTGTTTGAACTCAGCAAGGCATCCGGCGTCCCGCATGAGATGTTGTCCGGCGACGTGAAGCTGTCCTCGGTCGACGTTGAAACGAGAACGTCCTGGATGCAGAGCAGAAATACCACCAGAGCGGAGGACAGAGCATATTGTCTGCTCGGTATCTTCAATGTCTACTGGTCTCCCATCTATGGCGAAAGGGAGCACGCTATGGTGAGGCTCAAACAAGAGATAGCCGCAGCGTCAGGGCTGGCGACTCGGTGCAACTTCGAGAGGCGAGGGTGCCACTTTCGTGGTCTACCAAATCTCAAAATCAGCTGAGCGCTCGTGGTGGCACTCGTGAAGTGAATCAGAAGCCTCAAGATATCGTGACAGCTGTACCAGTGCAGAAAATCGAGAACACGACGGCCACTCCAGCGGGATCTGAGGCTGCTGACAGTGCACACGGGGCGCGATATCAGAACCCATTGGGATTGCCTAGTGAGTCTCATCAAGCGAATCAGGATCCGGACGGAATTGTGAACGGCGCACCATTGCGGAAGATCGAGCGCTGGATGGTCACCTCAGCGGAATCCGAAGCTGCCGAGAGTTCACGTGTGGCGCGATTCCCACCAGTCTTCCACGACCAGGACGAAATTCATGTCTCCCGAGGAGCCGCGGCTTTGTCAGGACCAGGTGGCAGGTCGTAGTGATCCTGTGCAAGCCGGTCAGTAGCGGGTCGAGCGAGCACATCGGGTCAATGATGACTATGATCATGATCGCGGTGGCAGCTTGGGCCCCGTTCGAGAAGTCATGGACTACTCCCGTCGACGAGGTCGAGAGAAAGAGCCGCAGCAACGGCAGACGTGAGGATCGCAGGAATGGCGAGCACAAGGATCGCAGACACCACAGACGGACGTCCTGTGGGAGTGTATCGAACGAGAAGGAGGGAAGTAGTGTGATATGCGCGTGTGCATCGCCCGGTCGTAAACGCACAACGCTGTCTGCGTGCGACCCAAATATAACCGTATCTGATAGAACTAGTCGTCTTCTACAGATGAGTTGATGAGATGAAGTCTGCGGAGGTCAAGAAAGAAGGCTGGATGATCAGGACAGAGGCCGAGCGTGGGTTTGTGCACGAGGTCCACCAATCAACAATTAAAAGCTTCACACTTCACACCGATACTTCACGGTGGAGAGCTCCAGCTCCATCTCCAGCTCCAAGTCCAGCTGCGTGAACTGTACGTCGTGCGTGATGAGGCTGGATCACATGGCCGGTTTCCCGCGTTGCCAACTTGCCATTCCGCGGCCAAGGCAGAAACACCAGTCACACAAGATTCTGCCAAACGACGCATCGTCCAAAGGATCGCAACCAGAAACTCAAACCCACCGGTCAAGTGCAGCCCATCTCCTTTTCGGTCTCCAACAGGCCAGCGACAGCCAATCAACATGCGCCGAGTCTCACACTGGACCATACGAGCATTCTACCTTTGGTTCGCGCTGCACTCTCTTCGCGCGCACGATGTCATCGCTACTTTCATTCTTCTTCGGACTGTGCCGCTGATGAGGTCCAGCAGGATGCGCCTGCCGTACGATGCTATGTGGCGCGCAAGGTAGGAGGTACAAGAGATGCAGGAGCCTTGCGTCTTCCCTTTTTCCCACCCTCTCTTCACCTTTTCTTGCATTCCAGTATAGTAACCCTCACGTTACCCTCGAACCTTTGATCATCACTATACCGCCAGAATCGCAGAGGAAAAAACACGCAGGAACGATGCAGAAAAGTACACTCGGCCTCCTCGCAGCGCGAGCGTTCCAGGTATGCTCGCTCCACTCTCTCTCTCTGCGACAACCACATCTCGCTGATATTCTGTCGCACAGCTCCTCTTCGCCGTCGTCCTCCTCGGCGTCTCCGTCAGCCTCGTTCGCGACATCCGCCAAGCACGCCGCGTGTGCGATTTCTACAACCAGCCTTGCCGATTCGGTCGTCTCCCTTCCTCATCCTACTTCGCCGCTTTCACCGGCGCCTGGGGAGTCCTCGATGGGCTCGTGGGCCTCGCGGGAGCGTTCGTCACGGCTCTGCCATGGATTGCTGTCGTCGTGTTGGATGCGTTGGCTGCGATTTTTTACATCGCTGCGGGGATTGTGAGTCGTCTTTTGTTCGCTTGTGCTTCCGATTCTGCTTGCAGGTCACGGTGAGTGGGATGAGGAGAGGGAGGTGCTGACTTTGTTTGCGATAGAACCTCGCCGTTGTGCGATCGAACTTTGGCACGTGCGGAGACTTCTGCACAAAGTGGACGGCTACGATCGCGTTCAGTTTTCTGGGACTCATTGTTACTGTCATTATTATTCCGACTGTTTTCTTTGCCCGGAGACGTGCTTGAGCAGGAAGCTGCTTCCTTTGACCGATCCACGACATCTGCAATGGCTCCGAGGCAACATTTTCGATTGTTCGATGTGATGGATGTGCGGACGCAGGTTTGGCAAAGGAGGCTGGATGGGAGTGGCTGAGATGAGATGGCTCAGTTTTCCACTGGCGGTCTGTTGAAAAGGGACGAACAGAACTGTGAGAAGAGCATTCTGTACACTTTCTGAGACAGAGGGTATTGCTCTATACCCTTGACGACCTGGGGCCGGGGCATAATGCGTAGATACCCAATGAATTCATGATTCCACACTGGCGTTTTTGGCAACGCTTCGCGGCTGGAGCAGACGCGTTTCGAGATAGAACAGAACAGCCCTTGCGTATTTACCTGCAAGGTCTAGACACAAGCGTTCTTTTCGAGTGTCGCATGTGAAACGGAGACAGTCGGGATCTTGAGCTTTGACAGCCGACGTCACATCTCTTGGCGAGCGAGGTGCGCAATCGCAATCGCCAGCACAGCAATCACCACCATCTCACCGCGCTCAGCTCAGTTCACCTCTCCTCCTTCCCCGACAACATCTCCCATCATGGCACCACATTCCCGGAGCATGACTCTCCATCAGTCCGACAACCTCGGCGACCCGATCTCGTCGAAAGCGCAACAGCGCCGCCTCAAGAGTCGCGCCAAACAGCAACGTGTCAAGCAGCAGCAGCAGCAACAACAACCGCAGCTTCTCCCGACCAAATCGAACATCACATCTCCCAAGAAGACCACGCGCCGGAGGCCGAAGGTTCCGATTGGTATCGTTCCGATCCTGAGTGGGAAGCAGAAACTGTTGCAGCATCGCGCGAATGTGTTCAAGGGGAAGGAGAGGGGGTCGGGGGGTGCGAGTGTGAAGAAGGATGATAAGAAGAAGAATCGGAAGAGGAAGATGGGGAGGAGGCCGCTGGTGGTGGGGTGATGGGAAAATGGAATTGACGAAGAGCGATCCGTTTCATGTTGGGTCATGGCGCATCGGCGCGTCCTGAGGAAGAAGAGAAAAGAGAGGTGAGAGGGCGTGTGGTACATGGGCCTCCGAGACCTCTGATGACATTACCACGGCCCTGAGTAACTGTATGCCGTGCCACGACCTGGATCGTGGGCATCATCCGCTCGTGGCAGGCGCGCAGAAGCTAGGATGACTGGGATGGACGGCTGGGCAGTAAGGAACTCCAGCTGCAATGCGGGACGCCAGGAAGCAGACTTGCGAGGGTCCAACCTCACAGGTCTACGGAGCTGTCACATGCTGCATGCAATACCTTTCGCCTCTCGAGATGGCACGCGGAAACTTGCTGGAGCCACTGTCATTCCGCACGACCTCTACTCCGTGATGCTTCCGCAATGCTGTCGGCTGAAGTTCGGCTCCACTCCTCCCTGACGTCAAACGGACAGGAAAGTGCGACGCCATGATGATCAAGAGTATATGCGAACATGGCAGGCCTGCAGCTTTCTTTCGTTTCCCCGACCGCACCGCATCACCTGCTTCACGAATATGGCAACGAAGAAGAACGCTGCCATCATTGGATCCGGCTGGGCTGGTTTCACCCTCGCGCATGCCCTTTCACTGGCCAAATACAATGTGTTCGTCATCTCGCCAACTAGGACCATCCAGTACACACCACTCCTGGCCAGCGCAGCTGCGGGCATGTTCAACTTCCGGTATTGTTCTTGCTTGCACGTCCACATCAAAACGCTCACTTCTTCAGACTTGCAGAGGAGCCCGTCCGACGACGGAATTTGACTCACGGACTGGCCTACTACAAGGCATCTGTCGAGAGTATCGATTTTGACAGGAAGAGGCTCCACTGCAAGCCATCTGTTCAGAACATTGCGGACCAGCATCTACACGACGAGCATGACTTCACCTTGGACTACGACAAACTCGTTCTCGCACCGGGCTGCGACATCGAAACATTTGGGACTCCCGGAGCGCTGGAGCATTCGTTCTTCCTTCGAACCACTGAAGACGCACACAAGATCCAGCAGCGCATCTTGGAAATGGTCGATGCTGCCACCATTCCAGGTATCAGCGACGCCCACCAGCGCGATATTCTTCGCATCATCGTCGTAGGTGGAGGCGCCATCGGTATGGAAGCCACGGCTGAATTGTACGACCTATGGCACGACGAACTGAGGCATGTCTACCCGCACCTCGATGGCAAGCTGAGCATTGAGGTGCATGATGTGGCCGACTCGCTGCTGGGGACCTTTGACCAGAAACTGGGCGAATATGCTACTCAGAAGCTGTCCGGTCGTGGCGTGAAGATTGAGACTAGAAGTCATATCGAGAAGGTCGAGCCTGGTGCGATCTGGACAAAGGAGCGAGGTGAGATCAAATACGGACTCCTGATCTGGGCGACTGGCAACGGTGTGAGCTCACTCGTGAACAAGCTTGATGTCAAAAAGAGCGGCAGGCTTCAACGCATCTCCACGGATGGCCACCTGCGTGTTTTGAGCCGGCATGAACAGTTGCTCGAAGACGTCTACGCCATCGGTGACGCCGCCGACATCGAAGGCTATTCTCTCCCCACTCTGGCCGAAGTCGCAGTGCAAAAGGCGCAGTATCTCGCCAACAATCTCAACACAGAGGCTTCCGACCCTCGTGCTGCCACGGAAGCGTTCAAGTACAAACAGAAACCCAACCTGGCGTACCTTGGACAACACGATGGAGTGATTGGAGGTGAACAGGAGTGGATGACGGGGCACTCGGCCTGGCTCGCGTGGAGAAGTGGGAGTATTTATCATTGGCCGAGGAGCTGGAGACGCACGTTGATGATGGGGATTAGCTGGTTGTTTAATTCGGTCGGGGGAAGGGATATTGCAAGGAAGTGGTAGTCTCCAACTGCGCCGGGCTGTTGTATCTCTCGCGGAGTATGAGCGCCTTCGATCTGCTGCATGGTTTCATGCTTCTGTGCAAACACATAGGTGGATCGAAGTTCAGTGGAGCGTGATGCGTGGAGCATGGAGTGTGGAACATGGACGCAAGTGAACACCACCAAGCTTTGCAAAGAGGAAGCTGTGGACATGACCAGATCTCCGCAATATGGCACAGCATCATCCATCTCCAGGTAGCTCAAACTTCCAAACTTCACAACGACCTCGACGAAATAACGCATAGCGGATCTTGTCTGCTGATCGGGGGAAGTTTCGGTGGAACTTGGAGTGTGGTTCTCATATCGGGGGGGGGGGGGGCTCATGATCATGCGTACTCTGCTCGATGATCGTTCGTAGTGTGATGTCTCGCTCAGTACCCTAGTTGATGGCCTGGCGAGGTTTGTCTGTTTTGGAAGGGAAATGGAGAGGGAGTCGCAGAGTGGAGAGCGCAAGTCTTGGCAAACGCATCTTCGAGCTTCCAGTCACCACTTCGTGGCACGGGGGTGGCAGCTGGCTCGGGAATATCGAAATGACACCGAGATGATTCTCTCAATACCATCACTCGCAGCGCAGAAATGCTGGTGAAATTCTCCTGCCTCGGTGGCCTGAACAGCAGGCCTCGGCTACGTAGACGTCCACTGAACATGGGCTTGAGAGACATGGCAATGATTCGAGGTGCAAGCCAGGAAGATTCCACAGGACTGTTGAAAAAAGTGTCTCGGGAGGCTCCACAAAGCATAGAAATTGAGCTACAGCGTCCGCCATCGCAGAATCCGATGCCAGAACACGAAAGCGAGGTCAATGCCCATTCTCTCCCTCCGTCTGATCGTGGCAGAGCAGCGTGGCGACCTCCTGGCAGCAGCCTTCGTCTTCGAAGCACTTCTCTGGCGCTTTCGGTTCTCGCTAATTTCAACCCGACAATTAGTGTAGTATGCAGGCTATCTCAGCCGGTCTGCGATACGTCTCGGATGCAATGGTAAGGAGCTGGTCCAGTAGCATGGCGAAAAGCGAACTTGATTGCGAGAGCCAAACCTTTGAAAAAATTTCCGAATAATGATTCTCTTTCGCGCAAAATACAGTTCCATGATTCCACGATCCTGTCTTCCTCTGCATGTGTACACGGTTCCTGCCGTATGCGGCTATTGTACAGTAGTCTAACTGAGACGTCGAAGTGGAGCACCGGTTCCGCGCATTAGTCGCACACCTCGGGTGCTCGGCTACAAGTAGTCTACCCTCCCTCGCACGTCACCTTCGCGATTTACATGTACTGTACGAGAGAACACTGGAGACCATCATCGACACAATCCCACCATTGGCGCCACCACCACCACCACCACCAACAACAACAAGAACAACAACAACAACAACAACAACAACAACAACAACAACAACGACCATGAAAGCACCACACGTCGATGGCGTCCTCATCTCCTCCCCCACCCCCCAAATCCTGCTCGTCACAATCAACCGACCCAAGCAGATGAACTCGGTCACCCACACGATGAACTGGCAACTCCAGCAACTCTTCGAATGGTTCGACGAGCAGGCCCCGCTCCGCGTCGCAGTCGTCACGGGCTCCGGGACCAAAGCTTTCTGCTGCGGCTCCGATCTGATTGAAATCGAAGAAGCGCGGAACGCGAAACTTACCACGGATGATGTGAAGAAGTCCGAACCGTATCTGCACGAGCATCCGCGAGCCGGGTTTGGTGGGTGTAGTCGGCGACGAGGCCGGAAGCCGATTTTGGCCGCGGTTAATGGGTTGGCGCTTGGTGGGGGGTTTGAGATTGTGTTGAACGCGTAGGTTGTCGAGGACGAAATTTCCGGGCGGGATCGTGTTGTGGAACTGATCGTGTTGCAGAGATATCGCCATGGCTTCGCCCAAGGCTCAGTTTGGGCTTCCCGAAGCTCAAGTGGGTGTTTATGCGTATGGGGGAGGGTTGCCGCGACTCGTCCGCGCGGTGGGCATGCAAGCCGCCACGGATATCGCGTTGACGTGTCGGAGAGTTTCCGCGCAAGAAGCTCTGCAGCGAGGTTTGATTGCGGGGATCGCGAAGACTGCGGAGACTGTGCTCGACGAGACATTGGAGAAGGCGCAGCAGATCGCCGCCATCTCGCCGGATGGGACTGTAGTTACCAGAGCGGGGTTGAGGGAAGCTTGGGAGACGGGGAGTGTGGAGCGTGCGTTCCAGATCACGCATGAACAGCTTTATGATCGGTTGATTGCTGGGGAGAATTGCGGCGAGGGGCTGGCTGCTTTTAGGGAGAAGCGGAAGCCGAATTGGAAGGAGTCGAAGCTGTAGATCGGGAGAAGAAGAGGCCGCCGGACTCATCATCTTGGCTATTGGCCTTGCTCGGATAACAACTATTGCGCGAAACATCGCTTTCCTCTCCGCAGAGGGGAATGGAAACCTTGGCACTGGGTCTCGGATGAGAGCGCCGCAGACAACGGTCTGGAATACGGCCACACGCACTTTCCGTTGATTTCATACCTTCTGTTGCATTGCGTCACAAGACGCTGCGTTCCGTGCGACAGTGCGAGATGGCCGAGTGAGCATCGAATGATTCTCGACGCTGGACACCTTCAACCGCCCAATGGTGGCCGAGTGTGCAGCACATGCGAAGACTCGCACCATCTTGTCGGCGATCGAGCTGTTGTTGGCGACAATACATCGCGCCCGAGATCCGTTGGTCTGGAGCGCGTCGAACTGCCTCGAATGTGTCCTCCTGCATGTGACTGTGCTCGTATGGAGACCCGACGCAGCGTCACGCAAGCCCACTCCAACCTTAAGACACGAGCGATATTGCATGAATGCACCGCCTTCTCATCGTCAAGTGTGCTCGTATGGACCCGACGCAGTGTCATGCAAGCCCATTTGAACGTACGATATGAGCGATAAATCGTGACTGCACTGCCATCGCATCGGCGATGGTCTGCATGCAGCGTGGCGTGCGTCGCGCGGTGCGGCGCAGCACAGAATCGAGGAGATTCGGATTCGGATGCATGCGGAGATTTTGACATGGTGCAACGCTGTAGTCAGCTGACTGCACGATATCGAAGGAGAGAAAAGGAGTATAAAGTCCTCCGTGATTGTGGACGCTGTATGAGACATTCAAAGCGGGCAGCAACATTCTGAGAGCGACACCGACTCAAGAACCACCTTGACATTGTCTGATCCATCGGAAAATCCGGGCCAGCACACAAAGCCCAGTCGTCACGCTCGTCCCGAACTCCAAACAATCATGAGCGGTCACCTCAAAGTCCCCATGGCTGCACCAGGTACGTTGGATCGTTTCGTCTACACCAGGTCTGGGCTGATTGTTTCCGCTGCACAGAGACCGCACCCTCGTCTCAAACCCCCCACACTCAACGAGCCAGAGCCGGAAGCATCCGAGATGTGGTCGACGCCGTTTTCCGCGAAGATGCGCAAAGGCAGAAGAACAAGGGTACTCCCTCTCCGGCCACGAGTGCGTCGCGATCCCGAAGCGGCAGTGAGGGTGCGCGAGGAGCTCCGGCAAGCACTCAGAGAAGACTGAGCGAGAGGGTCGGGGCCAATGACAAGGAGAGGAAGAACCGCGAGATGGTGAAGAAGATATTCGGTCACCGTCTCGAGCCGCAGGGGTGGAAGTGATGGGATGCCGGCTTGTGATTTCGGAGTTGGGTCGGAGGGCGGGTGCGCTTATGATGGGTTTTGCTGTATCATTAGGACTGGACACGTTTATGAGTTATGAGATCACGAATGAGAATAGACTTGAATAGAAGGCATTGGAAACGTTTGCATGATGATGCCGCATTGTCAATCCTCCATACTCCGTGATATGGTGATCAAAGGTTCGCCGTTCTTGCGCAGGACACATGGAGCTGGTACGGGAGCCCGATTCCCAAAGAGGAGAATAAGGATCTTCATGTGGCCAATGATGGCATGCGGACGAAATATAAGAGTCTTGTCCATGTTCGTGGTTGTGAAAGGAGCAGGCGGGAACCTGGCAGCCGCAAACTTCGCAGATGCTTGGCAAAGGTCAGTGCACTTGGAGCGAGACTTTTCTTTCGCCCGACTTCACCTCGACTTTCACGCCATCGTTCCATTCATCATCCCATGCAATTTGGGAACACCGACACCATCTACAATCGCCAGCAAAGTCAAAGTTGCACCCATTCATCGACGAATTTCGCGGAGATGCTAGTTCTGTTAGATCGAGTGGTCGGTCGGCCATGGAGCTTTGAGATCCTCCCGACTCCATGAGGTTCGGAAGACGTGAGCACGCCGGAATCTCATGATCAAGATTTACTGTGGCAGGGAAGGCTTCTCATCAAGACTCTGGGAAATCGTTCGCCCATAACAACGTTACCTCGACATTCGAAGCGTCCCCGCCGGAGCATTTGCATCTCCAGCATCGGAGCCGGCGGCACATTCACCAACGGCTGCCGATGAAAAGCTGATGTTCGATGCTTGTCGAACCAGCTTGCGATCAAGTTGACCAACAACGGGATGACTTGCAACGATGTGGCTCCCCTGAGGTTCACTGGGACTGGGTGCAGTCGGACGCTTCGTACCCATGGTCGATGCTTTGGGTGATCTGCACGCACAATGTAACGCACGGGAAGCGCATTCGAGGCCGATCTGGGTCTTGGCCGGTAAGTGAAAGGTTTGACGGCAAGGCATATGGCATCGGGGAGAAAGTTGTTCCGGCCCGCGGTAATCACGCCCCAAGTCTACCCCGCGCCTCGCGATAAGGCGCTCACCCGTGCTTGAAGACGTGCCTTGCATACACCGACCTGTTCTCTCTCCCTCTCCTTTGTATCCTTGACAGATACACCCGAGCACCATGGCAGCCACGTTGTTCAGTTCCACAATCGTCACAGGTGGCCGAACGGCTTTCCGGGCCTTCTCCACGACCTCCAGCTCACGAGCCAGCATCTTGTTCCAGCTTGGTGCTCTATCCAACTCACGAGAAACACAGCACTTCAACAAGATGTCGAAACTTCAACGATTCGAACACAGCCCACACCTAAAACTGATCAAGACCAGCGAGATCGATCCATACCCGGTACCGATCGAGCGACTACTACAGAATGCACCCGCGACACGTGCTGAGCCGCAGCCGGCCGCCACGGCGAACACGGTTTTCAAACGGATACATACTGGTCCCGCCTGGGATGCAAGGGCACTTGCAGTGGGCAGAGCCCTACTGGCGGATACCAGACGACAGAGAACTCGAATGATGAGACTGGTAGAGCGGGCTCGAAAACGCGAGGCAAGAACTTCTCGTCTGCTCGCAGAGCACCGCACAGCTTTGGCGAAAGAGAGGCAGAAGACGAAGGAAGAAATGAGATCAGCTGGTTTCTTGATCCTCCTGTCGGTGGCTACGGCAACGGGACTGGCAATGTGGACATTCTGGCCGGCGGCAGAGCGGGCAAGAGACAGCGGCGATGTGGGCAGACGTATTGCGGAGAAGGCCAGAGCTTCGATGCCCTTCCCTCCGATCACTTCCGCGCGAGAGGTCGTGGCTGGGGCGGGGGCTGTGCCTGTGACTGCGACTGTCACGGGTGAGGCCACAGTGGCTCCTGCGACGGTGCTGAAGGAGGAAATCTCGGCGAAGCCTGCTTCACGTTGGGACTGGAGAGGTTTGTTCTGGAGACAGCAGTAGAGAAATAATGGCGCATATGATACACGAATGGTGCATTAGTTCCGGCCCTTGCAGTCTCACCCCAGCACACTGTTCCATCGCAAAGTCGGGGCGAGCAACAGGATCGCTTTGGGCCACATGTAGGCACATATGCTGTAGCACACCCGGCTGGTGGGATCTTGTGAGGGCCCACCTGAGTGAGCCGCAGGAAATTGGTCTCAACCCCGGCATGTCTGATTTTCCAGTAAGCGCCGCAATCTCATTGGAGAGGCGACGACTGTGGGGATCGACAGAAGTGGCGCGAAAATAGACGCGGACCAGCCTCTCGATCTATCACACTCCGCTTAAAATGCAAGTGTCCACCACTGGGCCCAATTTGCGATTGCGAGTCCCGAGGGCCTCCGACGTATGGCTGGCGGACAGCGTCGACATGGTCAATCCGCTGTTTCAAGACGCCTGCATTCCACTGCGTCCACCGCACGTTATTACAACGGCAACGGCATATGGGATGATATCGAGCGGGAAAAGAGGGCATGCGGGCTGCGACACACGAGTGCCGGGAGATGTCGCTTGCCGCCGAACGACTGAAGACTCACGAATGGCTGCACGATATCGGGGACGACGCCGTGCCACCGTCGACGGCACCTGGGTCGGGGAAGCATCGTTGATATCTGCTGTGCGTGGACACTGATGCGCGTCCAAATGAAATGTGGTGACCGCAGTCAACGAAATCGGTTCTTCGTGGCACAATTCCAAGCATCTCGGTCACATCGATGTCAATTCGCTGGGGGAAGGCGAGGCAGCTTCGATCAAATACACTCGATCATTCCACTCGTCCCATCTCCAGCTCTTCACTCACATCTCCATGACGTTTTCACAAGTGGAAGAGTTCCCTTGTATCTTGCTCGTTCAGCCTTCCCACTGCTTCGATTCTCCCTTCGCACGCACCATTCGGCACCTCCACGGACCGTCACCGCGAAGAGATACTCCACAGTCTGGACAAGCCGCCCGCACGATCGTCCTCCATCAAGACCTCTTGCACGCCCACAGGCCGCCTCGGACCTGGACTTCGGACGCCTCGTACATTGCTCCATCACACAGGCACAGAGCGGGCTGGGCATCTCTCCTGTATCTTGCTTCAACGAAAGCTTGCTTCACACTCCTGGATGTGGCAACACCCGTCGCGAACCACATCTCACCTGCTGAACGTGTGCAAGGCTGACATCGCAGAAGGGGCGTAGCTGTACATCATCAGCTCTCCGCCTCCACGAGTTGACATGCTGGGCCAGCTGGAGATCCTGCAGAAGCGACTGGGCTTCAAAGTACCCTGGGGGGATCGAACATATCCCAAGTTCGGTGTCTTCTGCGACAAGATCGACAATTTCATCTTGACTCTGTGCACGAGTGGTAAGCAGGGTGTGAAGGCCATCCAAAGGGACATCTTCAAACTCGCAGCAGAAACTTGGCCAAAACAGCATTGCGACCGCTCGTGGTTGCTCGAAGCTGGAGCGCACGAGCTGTACAACGAAGATCTCTTCTGGCACCAGGCCGAGCATCGACACAAGTGAGTCAAGCCCCACATCTATCGCTCAAATGCTGATACGTGGCTCAGAATTCGCGAATCGCTGTGGCTGTTGGTCAAGATCAGGCTTAGAAGCTGGATCGGTGAGACCATGGTGCCCGCGACTGCCATGCCCCCGACGGTGGTGGAAGTGCCAAATCCCGCCAAGCGCCAGAAACGAAAGAGATCTGAAGAGGAGGGGAATCTTGATGCCGAATCCTCCGGTGCCGGCTCTGCAGACATTGCGCGATCAACACTCCCAATTGAATCTGGGTCCGTCCGACCTCAGGACTTGATGTGCACGGCACAACCTGCACGTCCGCTGAGCATCTTGACGAACGAGCACTCCTCGTCGCATCAACTGCCACCGAGCGAGGAACAGGAACGTCGTGACTTCGAGACCCTGGCAGCAGGCCACCAAGACTACTCTCCTCCAGGACTCGGACCACACTATGGTACTTCAAGCACTCGGTTGCGTGTCTCCCAGCACCCAGAACCTCCGATGCCAAGTGTCCGGCCTTTGCTACCTGCGGGATTCCAGCCTTGTGTATCTCCGATGGGACGGGAGCGTGACATCAACGGCGCTCCTTTCGGAGCCTTCAAGCTCTTCCCTCCTCCCAACGATGCATTTGCAGACGGCCAGCGCATCCTCATGGACCCTTTGAGTCTTGCCTTTGGTGGTTCCCTCGGTGCGGCTGCAGGGCAGATGCCGCTCTTCGACTCGCGTGCGGACCAGAAGACCCTCCACGACAGCGCAGCTCGCGGCGACGATCACGAACTCAGCCGTCTGACATTCCGCATCATGTGGTACCCCGGTGCCCCGCCGTACTACTTCCCATCGGGACCTTTGGAAACGGTTCACGACTTCTTCCGCTTCTTGGACGACGCAATGCCTCCCCACGCGAAGCACGTGTACGCCAAGCGCAGGATGAAACTCGACGTGGTTCTCCTCTGCATCACCACGGATCGATTTCCGTACGATCACGTGTGCTTTATCCGTCGAAGAGCGAGCGGAGATGGTCGGGAGTGGTTTGCGTTGAGGGATCGATTGGTGCAACTCTGTCGGGAGGAGATGTACCTTCCTGCCATCAACCTCATCCGCATCTGAGCTGATGGTCGTTGGATGCTTCGAGAACATTGTCGACGTGCTCGGAGTTTGTGGTGGGTTGCAATATAGCAATTTTCACAGGACCACAGCACGGTTGTGGCCTCATGGCCCGAGTGGCACATTGAGGTGCCGCTCTGTCTCGATATGTGTACACGCGGGAAAAGGATCACATACTATGAGACCATTGTCATAGTTTTCATAAATCAACTTACAGCATTTACCGAAAACGGAGGGGGATTCAATCGTTGGAAATCAATCTTAACCCCCAGATGTCGTCCCTCGCGTCGCCGAGCGACCACTCAGACGCGCACGGCACGCTTGGGCACCCAACTGCCATGGAGAAGAACAGCACCCACCGCGTGTTTTTTTTTTACCATTTCACGCGTTTGTGAAACATTTCATTATTCCCAGCGAGTTCCCAGCACAGCACACAAAGTTTCCCGTTCTGCCCCCAGCAATCTTCAAGCACGGGAAAGGACCGTTCTACTCCACTTGCAAAGCGCGGGAATGCTTTCCCATCGGCCCACTCAATTCCCGCAGGCAGGAAAAACTCCGCATGAATTGAGCTAAAGTCTACACCACCAGACTTCCCACGCCTTTTGCTCGGAGCTGGAGAGACAGATGGAGTCGACACAGGCGTTCTGGCATCCCTCCGGCGGCCAGGAAGGGGCAGCAGACTCTCACGAATTGCGCGTGACTGGGGCTTTGCTGCAGCAAGATGCTGTGGAGGTAGTGGTGGCGCGTGTGATACATGGAGGGGGAAATTCGCCAGGCTGCTTTCAATTTTCTTCACCAGAAACTCGCGCCTTTGGATGCTGTGTTGCCATGTGGTCTTTTACCCCATCGCAGTATGCCAGCTTTCTCGCGTTTCATCAGCCAGCGAAATATCATTCCCAGGTTCTTCATCTTCTCTCCACGTCAGTCTTTCGTCCTTGTGCAGAGAGATTCCATTTTCGAGGCACGTGCATTTTTTCGCTTCGCGGTTCTTGAAGAAAGGTCTTGAATGACAGAGTCCGTGGCATCGCCTCCCATGCTTTTCTTTGCAAATCTGAAATCTTGCGGCCGACGTCGATGTTCAACAGTCGATCTCTCTCACAAGCACGGATGCGATGTGGAAATCCACATGAGCATGTTTAGCTGCGTGGAAGGTAGCCAATAGTAAGAGGGATGCAGTGAGGTGCTGTCTGATTGATGAGCGAGTTGCGGCGCGAGGATCTTTGTTCGACGTGACCTGGTGCAACCAGTGGAAAGTTTGGTGGATATGATTTGGACGAGTGCAATATGTTCTCGAGTTTGTCTTCTCTGCGGCAAAACCTGCGTGACCCGGAAAAGGACACGAAGCTCGAAGCCAATTGCTATTGTGAGAGAATCCAGGTACCCACTGATCCAAAGGTCTGTCTCGTGGAGGGCAGTCAATCAGAAGTCAACCCCAGCCTGTGTCGAGAGATGGCAGCTCCAACACGATACATGGAATATGAAGACAGCAACCTTCCTTTTTCTCGTGCCATGCAATTGCTTCGACCAAACCCTACCTTTCCGTCGCTCAAGATGCCCTAATTTGTTGGCACAGGCTCGTCCGACTCTCGGAGCAGTCACGCGCGACGTGGTGATTCAGAGCAGAGAAAGTGATATTGATCCCCAATCGTCCGCAGAGCAATATTGCAGGATTGTGGAAGATACAGAACAGGTGCTGCAAAACGTTCTCCTAAGCTTCGCCGCATCTTCGGAGGTGTTGCAGACTACGCCACCAGCGGTCTGGCCTCCAATCGAGGAGATACCGCGTTTCCTTGCGGCTCCCCGGAAGTTTTTCTCAGTCCGAATGGCTATGGACTCGGAGTTCCAGCTCCAGAGCCCTAGCAACATCAGGACGAATGTGACGGGTCACGGGTCCAATCCCGCAAGGAAGGAACGGTTTCCGACAGCAACGTGCTCCAGAATTTCCCCTTTGCCATTTGGACTATTTCGAGCCGACTTGCCAATAACCATCCCCAAACGGGCTTGTGAGTGGTGTTAAGGGGAAGGAAGCGAGCTTGACCTGGAAATGGAGATCATGGAGAGAATGGTTGACAGTTGGCGTTGCATGAGAGATGGGAGATGATAGTGCCGCAAGACTCGAGTGCGATGCTTGCGAATCATGGGAAGTGAAGAACGTTGAGCCAAGTTCGATTTTACTGTTGAACCAAGCATTGTCACGCGATCTGGCCTGAGGCTACCACACATCGTTGCCCGACTGCACGACTGCTTGAGATTCAGGCTCGTGTTCTTGATGACCCTCGCTTCTTCCTGCAACCGTCCAGCGACGCGACTTGTCGCCACCTCCCCTGTCCGTACAGCAACGAGCCTCCGCAGAAGCTGTCATGATAGATGAATGAGAAATTGTTCTGGCGGCCCCCCATTCCATCACCAGGATCGAGATCCGTCTTTGCCGACAATTTTGGTGAGGGCCATTTGCTTCCTCACCATCGCAGTGTGCCAGCTTGCCTGAGGTCACTGGACCCGAAAGATACCAATGCTCTCATTTCCAGCTCAGCCTTTTGCGCTCTGTTCCATACATGTGAGCCTCATCATTGGCGCTGTTCACCCTTGAGTCCCGTTGTCTCCTCTTTGGCACATAGCGTCCTGAACCCTTCCAATGCCCTCATCACCAGTCCAAATCATCCATATTGTGCACAACGCAGCTGCTGTCCGTTGTCCGGTGGAGTCGCAATCATCCTCGCTCTTGTGCCACAGCTGCCTGACTTGTCCACCGTAGGAAGACACGGTTGCCGAGGGACCATGTGCTGCAGTCGTAGTGGAGTGTCTCACAGGCCGTCCAGTGGTCCGGGTCGACCCCATAGCACTCGCCGCGGACTTCATCGTAGAAGATGCTTTCGAGATGCATCTTGCCGTAGATTAATCCGGAATTCCTGATCGAATTGTATGCTTGTGTCAAGGCTCTCATGATGCGGGAATCGTTTTGCGTGAGCTCATTCTCCGACAGATCATGCAAAGGGCGACCCGGGACTTCCATCATGACCAGATAGTGTTCAGTGTATGAGGGATAGTGACCGTCCACGGCAGTCACGTACCTCGCAACGTGAGGACAATTCATCTCGGCCAGCCACTTGGTGGCGAGTATCTCATCCTTGAGTTGACCGGATGGTCCTCCCAGCCGGCGAGATACAAAGATCTTGATAATCACGTCCAAACAACCAAGCTTGCCGCGGCTGAGCGCGGTCCACTCGCCTCGTGCACTGATATCGCTAAAGCAAATCGTACGGCCTATCATGATGCATCCTGTGCCATCGCCGGTCGGTATCGGCAAGGCAGGGGGTGAATACACCCTCCGTCTGCTCATGCCATCGATCAAGGTGACTGGGGGCATGATTTCCTGAGCGGGCTGTCAGGATCGCGAGAGTCGGAGAGATGCGGGAAACAAAGAGTCTCGATTGGGAGGATGAATGAGGTTTGGCGGTACAAGCTGGTCATGTGTGCATCTTAAATGCACTGCGAGCAGAGGCTCAGAGAGAACAAAAACGTCACACATGCGCTGTGCCGTGGTCGCAGGCCAATGATGGGTGCATGGAGATGAGGCCAAAAGGGCCGAGCAGCTTGCAGTCTCGCGTGCTACGCGCTGCATGGTCGCGTTTCGACGTGTCGAGAACATACGACGAGGCTTGCCATCTCATTGCTCGGTTCCTGCATTGGTTGCACCGGATGTGATGGATTTGGAGTGCCAGCCCCACCGCACATCATAGCAGGCATGATGGCGCGTTCTCCGAGGGCTTGATGGACGGACTGGACGGGACGGGGTGAACGAGTTGTGGATTTTCGTGAGTCCTGCGTTGGCGGAGCTGCAAGAGCAGGCGGGGCGGGTAGCAGCGAAAAGCAGCAAGGATTCTGTGAACCCAGACCGGGTGACCCAGGATTCTGCATACCGCTGCCCGGTCCCAGATATGGCGTTGGATGGCACTGGGCTTTCGCTCTTGTGCGCGCAGCGGCGTAGAGCGTCTTGAAAGATTGAAGTATCGCTCGCCAGTCGTATAAGCAGCCGAGGATTTGATTCTACGCTGCCATCCTCGTGGGACTTGATGCGCTGCCGCGCAGCGATGAGATACCGTCGATGCCGCACTGGTCCGCGGCAGTGTGCAGGGGTGTTGTGCTCTCGGCAAATAGCGCCTTTCTCGGCCCGGGAGATGCAATTCCAACCCTGGAGGCCAGAGCATCGCAGTATGCTGTGGAACATGTGCGAAGCTGAGTGCTGTCGTGCTTTCGCGATCAACGACTCCAGTCAGGCAATGGAGTCATGATGCAAGGGCCGGTTCAAGGCCCGCGGAGAGCGCTGGGTCGATGATGCGCTCCAAGTCCCGCAGCGCGGCTTTCGGGGTCTCGCCGTCTCCCACCAACACGCAAATCTGGGCATCAGCTCGTTCTTTTTGGGGGTCGCGATGCGTCCCTCTCCTTGCACGATAAAAGCAGAGTCTTATTCGAGCCTCGACAACTGAAGACAAACAGCAATCGATTGGAGCGCTTGTGTCTTGTCAATTTGCATCGCTCGGGTCGCTGACAATGCCACACTCCGGACCAGCTGGCGATGCGGATTACTCGGAACTCGACATGCCGCTCGCCCAGCGATACGATGCGAGACAATACAGATGAAGGCCAGTCACAGCCGCAGGCGCGGGATATGTGATAGATATAGCTTGAGAATCTGAAGGCTCGTCGAGGATATCAGCAGCTTCGGAGAAGCATGTCTCAGCACTTCGCGACCAGTTGCAATATGGAGAAGCAAAGGAGAGGGAAGTTGCTCTTCATTGGGGATCTTCTGTGCTCTGCTGCTTCTTTGTTCAAGACGTGTATATCAAGGCAGGCCGGCCGATCCTGGTATGTCCCTCAACAACGAATACTCTGTCCAGTCTGTCCTTGTCAGCATTTCGGTATTGTCTCGCGTGAGCCTGCTTTTCAAGACCGGTCTCGCAATGGTGTGAGGGGGACGGGGCACGAAGGAAAGAATGCGAGCGGTACGGGCCTTCACGAAGCATGGGCATGTGAGATCTGTGAGTAGCTATAGAGGAGCAGATATTGCATCTATTGGGATGTGCATTCGGCAGCCGTAACTTGTCCAGAAGATCCCAAGTTCAGCCACCTCGACTGTGCGCACTTCGCCTTACCTGTGTACCATCGGACCTCCTTCCGGCGTGGGCGGCTTGTACATGTAAGGCTCAGGCATTGACGTAGCCTGGAAGATTGCGTCGCCCAAGTCTCAATTGTGAAATCGTATAAAGTGCCTTGCGCTTCTGGCGGCTTCTGGCGGAGCATGACGCTCCGCTGTCTCGGCGCCGATGTTGTATCCGCGCCGCCAGCTGAACAAGCGGTTCTGGCCGCGGACTCCGCCAGGGAGCATGGAGGAGAGCTTCTGAAGCCCTGCTTCTGTATCGTGGAGTTGCTACGGGCGCTGCTTCGCACTTCACGGCGGAGGTACAGAGCCGCTGCCGATGAGGCCTCCAGAAGCCACTGTTCTCCTTGTGCGACTATCCGCAGCGTTGGCGCGTAGAGCGCGAGAGTAGCGAGGCGGAGATCTATGCGGAGGCGAAGGCGATGGTGCGTCCACTGTTCACGAGTAGGGCGACGGGGCGTTGAGCGGCGTTTCGAGGCTCAGGAGTCACCCAGATTCTCTCGGGAGCTCCATCGATGTCCTGAAAAGAGGATCATGGCCTTCACGGTGTTTGTGAGAAGTGGATGGACAAGTACGAATGGGAACAGATGTGCGCGAGTTGGAGATGAAGTCGAAATCTCAGTAGCGAAATGCCCAGACCAACGGCATGGCCCGCGACGGCGTGCGGTCGTCACGACTTCATCTCATCCTGCGTATTTTACATACGGCGACAGCAGCGTATATCAGCTGCACGATAACGATTTCTCGATCGAGATCCGTGCTTCATGGACCTCCTGCTCACGAGCTAGGTATCGCCCTTGTCCACCGCGAAGATGAGGCCTCAGACGGTTCAATTGACCAACCATTCCCATTCCACTCCCGTACGCCGATACCGTCGCCACGTCGACACGAGATGAGACAGCGCACCGCCGCCGACCGACCGACAGAAAGCAATATTGCTGGATTGGCAAGCGTGGTGGGATAGCGAGTGCTGGTAGAGATGTTGGGACAGGGAGCCAGCGTCTACGGCTGGAACAGGCGAGCGACGGCGTGAAGAAGAGAGACAGCCGCAGCACGGACGGAGATGCTCTAAAATGGAAACCCGCCGGAGCCGGCAGGGCACGTTTGGAGCGCCTGGAGTGGAAAAGCTGGGAGAGTTGGGTTCATACGGGACACCGCTCCAAGAGACCACGAGCAGCTGAAGCACTGCAATGCGGCAATAGAACCACGACCAGAACCAGCGGCGAAGAGATCTTCGCTGCCATTGCTTGTTCAACAGATGTGCCAATTTGCGCGGGCGTTGGATTGTGCCTGTCTTTCACATCACCCCTGAAGAGCACGCCTTGGCCCTCCGCCTCAAGCATTGAGCTCCCGCAAGTGCAATTTCCTTATCAGTCCTGAGCCAGCCAGCCCGGAAGTCCGCGAGAATGTGATGCTCTGGCCGCACATGACCGACCGGCCAGTTGCCATCGTTGGCCGAAGTTTAGCCGCGCCGAAGAACTTGTCCGAGTGCGATTCGGCAAACAACGAGTCGCTGGAGGGACTCGCAGATACATGCTGATGAGGTAGCTGCCGTACCTTTCTCCAGATCTGAGGAACCGTCTCAGCAGCAAGATGTGCGCTAAGAGAGGGTAAGAGCGTTTGGACTCCTTTCGTCAGGCGGTGCCGGAGCTGATGCACAATCATGCCCCAGTACTCGACTCTAACCCAGCAACCCATCCAATGCGGAAGTATTGTACTGCTCGGATGTCTTGTGGGCAGCCGCGGTGGAGGAAAGCAAACTTCGTCTCTGCCTTGGATGCATCTTGCTCCTGACAGAGGCAATACACAAGTCTCAGCCTCAGATCATGTTTCAACCTTCTGGGGTCGTATGTGGTATCCGGGCCTCCACAGCGCTGGTTAGTCGCTGACGAACAAATGTTGGCTCGTCTGGTCGCCGTACGAAAGGACACCAACGTCGAGTCCTCGTTCATCCTCGCTCTCGTCGTCATCCACTTTCACATTCTCCGCCCACGATACTATCGGCGAAGGGAGACAATTCTTGCAGCTTGTCGCTGAAGCTCAGAAGAGAGTTGCGCACTGCCAACACCACCGCAGATATCCTCGATGTCTGTTGACGAACACGCAACGGAAAATGGTGCTTGGCTGGACTGCCCCGTGTGCGTTTGGACCAGACCATGCAGAACATCATGTCGCAAGCCATCTTCGGGTATCTTCCAGCCTCTTGCTTGGTCCAACTCAGTCCCAGGCTCCGCGCATCACTGTTCTTTCCCGAGAATTGTCTTTGCTCGCCCAACCTTCTCCTTCTGTGCTTCCCAAAAAGCGTAATCTTGCATCTGGAGGATGCAAGTCGCATGGAAAGTTGCAATACATCTTGGACAATGACGATGCGTTCCTGAACGGCCGTCTTGCTGCTTGCCGAGAGTGAAAACGCCCGCGGTGAGGGACGGTGCGTCCTGCTATCTTCCATCTTCCCGGACTGGACATCCATCCCCACGATCCTAGCCTGTGGTACCTCCTTGGGAGTCCAGGGACCATCGTGTTGGTGCTCCACGAGGCAACGAGGGAATGGACTCTCGGAGCGAACTCCAGCCCATACGCCAATCGGGAGTCCGCTGTTCTGCAGTGTCAGCATATACGCACCGGCTTGTCTTTGATCAAGATGCTTGTTGCCTCCTAGAAAGGTGAACAAGCAGTTCGCACATGGGCAGAGCTGGCGCCAGGAGGAATAGTATGTGGAGCACGTTAGTGTCAGATATGGAAGTGAAGTCACCTACGACGGGTAGTTCCGAATCCGCAGCAAGCGTCCGCAAGCAGCGACCGTTGGACAGTACTGGACTTCATTTGCGTATCGAGTTTACACTGCAAAAGCATAGCATCTACTCTCCTCTACAAATCTAACTGCTCCGCTCCTGGGTTACACCACAGTCAGTTGTTATCTAATCGGGGCGACCACGGAGCGGCGCTTCACCTCCCTAGCACTATATGCCTCCATCATCCACCTCACAGTCTGTGAACGCGCGCCGCGACACGCTGGCACCAATTGCAAGTCAAGCGACATGAGTGCCATCTTGTGAAGCGACTTTGCACTTGGCATCGTGTGGCTATGGCGCGTTTCTGGCCCCAGCGCACAGGTGGTTCAGTAGTTATTATGTGCTCTGCGAGTGTCACACCTCGGCCACGCGCGCACACGCCGATCGAGGAGCTCAGGCATGGACTATCTCATGTATAGAATCCTTTGCGAGACGTCTCCCAATTCACGCCAACCCTCTCGCCGCCGAAACCGACAGACACCCGCGTATCTCTCGACCCTCGACGTTCCAGACCTCACAGCTATCACTCCACACACGCCCGGGGAGCGGGCGAGAGACGTGTAATTTGGCCTACAGGAGCGCGGCGGCAGTGCGCAATGGGGATGCGACACTTCCTTTTCGGTGAAGCTTTCACTCCGTCCTGAGGTCTGGGAGGGGAGCCATTGACAGAGCTGGCGAATGCGCGGCATGGGACGATTGGTATACCAACACAGAAAAAGGCACTGTCGAGAGCGAGAAGTGGCTGCGCGCAACCGTGGCATTCACGTTGTTACTGGCATGTCACTGGCAGCTCGGGAGTCTTCAGCGCGCGGCCAGTAATGGGACGCGACATCATAACGGCGCTTCAGGAGCAATTCTGTTGCCCAACGGTTCAACGGGGAAACAGGACAACACATAGGAGGCGTACAAGGCCATGCTCTCCTACCCACAGGATATTGGCCGTCATGTGACTGTGAGCGTTGCCGCCGAGCTTCGCCCCAGCTTCACCTCGGGCATTCCCGCGGGGGTTGCACAGCGGATGAAATGCGCTCCTGACATCAGTGTGACCTTTGGACACACCCCACATCATCCGTCACGTTACCACTGCCGCTGTCTGTGGCCCCTTGACATGCATATACAGGGCGCTTGTCTGACATCGCAGCGCGCTCGGTCTTCCGCGGTGAATCCGCCATGAAGGCCTGTGCGGGCGGGTCTGCAGCAAACTCGGCAAGGATCCGCCACTCCTCTCGGCTCTACGAGTGGCTCGCAGCTTCTAATGTCACCGGCTTGGCTCGCCAGCGTCACGCTGTGCACGCGAATTGTGCCACCACGCATCGTAGCGGCAACGGATCAGGGGCGAGTCATGCATGTTGGATCACTAGTGCCGGTGGATCTCTTTTGGCGCCGCTCTCAACGCCTGCAGACTCTTTATGGCTGCACAACGTCGGAGGCGACGCCGCGGTACTTCATGGACCAGTGAGGCAGGACACCAGAATATGACAGATCTCTTTTCCACCTGCCTTGCGGCCTCTCAGATGCACCCTGACCGCCCCTACTTGCAAGTTGGGTCACGACAGCCCGCAAAACTGCGATGGCTGCAGGGAGAGGCCGTGATAGCCGCTGGGAGTCTTGCCTCTGGAAGAGTGCAACCGGTCGCAAAATGTGATCGTTGTAAGAGTACGCCTTTACAATCACAATGAGGTCGCTCATGGTCTCCAAGCCTGCAGCAAAGCAAGGTATGTCGAGGAAGCCTCTCGCAGCTTCCTTACGCAATTTCGAACACACTTCTTCCCAACGCAGTACACTGGGAACGATTTCCCGCTTCTTTCATCAACAGATTTTTCCACTCCTTCTCTATTCTGTCTAGACGAACCTCTTTGCAACTCTTACCCATCTGGACACTGTCTTTGGCAGAGAGCAAGGCTCCTGCCGAGCAACCAATCACCAGCGCGCTCAAAAGCTGCAATCAATTTTGACCCCCAACAATCCTTACGGGTGCGCTAAACATTCCACCACCACTAACCTTGCCACCAGCCGACTGACTTTGCTGTAACCAGCACAGGACGTGAGCGATCAATATGAGCTCTGCGATCACCCAATCTCGTCAGGTGACTCTGCACGAGATCCTGGAGAGACGGCTGGGTTTTGATTTGCCCTGGGGCTCCGATGCACATGATGAGTTTTATCGATTCTGCGAGGCAATTGATGACTGCGCCTTGGAATACCGCTTCTATGGCGAAAGTCATCACAAACGGCTCTTGGACTGGCTGCTCGGACCACTTGGTACGATGGGGGAATCAGTATGGCCACCACGTGACCAAGACCGCCCGTGGTTGGCAGCCGGAGGCCGGAATCACCAATACCCCAAAGATCTGTTCTGGTCAGATCATCAAGTAGAGTGAGTCGAATTGGCGCCATACTTGTGGCTCAAAAGCTGAGTGTGCCGTGGAATACGTTCAATTGTAATATCCTTGATCAAGCACAAAGCAGGTTTCTCACGGATTGACACGACGACGGAGGCAAGATGCCAAAGCGAGCATGAATCTGACCAGTCCACCAAACGCCAGAGCGAGCATGGATACGACAGCTCTGCAAAGCGCCAGCAAACAGTGAAGCTTGGGGGCGCCCGGCTTCTTGAGGGAAGATCATCGAGTGCAGACTCTGCAGATGAAGTTCAAATCATCTCCGCCCCGGACGGGGACTTGAGGTATGAATCCGCAGTCATTTCACGATTGAAGTAGAGTGGTGGGTTGACTGTTTCTTGAGTAGTGGAGCCCTACGACCCGCGCGTGAACACAGAACGCAGAGCCGAGAGCCTGCAAGCTTGCCGGAGAGCAAGGCCGTTGAGGACCCCTCGACAAACCAAAAGCAAGCGAGCATTGTAGGAGCGCTTCGTCACCTTCAAGCAACGGCCGCAGGCCACCGTCACCGCCACTTTCAAGCCTCGGAACTTGCTTCCGCTCATGAATATGCTGGTACAGGACCTGCCGCTACACATCATGGCCTCGAAACTCGTCTTGCCGGCCAAGGGCCCACACACAGCGCGGCGCACAACAACAAACATTATCCATGGGGCGGCACTACTTTTCAGATCAGCTGGTCCAGCACTCCATCCCAGCAACAGGTCTTTGCAGGCGCTTGTGAGACTGTCGAAGAATTCTTCTGCTACATCGAGGAGCAAATGCTGTGTCACGCTGAATGCCACGCTGCCAGCCTGCAAGGAAAGAAGATCCATGCCGCCAGTCTGTATTTGGAGAGTCACCGAGAAGAATCCGGTATGAGCGATCACCACATTCGCAGAGACGACTCCAACGCTTGGGCCGAGGTCAGGAATGCGCTGGTGCAAAGATGCAAGACCAATCACGCTCCTCTTCCATTACAGATCTTCGCGCACTGGTCGTGAAGAGGAGCGGTATGAGAATGATGCTCCAACGTAATATCCTTGAACTCTTCGAGAAGAATTCCCACTGAGTGGCTCAATGACCAACTGTAATCTAGAATACTTCGACTCCAAAGACACAGTAGCAGATCTTCAAACAAACAACCAATTTCCCTCCGCCTCCCAAGCACCCAGCTCCAAATGCTCCACCTTCCACAAAGCCTGGTGATCCTGACTTGGCGGCCGCATCTCACACGGCGCATGGTCGATGGGCTTCTTCTTCCTACAAGCTTCGTAGCCGTACGAAGAGTAGGCCACAATCCTGTCACCATAGCCACCGACCCCATTGCAATGAAACCGATCCTTGGCCGAATACGCCGCTTCGATAAGATGGCTTTTGCACTTTTTCAACACCCACAGATTCGCATGTTCGGGTACAAACCCCAGGTCGTCTCCCCGTTGAATCCAGTAATCGTTGCAGCGATAGCCATAAAAGCGAATTGCTTCAGAAGAATGTTGTAGAACAGTTCTGTATTGCTTGTACAAATCGTGAGGAGTGACGTGCTCTTCGGGCAATTCTCCAGGACCTTTTCCATCTCGTGGACGCATTGTACAAGTTCGGTGGAGTTCGCGTTGGAGGTGTCAGCAGACCAGATTCTCGTCTTCAGTGCTGATGCTCGCACTGCGGGAAATGGCGAACATTGGAAGTGAAGATGCTTGTTAACTTCATCCTGGGCAAAACTTGTCGACGCGGAGGTTCGATTGTCGGCGACGAATATATTGGGTGGGACATTTGATGCGCAGAATGACAAGAAGTGGACGTGGAAATGGGGATTTTATCCTCTGGAAAAGGTCTTGGCGCTTAGACAAAAGGTCGAAGCCTGGTATCGCATTCTGAGGTGTTCCGCTGGTGCCATTTCAGGCCATGTATGAATCGTATCCGGTCTACGGTCCACTTCACAGCATACTCCACTGCCGGATAGATCCACCTGAATCCGTTGTGAAAGCGACCCAAATAGGTCACCAGCAGTAGCCCGTTCATATCCATGAGCAGTTTAAGCTCCGACAAGGTACCCACGGGTACCACTGTACCAATTCTGCTCTGTATTATGATAGCTTTTGGATGTTCATGAGCCCAATTTCGCGCCCAGAAAGGAAGTTGCCCGCTTGCCTATTGGCACCTTTCGATCTTCTCCATCACCGATCGCCGGATTAGTCCACGTTTGAGTCCTCAAGGCGGCCCAGTTTCGAGCTTCGACGCAGAGTCCTACATGGCCTGAGCTGCAATGCTTCGCACTGCGAGTTCTTCCCTCGCCGTCAACTCAACGATACCCACGACTGCAGCTTCGCTGTCGAATACGAAGTCACAGTCTGCTCGATTCCCTTTTTCGAGATCCTCGATTTTCTCCAGGATATCCGCCATTGTCACTCCTGCGCTGTTCTCAACGATCTCAGACTTTTTTGTTTCAAGGGCATCAGCTTGGCCTCCATGACCTCGGCTTGGCATGAGGTAGCGCCAGGAACATCGAACCGCGTCCGTCGGAGGTTGTGTAAGGAACATCTGCCGGCAGACGGCAGAACGGGCCGAATCTCTGTAGCGAGAAAGAGACGTGCACGTGATTGAGGTTGTCCCAGAGGCAATATCCCAGCACACCGAGGGCTGGTACCCCATGAAGCTCCCTGGAGGAATGGTCCTTGCAACGAGGAGCGGATTGAGGCGCCCAACGAAAACCCTTCCCTCTTGACGGTAGCTTGTGCGCCCTGGGCGATTCCGAGCAAGGGATTCTCGGGTAGCCGCTGGAGTCGCCGGTACAAGACTGTAAGTCTCTTTGTCAGGCTGCCCGTGGCGACAGATGTTGACGTAGTGGGCTATCAATCGTGGCTTTTCCGGTTTGAGAAACAGAGCTTGCTGGAGACGTTCGCTGCGCTTGACGATACTTCGCCATCGACTAAATGTCCTTTGTGAGAAAAGAAGATCCTTTATCGGCAGGGACCATAGAATCAGCTCGACCACTTCGGTCGGTAAAGTCGTGATTGATGCCATATCCAGCTGCTGAAAGAGATTTTGCGGGAGTCTTGCAAGAGGAGAGAGTCTGGACGGGCTGTTTCTGTCTCAAATGTGATTTCTGCCAACGTGCGGACTTGGGCGGGTGGCGAAAGTCCAGAAAGGACTAAAATGGCCCTGGAAATCGACAGCTCTCAATTGAGCCAGCAAGCGTCTGGGTATAGTGGTTGAGACGATGGAGATGCGGGTGAGGAAGAGGCAGATTCGTGTAATATAAGGCGGCCAACAACTCCCGGCTTGGCGTCTGCTCTATCGACCACTCGGCCCGCCCTCGGCCTCTCCTTGGGCGCCCTCCCTCGATAAGCACTTACGGAAGCCATGCAAACTGAGCGAAGTTGTCAATTACTCAGTCTCGGAACTTACGGGACGAAAGACTCTATGCGGCCGTTCTAGGGAACCAGGCTCATGTCGGGCAGAAAGCATTCCCTCACCAAAAAGATTCCCAAACACCAGCAAGTAAAGGTTGTGGCGGGTCCGGTCGAGACTTGTCACCTTATGGAATTTACACCATCGCTGCAAGTACGCATACTTTGGAGAAGAATGCTCATCAAGTAGCTTCCATTATCGAGCGTGAAACCAGACGTTTCTCGGCGTTGTCGCCTCGAACGAGGACCGTAATGCAAGTTGTAGCTTCCAGCAGGCAGGCATCATCTGACTTGTTCCAATTCCCCTACAAAGCTGATCAAGCTGCTCAATACCGACTCTTCGATACAACTCAGAAGCATTGTTGGATCACGTCTGACCGCTTTTAGCTTCTGAGAGTAGAGTGTGACCCAACGTACCAGGCTAAATCATGGATATGGCCCTTTCTGCCAGAGAGATACCCCAAGACTAGACCTCGAGCAGGTCAATGGTCACGGAGCGTACCATCATGCATGAATTTGAACGTTGCTGGTGATCCGAGCACGAGAGCAAGACACTGGCCGTATCTTTGTTGCAGGTCAGCTGAAGAGCATGTCCGCGCACGAACTCCAGAAAGATGACGATATCCTCGTGCTGATATCTCGTGAATGACTTGTTCGACTTGCATCAAAGCTGGTCAAATGCAGTCACACAACAAAGCACTCTCGCAGAAGTCGAACAAAAGCAGGAGACGCTCCAAACTCTACGCCCATCATGATGCTCAAAATGATTGCTCAACTTGTGGCTATGATCGTCCTCCTACTCACAGCTCACACTTCTGTGGTCTCAGCAGCCACCAGCACTTCGACGGGCAGTGGTGCTCCAACATCGCCCAGCGCATCAGCTCTTCCGCTCACGGACGTCTTTAAAGTTGCGCATAGCTCGCATGAAATCTACGACGTGAACATCTGCGACCAATGGTTCACTCCAGCATCTCGCGACTCCCCCGCACGGGGTGAACTGGTCACGCAGTGGTCGAGGATCTGGTCGCTCAACGAGGAAGCCTTAAATCGGCTCGACGCGCCGGAGAGAACAGTAGCGCTCGCGCGAGCTTTCCTGGGCAACGATATCAGAAGGACTGGCTTTCCGCCTTTAGACGATGCACACACGCTATTGTGGAATATCCTTAAAGGTGAGTTTGCACTTCTACCTGTCGGAGAGACCTTTGACATTGATTCGGACCAGAGAATTACGAGATCATCCAGGGAAGAATGTCCGAGAGACATGATGGAGATCCTGTCATCATGTGCGGTGCCTCCGAGTGGCTCTGGTATGTCGGCCTCGACAGTATAGCTCTCGATGGGCACGGAGCCAGTCGGCGAGGTCCCGACGGCAGGCCTTTGACCATTCGCCAATATGAAGAGAGCATTGGCAACCGGCACAGCGGTACGATTTCCCCGTCCGCGGATTCCAAGCGAGCACCTACTGACGGCATCCAGATCATTACTGGTGGTTCTGGGCGAGATTGACCCGGATCGGACACGATTCGGGCTACGTCAAACTTCCCAAGGGCGAATTCCCCGAGGGACCGGGAGGCTCGATACCCTTTCCGCTCATCAGAGGCGACATTCCACCGAACATGGGCCCTCCGACGCCAAGTCAGACAGGCAGGATGGAGGTCCGAGAATTCTGCGGCAAGAACGCACAACGAACCTACACGCTGCGTCCGCAGAAGGTCAGAGGCAGGGCCGAGCTGAGTAGAAAAGTCGAAATCATCATCCTTTGTCCCAATGTCTTCCGCCGGTTCCCAGGAGATGTTCCGGGAGCGCCGTTCCCGTCGCCGAGAATGCCCGAGACAGCTCATTTGGAGGACTACGGCATCAACGCACTCTCGCTATATCGTGAGCTGGTGCGGTCGATTGATCGCGAGATCAAAATCCCAATGGTGTGGCGGCAGTCGAGAAATTTGCCCCTGAATAATCCCAAGTGAGCTTCCCATCGTGACGAAAGCAATGTTCGAATGCAGAAGTTGAGAAAAGTTTCTGTAGTTTTCCGAGACACAAGGATTCGTGGATCATGGCGGTGGACTACCGCGTCGAAGACTGTCTGTCTGCAATGTATTTGTCCTTGTACGATGTGGCGTGGCCGCCGAATACGGACGCTTGGAGGTATCAGGCGTATAGGAGTCCAGAGAACCACGTCTGGTTTGCACTGGCGGCTTACTACGAAGCGAATTTGGGCTGTGATTTCTCCAATGGAGTCAGAAGGCCGGCATGTAGTCCCATCGTGGACGTCAATCTGCGGAACGCCATAGTCCCGTAATGCTCTTCGCATGAAAGGCGGCGAATGTGTATTGGCGGACATGTATTTCGGGTTTGGGTTGTGGAGAAAGAGCTTGCGGGCGAGAATTGGGCAGACCACCAGACAGAATGTATGGACTTATTCTCAGAGTGTAAAGGCCACGGAGGCTATGTATGGAGACACATTACGAGCTTTGGAAAAGATTTCTGCTTATATTCAGCTTGTGGTGTGGACCAGAAACTTTGTAGCTTGCGTAGAACCCTGGTCCGAAGATCTGAGAGGAAGGTGAGTCATTTTGATTTCGATTGGAAATGCGTTTGATGTGCCTACCACGCTGTCACGGTCCTACAGTACTCGATAAGCCTTATTACTGTATACCCTACCCTAGTACTGACTATTCTAGCGACAGCGCTAGAAATAGTGCCAGCAACAAACACGAACAGCGCGAGCAACAACGCGCGCATTTGCGATAAAAAGTCAGCCAGCGAAATCAATTTTCAAGGGAATCTTAAAAGGAGTCTGAGCAACGCAATAGTTGTGTTTATCGCGCTTGAAAAGTCGCTGACGCGACAGACTATTGGATGATCGCAAGCATCTCGGAAGTAAGTCGGAAAAACGAGCTACTGTACTGCAAAGTCGGAGCTGCATGGCGAGAAAGGGTTTTATGCTCGATTAGTGTCCGAGTCAAGTTGACGGGTAGAGCGCTCGTTTTTCATTTCTGGTGGTGAGGTTTAAGCTGCCTTTTTTGTTGAAATAACATGTTGGTTGGAAATGGGTCTCACACCAGAAGGAATGCTGCACGCGTGCGGCATGGACGGGATCAAAGATGTCGGGTGATGTGGAAAATTGCATGGAGACGATCAACGTCCTTCGATTATCGATGTTCCATAAGCCTTGTTACATGCAACAATAACCTCAACAATAACACCAAGTCGTTCATCAAAGTCCTCCAACCTCAAGATCTCGAGCAAAATACCCCCTCCACCGGGCCACCCCTTTCCTCCCCCTCCTCTGTCATTCCCTCCGCCTCAATCGTCACAAGCGCCTTTCTCGTATAATCCCGCGACCACATCCCATAACCCCCACCCAACAACTTCATCTTGATCCCATCACGCAAGTTCTCCGGCTCCGCGTCCCTGACCGCAGCCCTCGCAACACACAACGCCAGAGTCCCGAGAGGATTTTCGTTGAAAATCGCGTGCATGGCAGAAGCCACCGCTTCGTCAGTCTGGACCGGACGAGTGCGGAAGCGAGAGCGGAAATGGGAGATGGTGGATTGCGCGCAGCCGAGTTTGCGGAGGAGAGCCGTGGAGGAGAATTCGGGAGAGCGGAAATCCCCCGCGGGGCTGAGTTGCCAGGTGAAGTGGGATTGTTGGGCGTGTTGGCAGCGGGCGACGGTGGAGGTGGTGATGTCGATCCAGGATGTGATTGGGGCGGGGTCGAGGGAGGAGGGCATTTGGGTGAAGTCGATGGCGGAGTCGAAGGGGTGATGGGCGGGCCAGTCATCGTCTTCGGAAGCCGCTTCGGATGAGGATGAGGATGAGGATTCGGAAGAGGTTGAGAGAGATTTGATGGAAAAAATGTCCGTGATGTTCGGCAGTTCGGGACAGCCGGTGAAGAAGTCGTATTGGCGTTCGCAGCAGTGCAGTAGTTGCTCGACTCGGTCATACGTGTGCTCTGGGAATGGGTCAGTGGAGTCGACAGAGACTGTCATGCGGCAATCGGGGGAAGCGTACAGGAAGGAGGATGATAGCTCTGAGCCCGTGCTGTTCGAAATGGCGTGTTGCGCGAGCTGGAGACGCCGAAGGACGATTTTGATTTCGGTGTTCATGTCGATCTGGTGAGCGCAGCCGGAACTGGCCTTTTTCGAGGACGTGTTGCGAGTTTCACCGATGTGAAAGGTGGGACTGATGAGCTTGATTCCTCGAAAAGTGACGTGACCGGCGCTGGAGTCGAGAGAATTCGCCTCCTCTGATGTTGGCGCGGCAGTGGGATCGTATTGTACTGACCACTTGGTAGGATCGAATTCGTCATCATCATCGTCATCTGCGCAGAGTTTGTCGATTGGGATGGAGAACTCCACGCCTTCTTGCTGACAGCAGCAGCAGCACTTGACACTCGCGGGGCTTTCGAGGAGACGACACACGTATCCCCGTGCATCTTCGACATATCTTCCGACTTTGGCGGCCTGCGCCAGGATGAGGGGGAGGGACAGGCGGACTGTCATGGTTGAATTGGAGGACATGTTTGAGATGGCTGGCCGAGAAAAGCTCCTGAGCGGTGTTGGAATGAAAAGCTACGGCGGCGGGAGAGTGATTGGTGTGATGAGAGGAGGACGAAGATGTCCGGCATGATCGGCAGTCTGGCGCATATTTGTGCCTCGCAGGTTGCCCGTTGATAATGCAAGACAAAGGGCATTGTGCTCGCTGGAAACAAAGAGCCCTGCCAACAAAGTGTAGCCGATACAAAGAACGTGCTGATCACTGGACGCTGTGATGACACCTGGTGTTGGCGCAGTGCTTGAAACTCTTGTTCTGGTGTTGGATAGATCGGGCTTGTGGTCCACGATCCATGCACGTGAGTCCGCCGATCGATATCGGTAACGAATCCTCGTCTTGGCCTGCTCCTTGCCTGAGACCATTGTGCATGATGCGGAAGCGATGACTCCTTTCCACTGCGTTTTTCCTGGCCACTTCGGTTGGAAAATGATTCAGGTAGGAGCTTAGAGATACACAAACTGGAAATTCCACTCTCGCCCGACGATGAGTTGTGGGGATTTCAGTCGGGCGGGCTGGATTGGGTAGCGGCGTCTGTCAAGGGATACGGCCCATAACACGACATCTACTGGAGCTGAAACGTAGTGAAACGGTTTGTGTGATGAGTGTTCTTTATGAATTCGTGCCTACTTAGCCAGCGAAAATCGCAGCATGGAGGCCTTCTGACTGTCCTTCGGTCTCAAGAGTTCTTTCTGAGCGCCGCAACCGATTCAGCAGGCAAGCACTCGTAGAACCGTGTAAAAAGTGTCGAAACCACGCCACCAACGCCGAGAGACGAGAGACGCAATCCTAACGACAAGTCTTGACCTTTGAGATCAGCGCATCGACGAAGATACAGGCGTTGCAGCCCATGATGCGACAGCCTTCGTGGCTGGAACAGATCTGACCCAAGCACCACAACTGCGGCTTCTTATTGATGTTGGCCTTGACCAGAAACAGAGGGTTGGCAGACCGATGGGCAGAGATCTCGGAGTGCTTGCGTAGCTCGGTGACCTTGTCTTCGACAGAAGTCGCGTCGACCCGCTTCGCTTTGATGAGCTCGGCGAGCTTCGCGTCGAGTTCGGGCAGAGCGTGATCCGGGCCGCCAAAGACTGCGGGTTTGAGGTTGACGGGTGGGTCGAGAAGGACGTCGTGCTTCATGCCCTCACCTTGATGGCCATCGATGTCGGCGAACATGCGAAGCAGCTCGTCGCGGTAGGGCTCCCAGACCGGAGGACGAGTGTCGATGAGGGCGCGGATTTGGGCGTTGGAGAAGGGAGTGGCCTCGAGGACGGTGCCATCGGCGGCGTAAGAACGGAGGACGCCGTCGTCGGCGAGATGGGCGAAGCCGCGGTCGTCAGTCTCCATGCTGGTGAGGAGGCTGGTGATTTGGGAGTCGGCATCTACGGGGAAGTCATGGACCGACTGAAGGTCTTCGGGCTGAGGGAATGTTAATATTCTGTTCGAGTCGAGCCTCGAATTGCGTGGACATGGTCTTACCTTCATTCCGAAACTCGAGGCGGCGGTACTGGGCTCAGGGGAGGCCACGGAGACAGCCGCAGTGGCAGCGGTGGCGGCGAAAGCGCCGATGATCAACGAAGCGAAGCGCATCGTTGCGAGGTGTCTGGTTGGAGATTTGGTGTGTGGCGCGAAGCTACGGAAGTGTTGCGAAGGGAGTGGAAGAGTGGTGGACTTGGTGTGTGAAGGGGTGCTAGAAGTGTTGTAGTGGAGGAAAGGAGGAAGGGTGAGACAGGGGCGCAAGGCTGTTTTTGAGGTGCAAGCAATGGCCCGTGAAGGTGAATGCACGAGTTCACTGGTGAATGTACGAGTTTACTGGTGAATGTACGAGTTCACTGGTGAATGCACGAGCTCACTGGTGAATGCACAAGCTCGCAAGTGAGTGCCCAGCAGAGCATGTGACGAGCAGTGGATGCGTCGATCTGATGTGAGATTGTAGTAGAGAGACGTCGGCTGGATGTAACAGGGACGTCCAGTGGTTCGGAACTTACCTTCGTAGCTGTAGCAGCAGTGAGTGTAGGGAAGGCGGCGGACGTGTCTAGAGTGTGCTGCGCCGGTCATCGAATGCGAGCAGTTGGTACTCCAGATGGTCTCCAGACCACCGATGCGACAAAGTCTAAAGATGAAGCGTCGCTCGTCGATGTCTCTGTCCTCGACGAAAGCGGACCACATGCGAGTGGACGAATAAGTTGTCTGCGAGAATGACCTCCGAGGCCTGGTGCGGCGGTGGACGAGGTTGCCCGTCGAAACCTGTCAGTGGATCGATCATCCATGGCGAGGAAGAGGATGGGAGGCGAAGCTTCCATTCGCTCCAGTGGCATTCATCGCGAGTTGGTAGGGATTGGAGAGACAGAGTGGGGAATAGTGATTGTGGAAGATGTATACTGGTGATGAAGAAGGGGTTGATATACATGTATTGCTCAGAGGGTAAGAGATGGGTCGGATGGAGAAGGGGAGCTGTGAGGTGTTTTTCACGAGATCTGATGACTTTCAAGACAAGCGGCAGCAAAGGTGGATAGTAGTCTCTAGATTCTTAGGTTGTTTTGGTACCCAAAAGCCGTTTGCCACCACCATCACCTCATCTCCCTGCGGCCAAGGGCAAAATCCTCCAACGTCGCACAGGCCGCGCAAGCCTCGCTCGCAGTCTGACAGCATCACAATGTGACCTGGAAGGAGTGAGAGGAAGTAGGGGACGGAAATACTTTTGATGACTACAGGACAATCAGCGCAGGCCAAGCTTCGTGTCTGCATTTCAGATGGCCACTGTGGTCAGGGGCTGGGAAAGAGGCGTCGGACCCATTCGGGGTCGCCTCCCCGCAGTATGTGCTGACTGACAATAATAGAAGAACCTATGGTAGATGACCGTCTGCCCGGTTGTCCGGATAACAAAGCGGTGGGACGGAAAGCAGTCGTTTTCGACGCCGGATGGGAAGAAGAACCTCCGATCTCTGCCACCCGCAGCTCACGTGACGGTCTTGGCACCGGCTCTCCGCTCTTCCATGTCCAGCTCCGGACGACATCACCATTCCTCCTCCACCGCCAACCAACACATCGCACGCGTCCGCCGATCCTCCGCAAATCAATTGCAGCCAACCCGCATCATGTACCGCTGCTGCTGATGATGATGGCGCGCGTCGTGGGCGCGTCTGCCGGCATGAATGATGACGCGTATCTTCTCCCGAGGATCACAGACATCGAGGCTGACGGGCGTCGTTGGTCGTCGTCACCCGCCAACGTCTCCCAGCCAAGCTCGACACCATCACCAGGACCACGGGAGGGGCGGGGCGCGGCGGCGGGGCGGGGCGAGGCGGGTGTGCGAAATGCTGTCCCAGCCGAACGCCGCGGTGGGTATATGAAGCTTGGTGTCTTTTCACTTCTTGTCCTTCTTCCCCCCCATCTTCCCTCCCAGGCTCCACTTCCACCTGATCCCCTCGCATCACCCGCACTCCCGCCAAGATGAAGCAAACCAGCACCGCCGCTCTCCTCTCCACCCTCTCCACCCTCGCTCTCGCATCTCCCCAAGGCCCCGGCGGACGAGGACAAGACGGCTACGGCGCGTGGGGCCAATGGGCCAGTGAGAACAGCGTCACCGGCTACCCCACCGACAGCGCCGCCTGGGCCAGCTGGGCCAGCTCCAAAGGCCTTCCCACCGAGACCGCAGCCTGGTCTTCCTGGGCCTCCGACCACGCCGGCTACCGAGGAGGAGGTGAATGGGGAGGAAGCGCTGGACCCTGGCCCACTTCCGCCTACTCGGACTTTGCCTCGTGGACTTCTGCTGCCACTTTGACTGCCGCTCCTACGGATACTGCCGAGTGGGACCGCATCACTTCCGCCCACCCTCTTCCCAGCGATTTGTCCAGTGCTGGGGAATGGTGGAAGAGTAACGGGTTCGTGGGAGGTCAAGCGTGGCCCGAGGCGTGGACCACCAACGATGGACGTGATGGCTTCTGGAACGGCCCCGTAGGCTGGCACGGCCCGGGAAATGCAGGAGGTTACGGACCTTTCGGGCCCGGGCGAGGGAACGGCGGCTGGGGAAACGGTCCTTGGGCGTCCAGTGGCTCGTGGACAAACGGTCCATGGACGCAATGGTGGGGAACAGACGCGTGCCCAGCGAGCACCTGGTCCGGTACGTCACTCATGCGCATTGCACGCACCCCCAATCTGTAGACTGACTATGCTCTTCCAGGCTGGACCGACGGCCCCTGGGGCTCCTCCGCCCCCTGGACAACTTGGTCCGGCTGCACGGCCGAAACCACCGCCACCGCCACCACGACCGTCACCACGACCGACAGCGCCGGAAGCAGCATCACTTCCCTCAGCACCTCCTTTGGCATCCGCGTCGCCGAAGTCACGGGCGTTGCCACCACCACGGACTCCGACGGCAACACCGTCACGACGACCACGAATTCCGACTCCGGCGCCATGCCTACGGGATTCGCATTCGTGGGCTCCGCGGCGGGGATTGTTGGTGTTGCTGCTGCGGCGATTTTGTTGTAGAGTTTTTGATGATGTGATGTACTTCACAATGATGAATCTGCATGGGGATGAGGGATGAGGAATGGATGAATCAATCCATTAGTGTAATGAGTGCAAAAACTGTCCGCAAGGATTCTCGAACGAATGATCTGTGCTGGCTTCGTCAGGTATAGAGGTCGCATGTTCTCTTTAATCGCCGTTTGCATGAATGAATGAATGAATGAATGAATGAACAACACAAGAATTAGCGCGATACCCATGTGTCTTTCGAAAAGGTTGTTGGCGAGTTGGACCCTCGTTATACGTATGCATTTACGTAGCGTAGTGCAGAGTAGTGTAGCGTAGTGCAGAGTAGTGTAGCGTAGTGTACACATGCATATATGTAGTTCCCGCGGTAGCACAGGAGTATGACATCGTTTCGCTACTGACGACGATGAAGTCTGTTTCACAATCTTTGGAATGTCCTCATCTCTTGCCATCACTGTCTGCGAGTCCCTTTGGTTTTTCTTTTGCTATCACGTGGAAGCTGACACGAAAGCTCGCGTGTCTTTGCTCAAGTCGAGCAATGGCCACGTCGAGTACCTACGAACGGAGGCGACGAGAACTTGTAGTACAGGAAGGACGCGGGAGAGGGGCTTGTCAAGGCGGACGTGGGTGTTTTGCTGCACTCCAATGTAGTGCTTTTGCTTTCAATGACAACTCTTCCTCGTCAGGGGTCTTGCGAAGTCGAAGCTGGGAGGCGGCCTTATTTTTTTTTTCCATCTGTCGGCCGGCTCGCGAACAAGCTAGGCATCGAGTAGAGCCACCATGGGGAATGTTCGAAGCCTATCGGAGGAGAATCAGCAAGCGTTTGATGCAGCGAAGATGGAAGCTCGCCGACGCTTGGACCCTCCGTCCTCAAAAAGTATCGCGCTGGCCTCATGATGTCCTCATTTTCAGAATCCACCTGCACCACATTCTGGTCAGAGGCCACGATAATGTGTCGAATCAGCGACTGTGGAGCGAGCGCTGCTGTGTTACTCATCGAAATGAGTCTGATGGAAATCATTTTACATCGCGTCTGTTTCTACGATATCTACCACACTGTTTCTCTCCCTGTTTCTCACCACAGTCGCTCGAAACACCTCTCTCATTTCTTGAACGACTTTTTACGCTCTTCTGACTACCACTCATCACTTCACTCCACACAGTCAAAGATCAAGACCACCAAAGCTACCCAAGCTCAATACCAAGGCTACCATCAAGATGCCTGCCAACTACGGACAATCCGCACGACTGGCTGAAAAGGCAAGCAGAGAACTTGCTCAGAAGATCGCGCTGGAGAATAGGATCCCCAAAACTTTGCCCAAGCCATCACTCAATTCCCGCTCAAAGAAACGAGCCGCGAGCGAAATGGAAGGATCCTGTAGCCCTGAACAGCGTCGTGTGCGGGCTGCACCACGCTATCATCGCTCCGCGCTTTGCCAATCCACCACGCGGAGGAGCAAGTGGGCGGTGCCAGAGGACTCGGACGAGGACAATGGAGACGAGACCGTTGCTGCCCATCGCTCCATCCCAGCGGGCCGGGCCAAGCGCATCAATAGCGTCCAGCCGAAGATTGCTGCCGCCGCCGCTGCACAGAGACAGGACGGGGACGAAGAAGGCGAGAGAACCCCCCTCGCAGAAACCCAACTCGTCCTCTCCGCCACCATCGGCCCTGACCCAGCCAACCGCGTTCCGCATGCCCTCATCTGCCGCCTCCAGGTCTTCCCGGACACCGCCACCTCCCCCCCATGCCGCCTCCTCTACTCGGCCAAATTCTTCCTCTCCTCCTCCTCGCCATCCTCCTCCACCACCGCAGCCACAAACCCCCACCTCACCCCCTGCGGCGAAATCGAAGCCTGGCGCCTCCTCCCCTCCATCCCCTGGGACGAGCTCCTGCACCTCGACTTCCGCACCATCGACACCACGACCGACGAACGCGGCGAGTGCGCCCGTCTCCTCCAAACCCTCTTCCTCCCCTCCGGCGCCCTCAAAGACCATCTCGTTTCCTCCTCCCACTCCCTCTCCTTCCCCCCGCTCTCCACATCCCAAGACCTCATGCACGTCGAAAAAGTCTGGATCTACGACGCCTTCGAACGCCAGGGCCTTTTGGAGTCCGTCCTGCGAGGGTTTCGCTTGCTTGTCGTGGATTCGGGGCTGGATGACCACGACCACGACCACGAGGACGACCACGAGCACGACCACGAGGAGAAGAAGGGGGAAGTGGAAGTGAAAGTGAAAGTGAAACGGAGGAGGAGCAGGTTTCGCTTCCCCGAGGACGGAGTCGTCTTGCTCGCGCCGGGCAAATTCGACGATCGCGTCATGAGTCGCTGCTGGAAGGGCGTGCCGAGGCAGCGCGTCGAGAGGGTTTTGCAGAGGATTTATGCAAAGTATGGCGGGTTCGAGCTTGTGGTGGAGGAGGGGTTGAGTGAGATGTTTGTTACGACGGTTATGGGGAGGTTGGTGGGGGGTGAGTGAGGGGTTGATCGGGAGGGGGGGCGTTAGAATGGACAGATAGGCAGTTGTGGTATGATTAAAAACTTTTTTTCGCCATCGCGTCTGGTTCCGTGCCGTTCTGTGTGCACTGTGGGGAACGTTCGATCTGGGCTGATGAGGGTCGTAGGTACGAACGACGGAGTGATTGAACCGTGCCAACTCTCGGCTCACTCGATGGTTTCGTAGCCTGTATGTTGCCAATCAGGGTCAGTTTCCGTGTGATTCTGCACCTGTCTCTTTTGAGCCTGGAGTGATGTCGTTGCGTGCTGCAGTCCCCATCTGTCTCCTTTCGTCATGCAGCGCCGTGGGATTTTACCTACGTCGACCTCTCACGATATCAGCACTGGACAGAGAACAATCTTCTGATTATTTACCTCGAGCTCTGCAAGGTCGTATCATCTAGCTTGCCAATAGCGCACATCAGCATTTCGATAATTCAGACCCCAACACCACTCTTGATACGGAAGGAATCCTCTAGCCTCTTGGCAGAGGATATTACTTCCGACTCCTGCAGTTAAGTAGCACTACACCAATACACACACATACAACATAATGATCGTGCCACCAACAACTCTAACGAACATGGCTTGGGCAGCTGCACTGGCCTGCTTGGCTCTTGCCGTTGCTATGAGCGGACGCTTGTCGACTTCGTTTGGTCTTGGTGCTTCAGATCAGGATGATCTTGTTACCCGGCCTGGCTCTCATTTCTGCTATCGGTCGCAGCCAATCGATATCGATTCACACGTGCGGCTGTCCGCTGAAATTCTCCCCGCGGAGATGAAGTTGTCAGTTTTCGTGGCTCTGGGCTCACGAGTGTTCGATGCCATCAGACGTAGAGTTGTGAGAGTTTCATAATCTGTATATCTGTGAGAAATGAGATATCTTGATCTCGCAGCTCTGACGTATCATTCCATTGGGAGCCACTCGATATTTGAAAGACGAACTCTTGGATCTTCTTGCCCTTTGGAGACGACGATTTCTGTTCGTGTGTTGGCACCGAAGTCAAAGGCGTTCCGTATCCCGACCGAATATTCTTGCAACGTTCTCTGCTGATGGAGATGGGACCGGTGTGATGGTGTTGGCATGATTCAGAGCCTCTGAGCTAGTGTTGACTTCAACATTATGGAGTGTGCCTACGCTCGCACTTGACGCTTTGGCATGTATCCGATATGCGCTCCCAGATGTCTCTGTCACCGCTGCTGCTGCTGCTGCTGCTGCTTCCGCGAAATCGCAATGCCATCCAATGTCGTGTTCCTCACATTTCACGACTTCTTTCGCTACGAGAACACGATATCGACAGCCACAGTGCCCCGCATAACGGCAGACACAACAAAGCCGCACTCTTCAGCACAGTCATCAAAACTTCTTTGTCCGGCCTAGCACAATCCTAAGGACTTCCGAAACTCTCGATCGTCTACAAACGTCCGATCCCGCCTTGCAACAGCCCACTGCGTCTCCTCGTTTATTGGCTCAACGCAAAGCAAAATGCTCGGAATCATCCTCTTCACTATCGCGTTGGCAATGGTACATGTACATTTGCTCGCACGGCAAGAAGAGCGAAGGCGGACGGCGAGGTTGCGACAGAGCGCGTATACTATGCATCCTTGAGGTGTGGCACTGGCAAGATGGGTCAGAGGGCTTGGAGAAACCGGACGGCATGAATATTGGCAAGCGAGAAGCTATAACGTCTGAAAGTCGCACATCTGAATCATGGAAATTGCCCCACACATGAGCCTGGTCACGTCTGGTGGCATCAACCTGGAGGAGAGTCAAAGCTACAGGAATAGCATTCGAGCTGTATGGCGTAAAGACGTCTGAATTGTTTGGCTGGGCAAACTGAGCAACATATTCCCGTACACAAGTAAGCTTTGACGGTTTCTGATACGCGACCACTAGCGAACACAGACAGCATACGGTTGGATCGCCAAAGGTTCTCTGGCAAGTTTGCTGTTCCGTATGTCCACGGACGTGAAGGCAGGATACGGGCGCCGATGCAACATGCCGCTGCATGCGAGAAACAGCTGCACGCTGCCGCAGACGAAGTGGCGCGGGACATTGGTGGCACAGACAACCGGGTTTTATTGTTTCTCGTCAGCTGAAGTCACGTGGAATTACTGCCTGGACCGTGAATTCTCACGTACACTTCCGACTAATTTGATCTCGACTCTCCTTGCTCCCTCCTTCCCAGTCATCGCAACGTCTACGGATGACAACAACCTACCTTCGCCATTTTCAACACCATATATGACCCCAAGAGATACTATACACCCCATACAGCGACGTCGCGCCCAGTCAACAGTAGAGCGACGATGAAGAACCGCAGACAAAGCATTAGCCCGAGGAACTTCACTGCTGTCGTCGAGCACGATCTCTCTTCACATGGATACGGAGGGACTCAATGCAAGACCGACAGCTCTTTACGAGCAGGAGCACCCTGCGTTCCAATATCAGAGCAGCACGTTCGAGATCTTGCAAGCAATGTGCTCCACCATGTGATCGTTCAAAGAGATGTCGCTCGACATTGTCGACAGCTCTGGAAACAAGCTCGCCCACTTGTGCACCCATCAAACCGCAACAAAGACCCTGTTCAGACAACAAAGACCCTGTTCAGACCACAAAGACGCTGTTCAGACAACAAAGACACCTTTGGCTGAGATTGGCTTTGGTCATCAGTGCCTGCTTCGATCCAAACAGGGCACCTCGACAATGGCATTCACTGTTCTTTCGGATCGGACATCAGCTTTGTTTAATGCAATCTCTCATCGCGACGCTTATAAGTATACCGGTACTTCACCTATCAGTATCATATCAATCCAACAAACACTTCGATTGCTGCTTGCGAGTCCAACGCACACCAACCAGAACACGATTCGAATCTGCCGGACAGAATTCGAATTCCGCACTACTACCAGCTTTCTCAGTTCACCGAGCTTGCTCAATACACCAGCACACGCAGTCGCACCAGCACGAGCCCAGCATCCACCCGTCTCATCTACCCAGCTGATTGTACAAACACAGGCTCCTCAGAGGATCAACACCAGAAACAACTAAGCACGCTCGCAATGGCAGAGAACAACCCGTACAGACAGCTCGACCCGGCGTCGCACTCTGATGCCCGCATGTGGCGCGAGTACGATGCATCGAGACCTCCCAACGAGACCATTGGCGCAGAGCTGGCGGACCGCAAACGGGCCCTTGCATCCATCGACGAAGTCCACGGTGAGTGGGAAGGAGACGACTACTGGGCATTGGGCTCCGATCCCAATGAGACCGGTGCCCAGGGCCTTGAACGTCTCAGACGTGAAGAGCAGCAGCGAGGTAACGGTCTCGGTTACGGAGTTGCAGACGATTCAGACACTGACTCCGAAGGCAGCAGCGCCGACGAAGAGGAGTTCGAAGAGTGCGAAAGTGACTCGGAGTACCCCGACGGTGAGCGCCCCGTGAGAATGCCCGCTTCTCTACTGACAGAAGACGACATCATGTACGAAGCGAGTTTCATGGCATGGGACGTGTACGGAAACAGCCGGATTGTCGACTTCGTCGTTGCCTACGAACGGCTCCTGAACGAAGTCCGAGATGCCGAAGGTTACGAGGCTCTTCGTCCCCAGATTGATCCAATCGTGGACGCTGCATACCGTCTGGCAGCTCGTTTTGACCTCCCGCGACCCCCTCTGGATGAGATTTTAGAAGCCGCGAATGATCGATTGACTGCACGATTGGAGGAGGAGGAGGAAGAGGAACGCCAACAAAAGCATCAAGAACTGATGGAGGCGTTGGACATGCTGGCGGACGATCTCTTAAAAGACCAGCAGAAGCTGCAAGGTGTTGAAGAGCTGATTGCATACCAGCAACGACTCTTCAAAGCTGGGATGTTCATCTGGCAACGAGACAGTCCAGAGGGTGCTGCAAAATTCCTTCGTTTTGTAGAGGCCGCTCAGACCAGCCTGGAGGCACAATACGAGGGCCCGACGAGCATCTTTCAGCACTCGATCTACTGCTGGGCGATTGGCGTCTTCGACATCCCAGATTTCCAGGTCGACATCATCCGCAGACTGGCTCGCCTCCAGTACCAGCGTGCCCTCCTCACCTGCGACATCCTCGAGCTCAAGCTGTCGGAGCACGAATACATGAGGGACGAGGACGCAGAGCTGGACCCATGGAAGGATTGTGCCGCCTCCAAGAAAATGGAAGCCTTCAACGAGTCCGCCGACGGCCAGGCTTGCGAGCTACTCCACCGATGCCACGGTCGATATGGATACGAGCACCAGACCATCACCTCAGGCAAAGTCCAAGGAGCATATGGCTACGCTGACTTCATCGAACCCGCCGACGTCCCCTTCCTCCGCCGTCTGGAAATCATCCGAGCAGGCTTCGACATCCGAATCGTGCGTCACGGCCAAGCCCTTCGCAATCCGGCATCGATTCGCCCGTTGGCAATGAACCGCCACTCGGGAAAAACCGTCGACAGCCACGATACCGTGCCCCTCGGATTCTTCAAGTGGATCAAAGACGCGATCATCCACCTCGCCGAAGATCCTCACCAGCGCTCTCCAGACGAACTGGAAGCTCGCCGCGAACTGTGCGAGGACATGCTCAACTTCTCCGCTACCTTGGACAAGGAGAAACGTGTCCGCAGCATCATGACCCACGCTGTCAAACATGGTCTCGTGCCGTTTGCAGCGTTCGAGAGTTACCGCGGGGGAAGCGTATGTCTTCCGGCGAACGCGAGGCCAAAGATGATCAGAGACATCGAGTCCTTGGCACGAAGAGAGCGGAAGTGCATCGTGGTGCTCGGGCCTCCTCCGCCAGAACCGGAACGGGAGGTCGTGGAGAGGTAGAAGGCGCTGCCAGAGGGGACGGCGCAGGATGTCTCATAGGGGCAGAATGGAGAGGACGGTGGAGATGCGGACGAGGAGCAGAGGCCGCGGCGCGAAGTCTCTTAGGTTTTCTGCTGTCTGCGCACTCCAACTCGTCAGGAAATCGTATAGTCCCCGACGTTGTGTCTTGACGTAATGAATTAATTCTTTGACTCGCTGATTTATTCCTGATGCTCCATTTTTCTCTTCTATTCTTGGCTGCTCGTGACCGGTATATTGCTCAACTTCAGTAGCAGTACTGCTCCGGAAAATGTTCTGTATCCTACTGCGTAGCTCTCTGTCGTTCTCAATGCATTTCTTTCTTTTTTTTTTCTTTCTTTCTTTCTTTCTTCCCTCCGCCACCATGGAAATGATCGCTCCGTCCCACTCAAGCCACTCGAAGGCCAAAGTCATTGTTTGTGGGTATTCTGCGTTGCGTAGGATAAATTCGTGAGATTGAAACGATGTTACAGATGGCGCACATGTGCTGGGGAAAGATGTGCAGCCATTTCTGCCGAGTCGCTCTACCTAGGGTTGAATCAAGTCAGAAGAAACGTCGCCCTCAGTAACTTCGAGGTCGAGTTTGCGGTCGAGCGATGATCGGGTGGCTGAGTAGGTGGTTAGGAGGTCTTGTGAAGGGTCAGGAGCGCATGCAGTGCGTGATGTAAGCGCGGCCAGGTGAACCACTTAATGAGAGTCGATGGTGATGGTGCAGTTGGTAAGATGAGGACCTGTTTGGAAAGGGTTAGAAATGAGTCAGCATCGAGACTTGGGATCAGTCTTCGAGTTCAAACATGGCACGGCAGAAGTCTCAATGTGGGTATCTGTGAAGATTGAAGAAGGGAAATGTTCTGTAGATATCGTGCGGCGCTTCTCTATCTCGCGCGTGTTATCCTGGCTGGACGCTATTTATCTGGCCACACGCTGCTGCCGTGGAAGGACTCGCGATGGATGAAAGTTGAGCGCAGTTCTGCAGTGCTTCACATCGTCGGATTCAACGCTCTGTACGGCATTGGGTAGCCAATGGTCGCATTCAACCGTTGACCGGCGATTGATTAACTAATCGATTGATGAATTCCAGCCTAATCTAGCACTCTAATTGGTTGCAATCATATGCTATAACAAGTGAATAGTTGCAACTAAGTCGTGTAATTAATTGAAACGAGGCTTGGCAATGTAGTTTAGTAAGTATAGAAGGCAGCCTGCAGTTTACAGCGGTCTCGGCGTCTGCGGAGGCGTCTTTTAGTTAGATATGTGCAGCTTGATACACTCCATTCGGCGTTAAAATTAGCTAGACTAGCTGATTAAAACCTAGGTTCTTTATATTATTTTTGCTTACTCATAATGAATCCGGCTCAATCAATTAATTGAAATAACCTCTAGTTGCAATTACTAGCCTTAGCAACTCAATCAAGGCCTCTAATTGATTGCAATCGGTTGATTGCGATCATTGTAGGGTAGCTGCTAGCGCAGATGGACTTGGCACACTAGAGACGATGAGCTGCAGAAGGACATCTCTCCGTTGACTCAGAAGCCTCCTCGATAACGAATCAGAGCATCGTTTTCGCAGCGGTAGCATTGCATTTTGTGATAGAGCAACCACAAGACGATGTTCTACCTTTACGAAGCACGAATGCAGCGCGCTGGTCTCTACGATCTATGTTTCTCGATGATGCCGCTCCAACTTTCGTTCCATATCAAGAGCAACAGAGGGAGTCATATAGAACAAGTAGCAGAAGCGCATTTCAGAGTGAAGAAGAGCACTTCCCTGAGAAGCCCAAAACCGTCGACGCTAAATCATGCAGCTTGATGGACAGGGGTACGAATGGCTTCACATTTCGTCCTCTCTCGCTTTCTTCCTCGCTCTCTCCTCCCCACGCCTCTCTGCCACGCTCACACACACCACCACGGATCAGATATCAGAAGGCTTGAGACAGCAGAGGTGGCAGAGATGGCAGAGACAGCACCAGCAGCAGCAGCAGCGACAACAGCAGCAACAGCACTACCACCGCCACCCCACACATCTCCGCCTGCGCCGCCGCCACGAACGAAGGCAACAAATTTTCATCGACGGCTCGTTTTGGCCGTCTTCTGGCGTCGGAGGTTGTTCGTTTGTCGTTTTTCGGCGGGAGACAGAGAGGTGGGAGGCGTAGGTGTTCGCTTTGGTCAGTTCACTGTCGCCGCAATTTCTCTCTCCGCCGAATCGAGATCAATTCATGCCACTAAATATCACTCAAAGGGCCATATTGACAACAGCGACGTGGCGGAGACACACGCCATCTCGTACGCTTTGAGCTGGGCCATCGCGAACGCCGAGCTCCCTTGCCTCGAGTTCGTGATCCGCACCGACTGCCTCAAGGACCTTTTCTCTCTCGTCAGACTGCACAACGCCGCCAGGTATACCGAAGGCCTGGTCGGCTATGGCTATGAATTCGAAGAAGCCATCATCTGGAAGCTTGAAAGATTGAACGAGTTGGGGAAAGCGGTGCGATTTGAGCGGATCAAAGCGCATAGGGAGGAAGGTCGACACGATGCGGAAGGGGATCGGATCGCGGACTGGTGGTCGGACCAAAATGCCGTACATGTCGACGAAGGGATTTGGCCTTGAACAAGACCAACAGGACTTTTGGGAATACGCTGACTCTTGAAGCCGATCTGGTGGAGATTGTTAATTCTTTAGGGCTCGCTTCCACCAAGACACTCACATCAGAGCCACCCACGCTCGATCAAGGAACATTGATGTTCCCAAATCCGCTCTCGATGTCCTCCTCGCCTGCCTCCTTCCGCAAAGACCTAGCAGTCTCACTCGGCAGACCGAGAAACGGCGAATGTTCTCGTGCGCAGACGGACTTACCCAGGCACCTGGTATGAGGATGATTCTTGGTTTCGACATCTTGCGGAACAGCAGAGTCTGGCGCGATTGAGACTTGCATACCACCAGGATGTCAGCCGCAGTGATCTCTGCCTACCCCATCTCCTGATGCTGGAAGCTGCGCTCCACCCAAGCTGATACAGTAGCTTAGTGTCCAACTTTGAAGCTTCACGTCCTCCAACTCTGCCAGCCTTCCACTCTGGCATGCAAAGCAGTGTGGACATTCCAGGCGCTGGCGGACATGATGTCGTATTGAAGGAGGAAGCGATCGATCTATTCAGTGGTATATTGTCGAAGCCTCCTTAGATGCAGCAACAGGATCATGATATCCAGTCGAAAGCATGCCGAGAAGAAGCAGAAGTAAAAGGGTGGGGTGAAGTGAAGTGGAGGAACCACGATGTCGTGGACACCGGCTTCCCTGATCCAGACTCCCGCCGGGCGCAATATCCTGCATTCTTTCGTCCCGGAACTCTCTCCTTTCAACATCACCTCTCTTTGGCGGCTGTGGAACAATGAATAAATGTACACTCTATGCACGTAAGCTGCAGTCTACACCCAATGATGCGGTCCACGATGATACCGAATGCCAGAACTTCCAACTCGTACCTAGCCTTCCAACGAAGACGATAACATTTCACGCCTGCCGAACACATGGACGGCAACGATGATCTCGCTCCTCAGTGACGCCTCCATCGATCTGGACAGAGCAGCTTTCATTCACTCGGCTTCCATCACTTGAGGGTGGCGGCACTTCTCAACAGGCTAATGCCAGCAAAATGGCAGCAGCTTTCTCGGTTCATCGAAGCTGAGCGCCGCCAACCCGTCTAGGCGCAGCGCTCGATGTTGTCCATTTGTCCTGCCGAAGGCTTTCCCATTTCAGCCTATGCAAGCGTGGCTCGATGTGGCCACTCTGTCTGCCGAAAAGACGACTTCCCCAGACGGACCCAGATTCTCGTTCTCCAAGCCGGATGAATGCAGCGACGGTGCATATATAGCGCCGATCGTTCGCGATTTATCCGGGGCAGACATACGACGGTCGCTACAGCAGGTCTCCGATCGGACCTGCGACCTTCCCGTTCGAGTGTCGACGTGGTCTTCTCCTCACAGAGTTGCACTTGGCTCTCGACGGCATCGTCTATCGCCCATCGGCGGCTAAAGTTGGTGGCGTAAGCGAATGCAAGACACATCTTCCATGATGCCGTCGAGGCGCAGAATATTCTATATATTGAGCTCGACACTGCTTCGCCAGTTGAATTCGTGGCTACAGCTCGACATTCGTTCAATCTTCGTCAAGCCATGTATTTTCCAGAATCTCTGGTGGCCGCTCTGGCCTTCGCTGGCACAGTTTCGGCAGCGCCTCCAGCGCCTCAACCGTGTGCGAGGGCAGCCGGTTCGCAGTGATCATCGCTAACATCGTCTCAGGAACAAGGAAGGGCTATGGACCGCAATGCGGAGTCGAGGTCGAGACTGGATTGGCACCGCTCTGACGATCCGTGACGATCCTGCCGAGACGGCCATCGTCAGCAATCCGGCCGACTTCAACAGCATCACCCCGGAGAATGCTCAGAAATGGGAATCGATCGAGCCTTCGCGCAACAACTTTACATTCGCCGCAGCGGACGCTCACGTCGAGTTTGCAGTGTCGAGAGGATACAAAGTCCACTGCCACAACCTGGTCTGGCACAGCCAGTTGCCTGCATGGGTCTCGGAGGGCAATTTTGACAATGCCACGTTGATTTCCATCATGAAGAATCACATCAACAAGTTGGCGGGTCGATATCGCGGAAAGTGCTCTCAGTGGGATGTGGTCAACGAAGGTGCGGAACGGCCATGCCTGGGCAAGGTCGAGGCTGAACACTGACCATTTGCAATACATAGCTCTCAACGAAGACGGCACCTACCGCGAATCTGTCTTCTACAACACCATCGGCGAAGCATTCATCCCCATTGCCTTCCAAATGGCTCGGAAGGCTGATCCTTATGCGGAACTCTACTACAACGACTACAACCTCGAATACAACAACGCCAAGACCCTCGGTGCTCAACGCATCGTGAAGCTGATCCAATCTTATGGCGTCGAGATTCAAGGCGTCGGACTGCAAGCTCATCTCACTTCCGAGCCCACGCCCTCGGCTCCCACAGGCACAACGCCCAGCCAGGACGATCTCGAGACTGTGTTGAGAGGCTACACCGACTTGGGCGTTGATGTCGCCTACACTGAGATTGACGTGCGACACGTTACTCCTGGCAACGCGACGACCACCGCAGACCAGGTGAAGGCCTATGAAAGGATCGCGGCGAGTTGTTTGGCTGTGAAGAGATGTGTGGGTATGACCATTTGGGTAAGAACTTCGTTGCACCAAATGTTTTGCGACGAACCATACTCACTGCGATTGTGCCATAGGGTGTCAGTGACAAATACTCCTGGATCCCTGGTGTCTTCCCAGGCGAGGGTGAAGCCAATCTGTGGGACGAAAACTTGAAGAGGAAGCCAGCTTACGATGGATTCTTGGCCGGAATACAGAACGGCGGAAAGAAGACGCCTGGCCCGGCGCCATACTAGCGAAACTTTCGACCGGACAAGTCGTTCAAGTACTGTGTGCAACATGATACATAACTCGACGTACACCGTCAACCCGCTCATACAACACAACATTCTACTCCCGAGAACGGACGCACATCTCCCATCTAGCCAATCGATCTCTTCTGGTGCTTCTGATGCTTCTCGTGTTTTCCATCCGCCCTCAGTCCCGTCGTATTCCGCTCTGCCGCCCAATTCCAAATCTGATCGAAATTCCGACACTGGTGCACCGTCTCCTGCTCCGCGGCGTACGCGTGCAGACTCGGCTCCCAGTGCTGCCGAATCGGCGTCAAGTCGCCGTGGCACATGAGAACTTGGCGCAGGTAGTCGATGCAGTGGTCGCCGTGCATGAGTTGGTATTCGTTTGTACCGCCTGGAAGCACGGCGCCTTCGTCGAAGTCGTAGATCAGGTCGCGGAGGTATTTCTGATTGATGTCAGATTCTGGCCAGCTTGGGTTGGGATGTGATTTGATGTGGTGGAGAGATGGGTTGTGGTATTAGTGGTGTGTAGCTTACGAGACAATGTAATTGATGAAAGACGGCGAGCAGGACGACGTGATGTTCGGGATCGTTTCGCACGGTCGATGACCCGCCTTCTGGGAGACGGGAGTTCTCTTCGCTTGTGATGGCGATCATTCCCACGTTGAGGATGTGATGCCAGGCTGCGTCGTTCATTGGGTTCGGCCGGCCTTCGAAGGGTGTGTCGGGATCGCTGTTGGTGCCATCTTTGCGGTGGAAGCCGGCGCGGTCAAATGGGAAGGTTTCGAGGGCTCTGGGTGCATCGTCGTAAATTACTTTATTGGGTTCAAAGTCAGCATTTGTGGGAGAAATTGGCCTGGGAGAGGTGGCGTTCTACCTTCGTTTCCGAGGAATGGAGTTTGTCTCGTGGAGCGATTCTGCCTGATTGCGCTGATGTATAGCCAGAACAGAATGCCGTACGAAACCACGAACAGGGCATTGAAGGTCCGTTTCACATTTTCACCCCGACGAGTCGTCTTGACAGATCTTGACTCGTCAGCAGCTTCGATTCTGTCTGATGGCAACAGGTTGGCCTTCTCGATGCTCGAGTCGAGATCCATCCTTTTCGGAGCAAGACGCCCGGTGGGTAGCCTCTCCTGTAGTTTCTGGATGCGAGTGAGCATGTTTTCGTGCAGCGTCAACATCATCTGCTGCGATGAGGAGGTTGATTCGATAGACGGCTGCAAGTAGAGAATTCTGATATGGCAGCTGCAATGTCCCGGAACATCGAACAGCATGCTATGTTCCTTGGTGCCGAAGATGGAATAATACCATATTGATAAGCATACTTTTTTCCGAACATGGGTCGATTGAAGCTTCCAGTCGTATGGAGCACATCACGCCTAACCCAATTTTCCGCATCGCGCTCCGGCACGGGATAGCTCTTCGGCTCGCCGATCGACGAGTCGACCGCGGGACGTGGAAACGAGTTACGATCGTGTTAGGAAAGTTCCGGGACCCGAAAGAGTCGCATGCAAGAGACGTTGCCGCAACCCACGATAAAGGTACAACCACGAAGCTTCGTGTTGATCAGTTCGTCACCCACAACAACAGAACCATCAACAACACAGCAGCGACTGTCTCCTCACAGCCCCAAATCAAGCAAACATGCGTTCTCAGTACACATTCGCCCTTCTTTCCCTCTCTCTGGGCTCTGCCATCGCAGCACCAGTCGCCAACGAGGACGTTGCCAAGCCCGACTATCAGTACCTTGTCAAGAAGCACGAAGACGATGTTGCGCGACCAGACTATCAGTATCTCGTCAAGAAATCTGGAGACGATGTAGCCAAGCCAGATTATCAGTACCTCGTCAAGAAGGCTGGAGACGACGTAGCCAAGCCAGATTATCAGTACCTCGTCAAGAAGGCTGGAGACGATGTAGCGAAGCCAGATTATCAGTACCTCGTCAAGAAATCTGGAGATGATGTAGCGAAGCCAGATTACCAGTACCTCGTCAAAAAGGCTGGAGATGACGTGGCGAAGCCAGATTACCAATACTTGGTTCGCAAGGGAGAGGAGGATGTGGCCAAACCAGATTATCAATACCTGGTGAGGAAGAGTGGCGACGACGTGGCGAAACCCGACTACCAATACCTGGTCCGCAAGGAAGAAGAGGATGTTGCCAAGCCAGATTATCAATACCTGGTGAGGAAGAGTGGCGACGACGTGGCGAAACCCGACTACCAATACTTGGTCCGCAAGGAAGAAGAGGATGTTGCCAAGCCAGATTATCAGTACTTGGTCAAGAAGGGAGAGGAAGACGTGGCGAAGCCCGACTATCAGTACCTCGTGAAGAAGAGCGGCGATGATGTCGCCAAGCCGGATTACCAGTACTTGGTCAAGAAGGGTGAAGAGGACGTTGCGAAGCCCGACTATCAGTACCTTGTGTAGACGAAGTCAATACCTTCCGCTCGGAGATGGAAAAGGTGCACCGAAAATGCGATGGAGACAATTTGTGGTAGCTGATGTTTGCTCGGGTTTTGATAGATATTGGTAGACCGCGCGCGTATGATGGAACTTGATCTTGTCGAGCCTTCTCTGAAATGAGTCTACAGTACTATGAGCTCTTTGTTCCGGTTCGAAAATAATGTCCCGATGTCATTCGTCGCAAGAGAGAGGCGATGGCTTGCCTTGGTCGAGATCTCTGCTAAGACAGTCAGTGCCTCTTGAGATGTACTCAAGTCTGATATCAGGATCGATGTCAAAGATCTATGCCATCATTCACCTTGGTCGCGCACTTACTGACTAAGAGGTGCGATAGCTTCCGATTGCTCGCTGCGTGGCATTGACCCGTCGTGCGAAGGTCTGCAAATCAGCTTACGATTGGTTATGTGGTTTGCGTCTCGTCACACCATAACTACACTTGCCATGTCAGACGTATCCATGAGTTCGCCCCGGTAGCACATTCGACACATATGAACTTTACTTGAGCTATAGAACGAATCTTATTCCCGCTCGGGATTCACGAAAGCTTTCTCGTCGCAGAACGGCTGATCATCCCAAAATACCAGACAACGAAACTCCACACTCTCGCGCGGCGGACCGTGGTCTGATGGTGCCTTGAACGCACTATGCGGCACGGCTCTCGAATGCTCGTCAAGCTTTGTGTCGAAGCACTTGATGAGCAAAGCCTCGTCTGTTTGTAGCTCACTGGCGTAATACCACTTGTGCTTCGGATTGTACATGGGCCTCCAGATCTCCGAAAGCGGGAGAGGTAGTTTTGGATCCCACTGCTTAGGATCTGGGTGGGACTCCCAGGGTCGAAGGTCTTGCTCGTCGACGGTTCGGCGGTCGCAGAGGGCCAGAGCGTCTCGTGTGATGGGTGACACGGGTTGCCAAAGATTGATCACGCCGAAGCGGCATGTGGTGCCCGTCTCTGTGAGTCGCTTGGCGATCTCGGGCATGTGCTTGAAGTTGTTGACTATGTACTTTCCTCCTCGGTAGGATTGATCTAGATAGAAAGGTAAGAATTGGGCCGATCTTTCAAGGCTAGCGCTTCTACGCACCGACGTGCACTGAGGCAAACGGTCCCATGTATGGGAACATGGCTTCGTCCGGCATCTCTTTCGGCAGCTTCTCGAGTTTCTCTGGAGGCTCAAATCGTGTGACATGATTGAACATGAGCACATAGGAAGCCCCCGTTCTACAAGAGCGTAAGCGACGTTAAATATTCCCGGGGACTGGACGTCTTACACTTCTTTCAGCCGTTCCACCGCCTGGGCAGCCATCCGACTTGCGACTTCCCTGTTATCTTGATCAAAGATCTCACGATCGAGAGGCTTCGCCTTGATTACTTGAAAGCCGTGTGTGTCCCAGTGGAAATCCTGCTCCAGACCTCGAATGTCGGTGATCTCCACGCTGCGAGGCTCGGTCTTGAGTCGATGAATTCCTGCCGAGCCAGGAATGTAATGTTGAAGCCATTCTTCTCCTTCTTGCGGTGGCTTGACGTAGTTCAGGTTTGATTCTATGACGAGGGGACCCATGGTTGCAATTTCTTGAGAATCTGAAGTTGCGAAACAGTCCGTTTGAGAGCGAAAGCTGGAGTGCAGTTGAGTGAAGCTACTAGTTTTGGGCACTGGCCAGCGCTAATCAGACTTGGCCCACTTCCAGTAATCCACAAGCATGCTCGGAACAAATAACCTGCGCGGAGAATTGTTAGCTGCAAGTCAGATTTGAGTCGCTTTAAGCTCGAGTGCGGTCCGCGGACCTTCTCGTAGCTCAAAAGTTTAACTAGGATCCGCCTAGGTATGGCGGATCAAAAGCATCAAAGGTGCACAAGCCCAAAGATAGATTTGCGTATAGCGCTAAGTACGGAATGCAGAAAATAGATTCCATAGTATACCGTAGCTATCGTCGTTATGCTCTCTCGTCGTCGCGATTGTACGTAGTCGTCGCGATCATAACGTGGAACTGTAACGACGACATAGAACCACGACGATACGTAGCGACGATGTAGAACCGCGACGACGACGTAGAATCGCGATGATAACGTAGAATCGCGATGATAACGTAGAATCGCGACGACGTAGAACCGCGACGACGAGAGAGAATAGCGACGATAGCTACGGTATACTATATAGTAGAATAGGGCTGCTCTAACGATACTAGCGAATTCCAGTTAACGCAAATCTATTTTGGGGGTTTTTCACCTTCAATACTCAGAATTCGCTTTACCTAGGGGTGCTTGTACCTGCGGCATGTGAAGAGTTACCGGGTGGGAAAAATTGTGCGATCGGGTGGAATTGTCTGCTTGCTGCTGAGCTTTGGCATGTGGAAAAGAAGCTGCATGGTTCGTTGCCCCGAGCGATGTGAATGACAATTAATGCTTGTTTTGTACACTGCACACTGTCGTCCAACCTACCAACTGTACAGTGTCCTCCCCAAAATGGAAAAGACGCCCAAGTACATCGACAAACTGCACAGTCGCCGGGTACTGGTCATTGGAGGCACTTCTGGCATTGGGCTGTGCGTTGCGGAAGCCGCTCTGGAGCATGGAGCAATCGTGACGATTAGCGGCAGCACAGAAAGCAAGCTCCAAACTGCTTTGACACATCTGAATCAGTCGGCGAGTCCTCTTCGACACAATCACGATATATCTGGGCCAGCAATATCCGGTCACACCTGCGACCTGAGCCACCCAGCTTCGCAAGAGTCGGCGCTTCGGTCTCTCCTCCAAGCAACAACTGCTGATGGAAAGTCGAAGCTCGACCACGTTGTATTCACAGCCGGCAACAACATCTCGATCCCAAGTCTTGAAGAAGTAACGGCAGAGTTGGTCCAAGCGATGCAGAGTGTTCGAATACTCGCTCCTATCATGCTCGCCAAACTTCTCCCTGCGTACGTGACGAAGTCTGCGCATAGTTCGTTGACACTCACCGGAGGGACCCAGGCGATAAGACCTTCTCCCGCTTGGAGTGTCATGGCAGGCATCATGTCCAGTATTTCAGGATTGACACGAGGCTTCGCGGTGGATCTGCAACCCATTCGCGTGAACGCAGTGTTTCCTGGGGCGGTCAAAAGCACGGCGGCCAACCACATCGACCCAGCAATATTGGAGAAAGCAATGGCAAATTTCCGTAGCACGACATTGACAGGGACAGTGGGGATGCCTGAGGAAGTGGCAGAAGCATATTTGTATTTTATGAAGAGTTCTTATGCAAGTGGTACTACGGTTGTTGTAGACGGAGGGAAGCTACTCAAAGGGTGAGAGCATACCGTTTGTACATTGCTCGAAATTTGCCGGGACAGTACCGATAATGTCTCCACAGTTCGCATCTATGTCGAGATGATCACTAATGCAAACGATTTTGCGCGTTACTTCAACAACAAAGGTCCATACAAAGATCCTGTACGAGCCTGATCGATCACTCCAGGTTCGACGATTCTAGTTCACTCATAATCTCCTCACATCTACTCCTCCTTCAATGGCCCAGCACCCCGTCGCAGCTCCTCAGGGATCGACTCGAAAGTCATCCAGTCGCCAATGACACAGTCAATGGAGTTCGTGCCAAGTTGCGCATGCGAGGAGGACCGGCTATCCAGATACGTAGTGTTCGCAGCCGCGAGCATGTTGGCGCAGTGGAGAGTATGGTACCAGTTGCGAGATTTGGAATCCAGAACCATAGGTCTCTTACCCATCTGTCGAAGCTGTTTCGCCCAGATGTACGAGCAGTGGCTGAAGTGGTACGTGCCCTTCCGACAGTTAGCATCATGTTAGAGTGGGTGGCATGGATCCCGGCGTTGACACTCACCTGGACCCAGTATTCCGTGTAGCGACCTTGGAACAACTCTTCATGCGGCATAACTTTTGTTCCCTCGGGATCGTGATAGAAGGTCCAGTTTCCCGAGTCGCGATAGAAGAACGAGTCGGAAAGCTCCTTGTCGTAGCATTCCGGCTTCATCCATGCGGTCATCATCACATCGTAGACACAGCCATTCGCTTCAGCCTCTTGCCAATTGCGACCGCATCTGCCAAGCGAAATGCGTTCACTGGCAATCTCGACTTTTTCGTGGCTTTTGAAGAGGACGGCAGCCGCGCTCAGTGTCAAGCTCAGAGCGACGAACGAGAGCACTATGCTCAAGATATTGCCCGAGAATATTTTGATCCAAGTAGAGGACTTTGGCCTGTTATATTCGTACCCTTCGCCATCGTGATCTTCCGTGCTCGATTCGAGGCTTCGTCTTGCGAGCTTCTCGTCGATGGACGTATAGGCTGGTGCTTTGGGGCTCATGTTGGACGGTGCGACAGATCGCTGCCTGATTGAAGAGATCTCGAAAAGGAAGAAATGGCAGCAATACGGCACATGCGCCCTGTTTGTCACATCTATCGAAGGCAATGAGCATACCAAGTCTGGTCGTTGTCGGCTCTGTCTTGGCATTCTTTCCCCGGTACCATATCAATTTTCCGAAGCTGGCTCTGGTGGGTACCCGATGACTTTTGTTCCAGAACATACACATTTATTCCGTGGGCGGATGACGGTATCGTGATCAAGCCAGCAATTTCTCCGGTGGATCGTTCATGCTTTGATGTCTTCAACAACCTGAAGCATGATTGCGTTTGGTGGTGTACCATGAGCCGTACGATGAGCCCAACTCCAGCCAACATGTCGCTTCTTGCGTCTTCATCACGATCATCCCACTCCATGGACGACAATGACTCCAAGTATGCTTCGAGCATAGACGAAATGGGCAACCCACAGGTCGCATGGGGACCATCTCCAGTGCCGAAGCGGCCACTCTGGCGGAAGGTCCTCTCGGGCATATGCTCAATGTCCTTCTTCAATCTCGTCATTGCGACTTTGGCCCTCGGCGTCACAATTGGCTCATTCTCTAAACGGCTCAAATCTGAGGTGGGGCGCTTTGATCTTGGAGACTGCGGATCCTCCTGGCAAGAAGCAGAGGCCAAAGGTAAGTGTCGAATGAAGCACAATATCATCGTGATCAAAAATTGAACTTCTGCCTACTAGGCTGCGTGTTCGATATCATGGCAACCGATTGGGTGAGAGCAGAATGCAAGCACAAAGAGTTGTCCGACGTGCTTTTCGCCGAGGGCAATTGGACATTCTACCGCGATCCGGAAGCAACCCAAGTAATCCCCCACGAGGAGTTGCTCACGGGCCGAGTCTCACCTTACTACACGGAGGTACGTAAGCACCCTTTCCCCGATGGTTTTGTGTTTTGCAGTCAAGGCTCGGAGGGTGGAACTGACCGGCCGACGACAGGGCGCATATCATTTCAGCCATTGCTCTTATCTTTGGCACAAGCAAGTTCGTGCCATGGGTAAGAAGCAGATGCTTCTCGACAGCAAGTCGCGGAACTGGGATCATTCTTTGCACTGTCTGCACATGTTGGCGAGAGCTGATACAGGCTATATTGGAAACAAGACTTCGAGCAAAACCGTGTTGGGAAAGACGATGACTGGTGACTCGGTTTCTTGTATTGCTGGTGCTTGGGAGCCTCTTGATGAGCCGATTGCTCATGCTTTGAAATCTATGCATTTCGAGCACTGACTTGTACGCGGGAACGATATTTAGCGTGCAGAAGTGGTGGAAATAGGCTGTAGCTGAAATGTTGTACATCTACATTGGAAATGAAATAGATTGTGCACCAGTGCAAGGCTTTTTCATCGAGTATGCATATGTGCAGTGCTGCCTTTCTGCAGAAGTCGTAATACCGATCCGCATTCCCTCCAAGGAAACTCAAAGTCCGGATCCAGTCGTGCAAAGAAACCAAGTGCAAAGCCAAGCTGTCGAAGTTGGGCCGTACTGTCTGGCGCCTTTCTGAACGAGGATGCGGAAATACAGAACGCAGTCAATGCTGCTCGAAGGAAGTCTCTACATGTGACGGTCAGCCAGGAGAGCGACTACCTTCGAACAATCTCTACTCACGCGTCTTCGTGTACAGTGAGCGGGTCCTTGTGTATCAAGGAATCCAAAATCTCCGATGTCATATCGCTAACGGCCTGTTCGGCACTTTGCAGCGTGATCGATGTTGGTGATAATACCAACGAGCGACTATAAACGTTAAGGAGCAGCAGGTACAACGTCCACGTCGTGCTGCAGCTCAGAGAAGCCGGGTTGTGCATTCGCACCTGGCGAGCTTCTTGAGTCCAATTGGCCACATTAGTGAGGACGACGTGAATCTCTTCAGCCAACGAAACTTGTGAAGCGCAGGACCCTGTTTGGCTATAGAGTTTTTCCAGCATCTGAGAGCATATCTGAGAGAGGCCAATGTGCGTGAGGAATTCGTAATCTGAGTCTTCGAAAGGATGGCTCAGGTTACTTGGCAGCTCAGCGTTGATCAAGTTGTCGTTTAGTGCCTAGTCGATGGTCAGGGTTTGATCGAAAACTACTTCAAAACGGGACGCTGTTGCTGTTCAAGTTGGCACCCGGTCGGGCAATGAGCTTACAGAGATGTAGCCCGCTTCCATGCGAGCTGGCTTTTCGATAGAATACAACAGCCAAAATATATTTCTCAACTCGTCAGTATCCGCATCATCGTGAACTTCGTTATGGGCGCTGGAATGGCTCGGCCGAAAATGTATCGCCAAAGCTTGAGCGCGGGCGCAGGCATTGTCGAGCAGCTGATCGACATCCGCTCGCGAAAGGTGCATAGCAGCAGTGAGCTACATGGTGACCAGGTTAGCTATGCGCGGTGAATATAGAGAAAAGGTGGTGAGCACTACCAGCAGCACGATAGCCTACACAGTCAGCACAAAGTCGAAACAACCAGTTCAGCATGCAGCGTACTTGGAAAGCTAGTATCGAGCTTTTGTTTCCTTGCAAATGACCTACATGGGCAAATGCATGACGGTAGTGAGCCAGGGCAATGGTCCGTCGCTCTTCGCAGCTGTTCTCTGCCTGCTCCAGGATGATTCCAGTGGCAATCGCGGCATGAACGGTGATGATTCGCTTTGCATGGCAGTTGTGGTCTTCTAGGACCTCCTCCGCCATCTTTGCTAGCGTTGCGTGGTTGATGCATCGCGCACCTCTGGTACAGAAATTAGCGATGAACATATCAAGTAACTTGGGCGACCTGGTGTTACCTGAAAGGCGAATTGCAGAGTGCTGTAATCGTGCGTGTGTTAGTCCGAAAACTCAAAGAGCCCTTCTTAGCGCCCATGCAGCGTCACTTCCACATACCATGCAATGCGGACTTGGCCCCAGTGTAGTCTAATAACACTGCTCTCTGCACTCCTGCTGATCGCCGACCCTCTGGCGTGGACCAGCTCGACCAGGCCTTCTCGATTGTCGTCTCCAGTTCATCGTCGAGGAGCCCTTCGAGTTTTCGCGAATGTATCACGTTACGCAATGTATCCTGATACGAAAACGCTGACGGCGAGAGCGCGGGCTCATGATGTGGGAGAGATGAGATTTCGTCGTGGTTCGACTGCTCGCAGGTGTCCAGGTTCCAGGTACCTGCTGCACTCGTTAGCACAATGACTGCACAAGACGAAAGACTTTGATACCCGAAGTTGGCTGGATGAAAGACTCGTCTGAGCTCAGGAATCCAAGAACAGTGTCAGTAGGATCTTGCGCCATTTCTGATGGCAACGACCTTGGCACACATTGCAATACTTGCGCGGAAATGTCATCGCACATGTCGAAACCATCCGCTAGGAGTACAGAATCGTTGCGAGCATGTGTAAGGGGGCTCATGCCGAGCCCAGTGGAGCTTTGAGTATTGCACAGAGTCATCAAGCTCTCGATATCCTTATTTACCGACTGAGAAGAGGTAGGATCCAGCCATGTCAATGGGGTCGTTGAGCCAGAAAAAGGTGTTAAAAATTGGGCCCAGTCTTCTGAAGTATCGCTTATTGCGTCAATCGCAAATGTTTGAACGCATTTGCTTCGTCTTCCACGCTTCTTGCATGGCAAATAAAGGCATTCCTTCTGCATTATCTGTACTCGGGCGCATTCAGTATGGCTTTTGAGGGTGTATGGGAGTGCGTCACTGAGCCCACCTCACAGCGTTCGCACTGCGGAAGCCCGCCATCACCTAGAAATTGGTCAGAACGCCTTCGTCATCTTCGACATCGCAGCTCCTCCATACATCTGAACTTCTTGACTCGGCAGAATTCACAAGCACCCGGACGTCGTTTGTAGTCTTTTGTCATCGTGTTGGTGGAAACGTTCTGGGTGATCAGTACAGGCAATTGGTGATTCGCGCAATCTTTTGTCGCTGAAACGTATAGACGCCGTATGCTTCGCGCCAAGCTTCCGCCAGTTCTGTTCCTGCCTGCGATCCACGACAGACTTGAATGACTTCGGTGAAAAAGCGGCAAGTCTTCCAGATACCGTGGTCAACTGGCTGTCCCAGTAAACAAGAGACCTGTCCTTAACTAAAGTAGAACTATATAGACCTCGGTAAACGACCAAAAGAATAGGGTTAATTGATTAACCTAGTTATAAGAAGAAGAACTTACTTAAGAGTTAACTTGTCCTAGTGAGAGGCCTAGTGGTTTGCTACATTCTGCCATGTGAAGCAGCTTCTTCCTCCCAACCCGAGACGACAAGGCTGCCATGACAGGTTCGCGCTACGATCTCGCTCTGTATCGCGATAGCTAGGTGTGTGTGCAGATGTTGGGTCAGGATGCACCATGTAAATCACACCAACACCTTCCCAACCCGATTGGCGAACTTTCTCGGCAAGCTTTTATACTCTCGGGTGCCGCAATGCTCCTGAAGGGATGTCTGAGATCTTCATCATAAGGAAGTGGTGCTCCAGACATTCATACACGCTCCGAGAAACACTCGCAGAGATACGACGGAATCATGTCGCCGTCTGTGATAGCGTCCGCGGCACAGTGCTTGAGATGGCACCCGATTGGGGCTCTGAGAGGGATTCGAAGGCCAACTGATCGCATCACGCCAGGGTTTTGATCTGACCAGTCGATCAGGCACAACAATCACGATGTGCAGCTTTTGAGACGTGGTGTTGGTGCGATTTCTTGTTCCAAACTTATGCGGCCGTGATGATAGCTTGTGCTTTCTGATGCTTGTTCGAGCGCCAATTATTCCGCCATGCAAAGGATGACAGCGTATGAGTCGAGACTAGAAGACAATCTAGCGTTTCGAGACAATGAGTGCACTTAGCTGCGCTACAATATGTATCACAAACCGGTAGTGAAGTAGTCTCGGCTGCACTTCGGTTCCTGGCGGCAATATTCCTTAGGCTCTGATGACGATCGGGTCATACGCAATCGCCGAAGGCCACGATGGTCTCCAGCAACATCGCATATTTTTTGCCGATCAACTTGACGCCAGACATGAAGGCAGTGAAGTCCGTGATCAATGCTGCGATCTCATCTGCTGACGACTCAACAGACGAACATATGATTTGTGCTGGCTGAGGACTGCATCAAATTTTCATCTCCGCGAGAACGGCTGTATTAAATGCCGTTGCAGGACACCGAACGAGTGAAAGCTGACTGCAGACTGCATAAACCGGAGGGAGACTGTGAAGAAGCCACCGGGCATACGACCTTTGGCTTGTCAGCCGGGCAGCGTTTCCATAAGTGAGCAATGCGACCGTAGGTTGTGTCTGCTGCACCGAACACTCAACACAGGTCTAGCACGATAACTGACTTTTTGCCATGAGCTGTCACTTGCATACGGGGAAACGGGAGCCAGGGGATGTGTCGTTTCCTGCATTTCCGTGGTCCGCTTCGCAGCCGATGTCGAGCGGCCTCAACTCTATCCCCTGGCGTTAGTCAGCAGGCTAGACCAGAGTGGCACTACAGAGCTGGCTGCATAGGCGGTATCCAGGTAATATGGCATAGCTTCGGGCTTCAAGCCTGGTTCTGCGAAAGGCTTCATACCTATAGCACTTCCTCACGAAACGCACTTCATTGCGAGCGCCAAGCCTGGACACGAAAGTCTTGTTATTTTCTGCAATTTTTCGCATCTGTTGTTGCTAACTCGACACCCTCATCATTCGTAAGACTGTCAGCTGTAGCTCGCAGTGGTTGCCCCGACGTCGGGTGCTCTTAAAGATGGGCCACCTCCAGTTCTTACAGTAGCTCTTGACTTTGCATTGCGTCCGATGCACGCAAGCATCCAGGAGTCTGAGACTCACATGGGCTGCGACAGCTGTGTCAAAGTGACGCAGCGCACTACTGTAGGCGAAGTGTAAGATAAGCTGGACGGTTTTCGCAGAGATCGCAGCGAGTACATCGCGGGAGAGCGTTATGTGCGGTCCACCGACATGACCGAAGTTGCGGCCTCGAGCGGACCGACGACCCCAGCTCTGTAGTTGGAGATAGTGTTGTTAATCACGAGCCGTACGGACACCGTACGTGCATGGTGCACAGTACGTACAGCCTCTTTGGACTGATGGGCTGTACGTACATATTAAGCCTCGTATCGGGATGTGGGTATACCGTATATCTAGAATCTGGGCTGCATATACAGTATACTTAGTAATATATACCGCCGTATACACCTCGAGTACTAAACTCAGGGAGGATTAGCGTTAAAAGCTACTGTGATTCCACACTTTGTCCCGCTATCTAGTATCTCTTAAGTCTTCGCTAATCATAAGCCGTATAGTATTCCCCTCGGCAAGGTGCTGTTTATCGCTGCCTCCTTGCCTTGTAACACGAACGGTTCGTCGTCAAAACCAGGTGCATTCCACTAGGGTCAAATCACTACCTCCGCGGACCTTAGCTTGTAGGCAATTAGCGCTTATTACGGTCATCTCGGGTATATATGAGACCCGGCCTCCGAACCGAGTGCATACACGGTCTATATACTGTACGTACCGGCGTATACCAATTGTAGGCGACATCCCGAGCCTCGTAAAATGCGACCCTATACGGGGTCAGGGTATCCGATAGTCCACTGTTATGTGGGTCCATTCACTAGGGACCGGACCGTAAGCACTATACCAATCTGGACTTAGCCCGACTTGTGGGTACCAGTACATACCCGTGCAGTGTACGTACACTACGTACAGTGGAACATCCTTGATGCACCATATATTTACAATACTACTAGTTGTGGACGAAGCCAGCCTTGCTACCCATGCAGGACGCTAGTGGGATCGTGGAGAGCTTGCGGGAAATCACCAACCAGGAGATCTGCTTGCATGTGGAACGTCCCGCTCGCACAGCAAGGGATACATAACCGAGTGCTAGGCGCGCGTCTGGAATCTGTGTTGAGAGGTGATGGTTCTCCTTTCATTTGTGACGAATCGCTGTGAATTCCGTTCTACCAGCTTGTATACCCTTTTGCTGCGCTGATGTCGCACGGCAAGTCCTCCAGTTCGGGAAAAGTCGCATGATATTGCTGCGTGTGCCTCTCATCTCCAATTCGGAAAGATTCCGTATCAATCGTGGTGTATTCCCCATCGCGTGCGAGCAGGCCCAAGTATTGCAGTCTCCATACGTAGCGACCCCTGCGAACGTCAGTCTGCTCTAGACCACTTCCATCCCAGTACCACCGCTTAGCCCTCCAATCCTTGTGAGATAGCTCATGCGTAAATACCGCTTGTTTGCTGTCGGCATCAATCACAGAGACTTTGGCTTCGCGTATTGGAAGTAACGGTTTGTCGTATGTGATGGCGGGCCAAGCACCAGATGAGAAGTGTGTTGTGTCGTTGATGCGGACCAGCTCAAAAATGGTCTCAGTGGAACAGCCCAAAAACTGGCCATCTGCAGGGCGATAGATCGCGGGCGTGACGCTCTTGGTATCCACAAGAGGTAGATCTTCAGGGAGACGAGCAGCTATACCGCTAAATGGTATTGTCAAATTCTGTGCGCCATCGGTGGAATTGAGCGTGATGTAGCCACCGTAGAACGGCAATCGCGATGCGTCCAGCTCGGCAGGTGGCGTAACAGCTACACGCACATCTGCAGTCTCCCCAGGCGACAGAGTCAGAGATTCGGGATGCACTTGAACGTGGGCGTATACTGCCATCAACATGCGCGATTGCGCCAGATATTTGTCGTCAGCGAAGAAGGTGTCTTCCGGAGTCGTCTTGGCATAACCGGATGCCGCACCAGTGTGGCTTATGCGGAAGGAAATCGTCTCGTTGCCAGCGTTCGTCAAAGAGAAAGAAAGTGATGCCGGCTTCCGATTGAGATCCAGAAACTCGAGAGAGGAGACGTTGACCAACGTCGTGGCGCGAGCCGCACTCCATGCATCAATCAGTCCGCCGCCTTGCTGGATCACTGGGGCGAGGAATCCGTAGTCATGAGTACTGTTGTCCGTGTATGGCATTGGACGAGCAGTCGTGGCCAAGACGTTGCGGATCAGATCGGGAGTCCAGTCTGGGTGAAGCTGTCTCAGCAGTGCAACTACTCCAGTCACAAGCGGTGCGGCCATTGAAGTGCCGGTCAGCTGCCCGAAGCCTCCGTACAGTCGAGGGAGCGTGGAAAGGATCCTTCCACCTGGCGCAGCAAACGTAACTCCCGCCTCGCCGAAAGCAGTCGGACCCCATCCGCTATTCTCGGTCATCCTACCACCCGTGCGGGTGTTGAGGGCGTATGTCGCTTGATGTGTGTGGGCGTCCTGCTGCGCTAGGGTAATGGCCACTCGATTCCCGTGAGCAATCTCCTGCACGATCTCGACTGCGGTCTCGTGCTCCACAGTGGCCAATGCGCTGGTGTCTGGCAGTTCCGACAGTGGCCATGACGGGAAGTACATGCCAGGAAATCCAAGGTCGCCGCCCATGGGATGGTACGTCAACATGTATTTCGGCTTGATCAAGTTGACGATCTGGTCATGGAAAATGGCGAAAAAGTCCAGTCGAATCAACAGTACTGTCTTGTCCATATCTGGCATGGAAAAGGTTGCAGGAAAGGCGCTTGGTTGCCATGGCAAGTTTTCCGTGACGTTCTCGAGGGGTGCCCATACCTCAAGGTCAGGCGGAAACTCAGTCACAGTATAGTTGGTGAGCCCCGGAACCCAGCGAATATCGTGATGCATGCCATTTGAGTAGAAGGATCCATTCCAGAAATATGCTGCACTGCTTGCACAATCAACAGACCCTACAGCGGAGATGTCGTGCGCTGCGCCCGGCGTGTCGATGGTGAATGGCTTCGGGCCATCGTTACCAGCGGTAAACTGCACATATGTGCCATTCTTCATGATCCTTGCTGCAAGAGTTGTGATCGCACTTTCGTAGGAGTCGCTCAAGCCCCACGAGCAGTTGATCACGTCAACGCCGCGCTCCCACGCAGCAGTGAGTGCGCTGAACAACGTGTCCTCGTCATTTCTGTCATCACAATCAAAGACCCTGTGCAGCTCGATAGTGGCTTCTGGCGCAGCACCGACGACTCCAAAGTCTGTTGGATCGGCTGCCACGATCCCCAGGACATGAGTTCCGTGGTGTGAGCATTCCGTATATGGGTCGTCCGAATCCGATATGTTCATCCCGAAATCCCCTACCCAGTCGTGGCCGTATACTATCTTTTGTCCTGGTCCTATTCTGTGGCCGAAGGGCTCTTGCTTGTAATCAAAGCCAGTGTCCAGGATGGCGATGCGGATGCCCTCGCCTTTGATCCCAGCAGCATGCAACTTGTCCACTCCGACCTGAACATGGGGAGGATGGGCATTCGACTGCTTCCGAATCACCTCACGGAGTAGCGGGTCTCCAGGAATTCGTTGTCCCCATGCTTCCAGCCCTGATCCAGAGAGACTGGCCACTGTGGAGGAGCTTATCCAGGCATTTTGGACAGCGTGATGCCCTCGAATGGCCTGATATATCGCGTCTACCTGTTCTGCTCCTCTACTGGACGTGATCGCGATAGAGAAGCCTTGGAACAGGTCAGAATGCAGGTCCCGGCGCTTGCTGACAATGCTCGAGCCATCTTCTCGGGCTGCGAGAGAGGCGAAGTCAGTCAAGATCTCTTCCGTCTTCTGCGAGAGGTCATCAACGACAATGTCCGGTAGACAATCAACTTCACCACCTACCAGCCGCGCCGCGCCGTCCAGCTCAATAATGGCATTCCGGTGATGTACAATAGCAGTACACAATTCGCTGAGCCAAAACGCTGACAAAAGGTACCACCAGCCGCGCGGCGACATCGGAACATCGGCGCTCGGCTCGTTCCGCTCCGAGGGGTGGCCCGTTCCCGAAACACTTCGCTCTCCACGTCCTGCTTTCCTTTGCCAACAACAACAACAACAACAACAACAACAACGACAACACACCGCGTCTAAGCAATGGCAATCTTCCAAACGACGATGTGCTCCGAGCCCTGAACCACTGACCGGCCTTCCGAGGAAAGCTATCTGCCACGTTGATGCAAAGCATCATTTTTCCGGTTATTTTCCATGCGGCATGGGTACCTGCCGGTACGCGGGAGATGGGCCACCACACCTGCAAGAGGAATGTGAACCCTAGGCGCCGTCTGCAAGAATTAGCTTGAATCGTGCCCGGAGTACCAGGATGGAGACAACCGAGACCACGCCGCCTGAGTTGCCCACTGCGGCCAGACCCGCGCTCCGGACCACTTCTATCTCCCAGACGAGCGTCAGCAGCCCTGCGTTGTCTGATATACTCTATGCATTCCGCCACTCTGAGTGGGCAGTGGAAGATGGCAGCTCTACTACGGCGCCCACAACTCCAGCGGGTAGCGTCCTGATGTACCACCACAAGCCATCGTTTGGACTCGGAGCCGCTCTGTTTCACGCTGTGTTGCAAATCTCGCCATGCCGCACACAAGACTTTGCCCAAGTGACTCCACCGTGGGACCATTCGTGAAGGGCTGTCGCGATGGACTAGACTTCACCGTGCGTTTCGAGTGGCTGGTCGTGCCAATCGCGTTAGCTCTGCCGGCTCTCTTCCTGTTATGTTACAGAGCGCGTAGATTATGGCGTGGGCCTCGATTGCTTCCAGTGGACTGGCGATATATGTGCAAGCTGGTGTGTTTTCCCTTCTCCGCCGCCGAGACCACAGATCCGCTGATGCGTGTAGTGCGCTTATTCTCTGCTGGAATCATGTCATGTGGCCGCGCTGGCGGTCTGCGCTGCGATGGACATTCCGGAATACCGTTCTTACGTTGTGTCTGGGGTTCTTGCACTGATCGTGGTACCATGCTTGGCGGTAGTGTCCCTACTTCAACAGCTGCGCTCTCCGCGACCATCGCTGGTGGTCCAGGCCTTCTTGATATTCGATATCAGCTGGCGGGCCGTCCAACTGCGAACTTCGTGGCTCATTGCCAGTAGTCAGATGTTCGAGACGTTCGCTGGACTGTCCACGGCGATTCTTGTTGTGGGGCTGGGAGCGCTGGTCCTGGAGTGCCTTCCTGATCGTCCCGCACTTCACATACAGCAACACAGCCCCGAAGAAGTGGCGGGCCTCTTTAGCATCGCATCTTTTGCGTGGCTCACTTCACTGCTCCGTAAAGGCTATGCCAAGCCCCTGCGCATCTCGGATCTTTACTTCCTTTCATCCTCACTGGAAACCCGCCGGTTGCTCTCATTGATGCCAGATTCACACACAAAGCCCGCCTCGAGTGCCAGATGGAGGTGGATCAACTTACTGGCAGCCCCACTGTTCCTCCCACTGCTGTCTACAGTAGTTCCCAGAGCGCTAGTGGCCACCTTCTCTTTCGCGCAAGCCTTCCTCCTGAAAGCAATTCTGCTGCACCTACAAGCCCCGAAAGATGACGCATCAACGAAGGTTGGCTATGCCCTCATTGGAGCTACATTCTTGGTGTATTCCGGATCCGCGACGACAACGTCGTGGTACTGGTACTCACACGAACGCACGCTGTGCATGGGTAGATCGATGCTGATGGGTGCACTCTACACTCACACACTGCGAGGGAGCGCTTCGGTCGTGTCTGAGGCAGAAGGTCTGACTCTCATGGGCACCGAGGTGGAGCGGATCCGCATCGGCTTTCGGAGCCTGCACGACCTGTGGTGCTGCCCTCTAGAGGCAGCTGTGGCGTCGTGGTTGCTGTATCGCCAGCTGGGTCCCGCAGCCTTGGCTCCGTTCGGATTGGTCCTTTTGGTCACAGCCTCTACGGCATTGCTCGGGCGATTGATTCCCCGACGTCAGCGTGATTGGATCCAAGCAAGGCAGCAACGGACCACCCTTACTGCGAATGTAGTGAGCGAGATGGAATCCCTTCAGACCACGCAGCTGGCAGATGCCGCGCAGGCAACCATTCAAAGCTTGAGGGAGCACGAGATCGACATCGGGCAGAGGTATCGGTTGATACAGCTGCTCATCGTGACATTGGCCTTCACTCCCACCCATCTAAGCCCGGTACTTGCATTCGCCTTCACCGGTTCTCATCTGACCGTAGCTACGGTATTTCAATCACTCGCTCTCATGATGCTGATTGCCAATCCCCTCGCTCAACTGTTCCAATCGACACCCCCATTCCTCGCGGCATGCGCCTGTCTTGGTCGCATACAGGAGTACCTTGATGCAAAGTCTCACACCGACTCTCGTCGCTTCGGAGGAGACACATCTGTTTTATCTGCGGGCAAATATGCTATCATGATTTCCTGTTGTGATCTCGGATGGGAAGATGCAACTCCTGTGGTGCAGGGTCTCAGCGCTTGCATCCCGCATGGTAGCCTCACAATCCTCTATGGCCCCACTGGTTCGGGCAAATCGACAGCATGCAAAGCCCTGCTCGGTGAATGTCCGTACGTCACGGGAGAGATCTTCATTGAGCGCGGACATGGCCAGGCCATCGGCTTCTGCGAACAAGACCCTGCATTGCTGAACGGCACTATCAAGGACAACGTCACCGGGTCTGGAGTCTTCGATCAAGATCTTTACTTTCAGGTCATCCAGGCTGCGGTGCTGGAAGAAGACTTGCGGCACCTGGAGAAAGGTGACCAGACTGAAATCGGTAGCAATGGCGGCAGCCTCAGCGGTGGACAGCGCAAGAGAGTCGCTCTGGCTCGTGCGCTCTACCAGTCAACTTCCATCTACATACTGGACGACATTCTTGGTGGGCTGGATTCAAATACCGCGCAGCGCATATTTGACAATGTGCTTGGACCCCACGGGCTCCTCAAGCGCCGTGGTGCGACTGCTATCTTTGCAACTGGCTCCCGGCAATTTTTGGATGCTGCTGATTTACTCGTCGATCTAAGTCCCGAAAACGCCCTCAACAGTGACGAAAGTGCTTCACTTGTCAAGGACGGCGGAATGTTGAGCGTCTCTGAGGCTGCCACTCTGACCCAAGAACTTAGCGATACACACAGTCCACCAGCTCGCTCAAGTGGCCCTCTGGCTTCGGTGGCGGAGGGGCACCAGTCCATTACTGAGCACGAGGTGATGACCGTCGACGACGCTCTCTCTGATGTTGGAGATAAGGAGGATCGCAGTATCCGGCCCTTTCCGTCTCACCCAATCAGCGAGGCGCCGGTAGAGACGTCACCAGAAAGCAACGTTGTCTCCTACAGATACTACCTCAGAGCCAGCGGCAGAATACCACTTCTGCTCTTTCTGTCCTTGGCGCTGGTCTACGCATTTTGCATGAATATCTCCACCGTGTGGCTCTCCTTCTGGACGCAAGACCGATTCTCCGAATCCAAGGCCTTTTACCTTGGCATATTCGTCCTCTTCAAAGCGACGACTCTGATCTTCCTCTTCACCAGCACCACCGCATGCTTCATGCTAATGATCAAAGCTTCCAGCCGAGAAGTGCATCGCCACGCCCTCGCAGCTCTTGTGCAAGCCCCACTCCGCCTCTTTTCGGACATGAACCAGGGAGAAATCACTACACTGTTCTCGCAGGACATGAACATCGTCGATTCCGAGTTGCCGCAAGCTGCAATGAACACTGTACTGAACACATTCGTTGCAATTGGCCTGACTGCCGTTCTGGCGATCGCATCTCCTTACATTCTGATCAGTTTCCCTTTCATGTTTGCCGTCCTCTCGATCGTGCAGCGAGTGTATCTCCGCACAGCTCGACGGCTCCGCATCTTGGACCTCGAAGCGAAAGAGCCATTGTACACGCACTTCCTGGAAACAGTCCGAGCCATATGCACAGTCCGCGCTTTTGGCTGGCAGGAGCGTTTCCTGGCGCTGAACAACAACATGATCGATACTTCTCAGAAGGCCGCCTACCTACTTGCAATGGTGCAGAGGTGGCTCGGGTTTGTCCTCGGGATGGTCGTGACTGTAATGGCCACGATACTGGTCGCCTTGGCTGTGAACTTGCGATCGAACGCTGCCATCAGCGGTGCCTCGTTGATCTCGCTGTTGAGTCTGGGCGAGGTTCTGACTACTATCGTCGAGTTCAGCAGCAGAATGGACATCGCGATGGGAACTGTGGGGAGACTGCGGGCGTTTGCGCGCAAAGCAGAGAATCACGAGACCGCGCACGAAGCATTCTCTCACAGCATCGACGATGGAGTGGTCGACATTTCCTGGCCATCGCGAGGCGAGATCGAGGTCAAAAATGTCCATGCTTGCTATACTGGCGGCTCATCCTCGAAGCGCTGGTCTCCAGAGCATGGACCCTCGGTATGTCTCGCGCTCTGCAACGTGAGCTTCACAATCTCTGCCGCGTCCAAAGTTGCCATCGTTGGCCGCAGCGGCAGCGGGAAATCCACCCTGTTCCGCATGCTGATCCGCTTACTCGACCCTTTGCCATCCGCGCACGGAGAAAACATCATCCTCGTCGACAATATCCCGCTGTCACTCATTCCTCGCCCGCTCGTCCGAGAACGCGTCATCGCCATCCCGCAGAAATCCGTGCTCCTTCCCAACGCCACCTTCCGAGAGAATTTGGATCCGTACCATCAGTGCTGCCTCGAAGACTGCCTCGGAGCACTCGATACCGTGGGCCTCAAGGATGTGGTACGCGAGCGCGGCGGCTTGGATGCGGTTCTGTCGAGTGAAATGTTCTCGCATGGCGAGCTGCAGCTGTTTGCGCTTGCGAGGGCCGTGTTGAGGAAACGTCAAGCTGATGGACGGAAACTTGCTGCTCGAGGCAAGACATGTGTCTCAGAGCAGCGGACCGAAAAAGCGACCATTCCTCCCTCGAACGACGATGCTGTAGGCTGCGGGGGAATTTTGCTCGTAGACGAAGTCGGATCTGCTGTCGATGCGGAAGTCTACGACAGGATTTGGGAGGTTATCAACAGGGAGTTTCGGCAGTATACTGTTGTGGCGATCGTGCACCGACTTGATGCTGTGGCGTTGAAGACTTTTGGGCAAGTTTTTGTGATGGATCAAGGGGAATTAGTGGAGGAGGGAAGTCCGGAAGAGCTGATGGGAGTTGCGGGAGGGAAGTTTCGGGCGCTTGTCGACAATTCGGGTTGAGGTGGGCTTGTGGGGGTTGGCTGAGGATGTTATTGTTTTTTGAGAGCTTTCCGGCACGATGGAGCATCTGCTGCTGGGTGTTAACGGTCTGGGTCGTTGCCAGTGTGTGATCTGGCTGCTTGAACGCTGCCTTCACTGTCACTCATTTCGCACACGCGGACGGCTGTCGCGGGATCTCATGTTGGATTCCGTTGGGGAGTGATATTTGTGGAGGCCGAAGTGAATGCTTGCTGGCGAGAAAGAGGAAGAACACAAATTGAGCACAACGCTGCATAAATCAACTCGGCTAGCGGGCGGATCCGACCCGACCGGCCTTGGCTCCGCCTGTAGATCAGATCAATAAGCCGACGCAGAACAGTACAGCACTCCCACACGAAGATGCTCCAATCCCCAGGTTTTGCTGCACGAACCTCTGTCCCAGTGTACGCAGGTTGTACGCAGGTCGGAATACAAGCTGCAATGGTTGCTCTGCTGGAGCTGGAACTGCCCCAATTCGGAACAAGATCTGCCTTGTGCCGATCTCCGATGAATATCAATATCCCGAGTATGTACGCCAGTACACATGCGCCGAACGTGAATGGTGACCAACCCAGACATTGATGGCATGCCCGGTCTCGAGAACGTACTCGATATGGCAGGCGAGTGCTTCAGAAGAACGTCCAAACCCATCTGCATCAGATTCCTCGCACACGATTTGCCGAACACGATCCTGCTGACTCCGGGCAATGGCACCTCTTGACCACGTCCCCAACTCCAAATTCGAATGGGACCTGCTACACGAGCATGTGTTCCAGTCAAGCCCACGATGTTGACTGATGACTGCCCTATGGCGCTAGCCTGGCTACGACCTCCTCGGCACATTAAAACTTGTCTGCGTACTCTCATCCATCAACTGCTATATGCTCGGCATTTTGAGGGCAGAGCCGCTACTGTTCGGTCTCTACGCTCCTGTGTAGCATCTTACACAGCGGCTATTCGTGTCCACGGCCTTTACCTCATCGAACGCCGATGCCAAGCACACCGTCACAGTCCAGAGGCTGAATTGGACTAGGCCCTCCGGAATAGTTCTTGGCAAAGCTGGAGATGTCGTGTAGGTCAATGACCATACGAGTAGGTGGATTCACCGAAACAAATTTGCAGTTTGTATAAGAAACTCGACAATCAACCACCAGTCTGCAGATCCAGAGTCACAAGCTTCATCCTTCTCTTCTCTTCTCTTCTTTTCTATTCATCACCAAGAGCTGGTCTCTTTCACATCCCTCAAAATGCATCACAAGGTCGTCATTTCTGCAGCGGTGGCCCTTTTGGGAGCCACTGCTTCTGCTGTCCCGGTCGGAGCTGGCCTCCCCGAGCTGAACGCGGGCCTCGGACCATTTGTGAGTAAAACGTTCCAAAGTGCAACACATCGCCAATACCAGAGACTAACCATTGTTAAAATCTTAAAGAGCTTCAATCCCAGAATCCACCCCGAAGCCCGGTTCCGGGCTCTCATGGCTCCAACAGGTGGAGCGGGCGTAGTAGGTGGAGCAAGAGCAGACTCATCCTCCCCATCGCTGACGTTCACACCCACGTAGGCGCTCAAGCGCAACGCCGTGCCAGAGGACGTTCTGCGCCTCATTGCCCGTGAAGCCGAAGCCGATCCCGGGTTCTTGGACGTCTTCAAGAAGATTCTTACCTGGGGTCAGAGCGATGGCAAGCGTGATGCCGCTCCGGAGGAGCTCTTCCACCTCATCGCACGTGAGGCGGAGGCTGATCCGGGTTTCCTCGATGTGTTCAAGAAAATTCTTACCTGGGGTCAGAGCGATGGCAAGCGTGATATCCTTAGGCGCGAAGCCCTCGCTGATCCAGGATTCTGGGATGTATTCAAGAAAATTCTCACGTGGGGTCAGAGCGACGGCAAGCGGGATGCCGCTCCAGAGGACCTCTTCCACCTTATTGCACGTGAGGCAGAGGCCGATCCGGGCTTCCTCGACGTGTTCAAGAAGATCCTTACGTGGGGCCAGAGTGATGGCAAGCGGGATGTCCTCAGGCGCGAAGCCCTCGCTGATCCAGGATTCTGGGATGTATTCAAGAAAATTCTCACGTGGGGTCAGAGCGACGGCAAGCGGGATGTCCTTAGGCGCGAAGCCCTCGCTGATCCAGGGTTTTGGGATGTATTCAAGAAAATTCTCACATGGGGCCAGAGCGACGGCAAGCGGGATGCCGCTCCAGAGGAGCTCTTCCACCTCATCGCTCGCGAGGCGGAGGCTGATCCGGGTTTCCTCGATGTGTTCAAGAAGATTCTGACTTGGGGCCAGAGTGATGGAAAACGCGATGCCGCGCCTGAGGCCGTTGACGAGGCCCTCCACCTGATGGCTCGTGAGGCGGCAGCTGATCCGGGTTTCTGGGATGTGTTCAAGAAGGTTCTTACATGGGGCCAGAGCGACGGTAAACGCGATGCTCTGCCTGAGGGCGTCAGTGAAGCCTTCAGCATCATCGCCCGTGAGGCGGAAGCTGATCCAGGTTTCTGGGATACGATCAAGTATGTGTTCAGCAACTGGAACGGATCTCAGAGTGGCGAGAAGCGTGATGCTCTGCCAGAGGCCGTCCATGAAGCTTTCAGCGTGATCGCTCGCGCGGCAGAGGCTGACCCAGGTTTCTGGGACACGATCAAGGCCGTCTTCGGCAACTGGAACGGATCTATGAGTGGCAAGCGGGATGCCGTGGATCATGCTGAAGCGACTTTCTGAGCGGGCCCACAAGATGGCTCTACCGGTCGATGCTCCTGCCGATCGGATCTCGGTGATGGATTGAGCAGATCGAGACGACTCGGGAAGCGCGTTCCTCTGTCGGACAACTTTGCTCAAGCCTTCTGATCGGTCAGTAGAGCTGCGCAGCGTGGTGACAATTCGAGGGATGAATCGTTGGCTTCGAGAAGAATACAGGCCTTCGATAAGACGTTATTCGGCTGGTACGATAGTCTATACGAGTTCTGCAATGAAGCATATCAACGCCACCTGCTTTCCTCTAGGCTCTTATGGAATAACATCATAGCAGCAATGCAGTCTTGTCTTACGTACGCAATACTGTTTCGTTTAGTCTCCTGCAGCGACGTTTTCCGGTTTTGCTGAAAGACTAATGAGCGATGACAATAGTTTGCTGCCAGTTCGTCGGAAGCACCTCATCATTACGATCCTGATATCTGCAGGCCACGACACTGACTCCCGACGACGAGGGCTTTCCCCATACAGCGTTCTCGGCGCATGCTTCACAGTCGCAATATCTCCGACAGCATGACACCAATCTGCGGCATCAGTGTCATCCAGGATGATGGGGTCAATGCACCTGAAGAGTGCTGTCCACAGAGCGCCAAAGTGGATGAAGAAACGACTTCGAGAGGCGCCGGACCTCTGCCCATCTGTGGAGATCAATCAAGGGAAGAAATCAACCATGTAAAAAGGACGATACTTTTTCAAGGTGGTCGAGAAAGGCGATTATGGTGCACTCGTGCGACGTATGCCCTGCATCGAGCATGGACCGTGTTCGAATGATTTGGCACAAGACTGCAAAAGATCACTCTGGCCACATGACATGGAAAGGTGCGTTGAGATTGATTCTGTGGGCGCTTTGTCCTCCTTATGCTGCCGGACAAAACGAGGCCGAGGATTGATAGAGCCTCGCTTGCGTTTTCGGTTCTACCGACATTGGAGATACGACTTGCAACCTGAAGCAGCACGCTCGGTGTCACTCTGGAACCAGAGGCAAGGCGAGAGTGAAGGAGCTGGATCCCTGAGAATAATAGTCTCCTGCCCGTAGAAGATGCAGGCAGAAAGGCGTTGCCGTGTTGAACTTCGACATCTGGCCATACTATACTACTCAGTCTCAGCTAAAGAACCCGTTTCGATTCAGGTGCTCGATATTGGATCGGATCGCGCGAACGACATGTTGCGTATTAAGTGCAGCTCCCAGGTCTGCAGTCCGACATTGTTGCTGTGTAAGTAGACCACCCCCGGAGTTCAAATTGTCTGCAAGCGGCCAGAGCAGATGATTATCGTTCTCCTCCATGTCGCGCCTGACCTTCTGCAACCACACATCGCCGCTGTCTGCTGCCAGGTGAACCGCGAGTACTTCAGAGACGATACTCCAAAAGCTGTCGACACCCAGGCCATCCAGGATATTGAGCGTCGTCTTCGAATGGCCTCTGAAGTCAAGTAATGTGAGAGCAAGGACACGTTCAGCAACGGCGTCGGATTGTGCAACGAACAGCCACTGGTCTTTCTCATCTGCATTGAACGCACCGACACGCACCGAGGCCCAGACTATGCGCCAGAGATAGTCATCTTGGTTTGCAAGACCATGCTGCCAACTTCCGACCAGATATGCAGGACTGACGACACTGATGGACTTGTCGGGCAGATCACTCCGCACGTTGTTGACAAGTTGCTCTGCTACGAACTTCGTCTGCGCATATCCAGTGTTGTTGGCAGCATCTGCGTACAGAGTATCGGTGTCCTTGTGGCTCTCCTGCAGCGGATTCGGATATCGGCCTCCCGATATGAAGACATACCGCCTCATCTGCGGACAAGTCTTGACCACCTTCAAAAGCTCTTCCGTGGAACCCACATTCGCGCCTTCGAGATCGGTGTAGCTTTTGGTCCAGTTGACAACAGCGCCGCAATGAATAATGGTGTCGATACATGGACCGCACGATTTCTGACTGCTGTAGCCTCTCGACAGCGTCATCCAATGGTCGCCGACGAGACCGAGCCTGGGTTTCGACAGGTCTCCCGACCAAGCGCGGAGTTTGGATTCATCGACTGCTCCAGCCTCTGCTGCGATCAATGCTGCACGCACTTTCTCAAGAGCGTGATCCGGGCTGGAACTTCGCACGAGTACTGTCACCGACGCGATGTTGCTGGATCGGAGGAGTTGCAGCAGGATCTGCACCCCCAGATACCCCGTTGCTCCCGTCAAGAATATATGCCGCGAGCAGGTCGCGAGCGACGAAGTGGTCTGCAGTATTGTCTGCGTGCGTTTCGTGACTTGATTCTTCAAGAAATGAATCTTCGCATCCAAATCATTTCGCACAAGATCACTGCCTCCCTGCTGAAATTTGCTGTCAAGCAGCGCTGCAAGCTTGCGTATTGTCATTTCAGATTCGCTCAGAGTCTCGAACAATACCTTTGTACCGAAATGTTTTTGGATCATGGCTCCAAGCCTCATGGTCTGCGCTGAATTGATTCCGATATCACCCAAGCGATTGTCGTGTGCACTGATGGAATTCCATATCGTCGAACCTGGCGCGGCAATGACGTCTGCAACCAGACGCGACACTTGGATCGCACTCTTCTCTCCAGAAAGAAGCAGCGGCCCATTGAGAGCAGTAGAGATGAGCGTGATCCCTCCTAACGAGTCAGCTGAGAGGTGATCCTGTGAGAGCCATTGCTTCAGACGAGTGCGATCGATCTTCATCGTAGGGGTGAATGGCATGTTCTCCATCCCGATCAGGACACTTGGAAGCATGAAGGATGGCAACAGAGGTTGCAGATATTCCGTGACAATCTGGAACGTCAAACCATGGTCTGTCTTGCTCGCGGCACGGTTGTGGCGATTCTTGCATCTCGGTCCGCCCTGTGCCTGGACGACAGCTACTAGGCGCTTCGCATATGGTCCTTCGGCCGGATAGAGCACAGCACAATGGTTTACGTCGGGATGTCGAGCAAGCTTGCTTTCGATTTCTCCAAGTTCGACCTTCTGGCCTAATGCGAAGAGTCAGATAGTAAGCAAGCCGGCAAATGAACGGGTTCCTTACCGTTCACTTTGACTTGGAAGTCTTTCCGCCCAACGAATTGCAGTGAGCCGTTTGAAGTTTGACGAAAGAGATCGCCCATACGGTAAATCCGCGAATTCCAGGCTTCTTGGGGCGCTTCGATCAATCCTTGCGCCACCCATTGTTCAGGGACGGGAAGGAACACTTCTGCTGTCTTCGCAGGAGCATTGAGATATTCTCTTGCCATCGTGGACCCGGAAATCGTCAGCTCCCCTACCGCTCCTACAGGTAGTATGGCCGATGGATTCTCTGGGTCTACAATGTAGGCTGAGCAGCTTGGGAGACGACCACCCACGTTGGAAAGATCGGTCCCGTTCAGAACATCTCTAGCGTGCGTCACATCTACTTCGGCCGAGCCGTAGTTGATTCCCACGCGAGCCACTTTCAACCATTTCCGCAGCGTTGCTTCCTTGATCGCTTCTCCTCCCAGCGTGACATATTTCAGACTTGGAACTGTCACTGGGTCCAACAAGTCAGCGACAGTAGGAGTCAACAGTGCCCAGTTAGCGGTCGACTTCTCGACGAATGCTGCGAGGCCATTCTTTCGGTCGGATTCGGAAGGTATGCACACGCAGCCACCAACCAAGAGCGTCGTGAAAAAGTCTTTGGACACGGAAGTTAGTTGTCAACCCGAGAAGTCCCATGTACTGCATATCTCACCGAGCATCGCCACATCGAATACGTGATTCGCAAATTGCAGCACACGCGAGTTGCGATCCAAATGCATGGCCTTGGCATGGGCGAAAGAACCCGTGCATGCAGTGTCATGTTGTCTCAGCATTCCCTTGGGAACACCAGTGCTTCCCGAGGAAAAGAGGACGAAAGCCAAGTCACTCGGACTGCAGTGTGCTTGAGCCTTCGAGTATGCTGAGTCAGGCCTGATGTCCTCACCCAACGGCACAGTCACGATGTTCATGTTATACGACTCGAGAGCCGATGCAGTGTCCGGATCGCAGAGCGCGGTATTTCCGGCGGTGAGATGGATTATCTGATCGAGTCGCGCGCGAGGCCAGGAGGGATCAACGGGGATTATCGCTTTGCCGGCCTTGAGGATGGCCAGCGCGGCAACCAATGCCCATTTCGATTTCTTCATGTTGAAAAGCACCATATTGCTTCCAGCGCCAGCCACTGTCCTTTCCCAGTGGGAAACGATTTTGGAAGACTCGATATCAAGCTCGCGGTATGTCATTTGTCCATCCCAGGCGTAGATGGCAGGAGCTTCCGGAAAGTCGCGAACGTTCGTTGCGAAGCCAGCGTGGATGGTCATAGGTATTGGATGTTCGGGAGGGGGTCGATTCCATGAAACAATCCGCTGTTTGTCATAATCGCTGAGAATGCTTAGTGCTCGGACAGGTGATTCCGACGACTTGAGAATGGCTGATAACATGGTGTAGAGCGTCTCGCTTCGTCCTACAGCGGATGCTTCGTCGATGACTGCGCTATCGTATAGCAGAGATACCGCCCGTTGTTCGGATCCGGTGCCTCCGATCTCATCAATTACGAGGACAAGATCGATAGGTATATCGGCGAAGGATCCATCGCGTTGATTCAGGCATTCCTCAGCTTCTGTGACCGAGCCTTGAAATATAGCGGACTTCAGGTCGGCGCGGGCGCGCTCATCACTGTCGAACGCTTGTCGTCGAAGACGTGAGAGCAGCTCTCGAAAGGCCAAGTCCTTGTCAATGGACAAGCCCAGCAGCCCCAACTCTGCATGCCCATCTGTTGGACCGAGCAAACAGCTAACCTGCGAGTTTCCTTCGTAGATGGACAGTGAGATCAACCAAGTCGTCTGCAAAATGCGTATCGGGTCTTCGAATGCTCTTTTGAAATCATCCAAAGGCAGTTGCCGTACGGGCACGTGTGCCAAACGTCGCTCTGTCATCACTCAGGTAGATAAATTGAGCTTTGAGTCAATGCACGGGCTCGACTGGATTCTAGAATCAGGCTCTTCAATCCTATGCTATCCACCTGCCTTCGTGTCGTTGATGCCCGAGGCGAGATAAGACATGCGGATCCATGCCGTAAATTGCATTGGCGTAGGCCATTTCACCGCATTGAGATTCTTGCAGCGAGACCATGACTCGTGGCTGCATGTCCTATGCGATGCGGAGCTCCGAGTCGGTCGAAACCACTGGGAATGGACAAAGCTCGCATCTCGACACCTGCACAGCCGCATGCGAACAGTACACATGATGTTCTGGCTAGGTGACACCGTTGAGTGGAGCCGTGTTGTGGTTCCACTTACAGTACATGCAAGCATGGAATAACGCCACCCTCGTGCATACGGAACCGTCGATCACAGCACGAAGACGGCGCAACCGGGTAGCAAGGAGTTCTCCGCCGGCGGAGAACCCGAGACCCGTACCATCCGTTCACCATCGACGACATTTATTCGCGCTTGGCGCGGCAATGAGAGATGTACAGTATCCTGTCGCGTTAGGGTGGCTTGTACGAGCAGCAGTTGAAAGCCTTCCACGACGGCAAACGTAGAGACAGACGACTTGGGGTTTTCCACCAGCCGAAGCGAAGTTCTCCGCTGACCATGGCTTTCTAGCTTTCACCCCCGGGTGGCTAAGGAGCAGAATCGTCAGAGCCTCTTCAACAAGCACTCGAGCATTGAATGAGTAGCGGTGGGTGTACGACGGGGAAAAGAGCAAAGTCCTCAAGATCCAAGGACACGGCGAGAAGTGGACTTTCTGAAGATCGGTCGAGAACGCTGCCAAGTCTGCAGGTCACCGTTTCAATCTGCCCAAACGCTGAGCTGGCGCGGAAATCAGTTGCGAAATTGCCACATCATTGGAGTGGCCATGCAGACAACGAATTTGGCGCATTTGGTGGGATGGTTGAGAGTTTGTGCCACTCTGTGCCCCGACGACGCTACCCTCATAGTGTCTACAATTCCCCCACTACACAGTGGCAGCATAGGCAGAAGGTTCAGCGGAAACCGCGCGACACTGGCGCGATTGCGGGCTCTGAAGTGTTCGCTTTCTTTTCCGCCATCACTGTCACCATCCTCGTTCATCTGAGGAGCATCTTTTCGTTCCATTCCCGTTTCTTTCTGTGCCCTTGTTTCCTTCCAACGAACGATGATTTGAGCATCCTCTACCTTCGAATGCTGCAGCACTTCCGAAGCGATGACGATATTCATGGGCCCGTCCAAGGGCGGAAAGCCAGCGGGCGTCGAATGGAGGAGCAGCGAAGGCTTCATTCTTGCAACTGCAGCGATCAGTCTGTTCACGGATACTTTCCTGTACGGCCTGATCGTACCTGTGTCGCCATTTCTGCTCGAGAAAGATGCAGGCATACCACATTCCCAGATTCAGACATACACCTCGGCGATGCTGGCGGCGTATGCTGGGGCAACAGTTCTAGCATCACCGCTGTCCGGCATTCTGGCGGACAGAACCCCATCGCGCCGGGGGTTGTTCCTATTTGCGCTGCTGTGTCTGATGGCAGCCACGATCTTGTTGTTCCTCAGTAGAACCATCGTCATCATGGTTCTGGCGAGAGTGCTCCAGGGCATATCATGCGCCTTTGTCTGGACAATGGCAATGGTTATCTGCCTGGACACGGTTGGTGCAGACAAGATGGGACGAGCTCTTGGGATGGTTCGTTCAGCACAGCTCGTCGGCGCATGCTTCATCCTGGCTGACAGTCATTGCAGATCTTCTCCGCTGTTCAGGTCGGCACCCTGGTCGCCCCCGTCATCGGCGGTGTGCTGTACAAAGCAAGCGGGATGCGAGGCGTGATGGCGCTGGCGCTTGCCCTTCTCTCCATCGACCTCGTGATGCGACTGTTTGCAATCGAGAAAAAGACGGCACAAGAAGCTGGGTGGGTCAGCAAAGGCGAAGGTGGTACAAATGTCCATGCTAGCGAAGGAGGCCCACACGAGGAACAACCTCTGTTGCACAAGAAAGATGAGATGGACGAACAGTACAAGCTTTCGGATCACCAGCCTTGGATCGTAAACGCGATCCCATACCTGGCTTGTCTCTCAGATCCGTCTCTGCTGACCGCTCTTTTGGGCTCTACAATCCATGGCATCCTGATTGGCAGCTTCGACTCCACAATCGCGACAGTCGCGCAGTCGTTCTTCGCTTTCGACTCATCTCAGGCTGGCTTGCTCTACCTTCCCATAGGACTAGCAGGTCTGGTGTCCAGTCCGATCACAGGGTGGGCCGTAGACCGCCATGGGACCAAAAAGGCAGCGGTGTCGTGCTTCGCGACCATGGTGCCGGTACTCGTCTTGCTTAGGCTGGTGCAGCCCGGCGGTGCACACCAGATCATTCTCTACGTCGTCTTGCTCTCCTTCGCCGGCATCGGCTTGTCTGGATGCGCAGCGCCCGCTCTAGTGGAGGGCGGGAACATTATCGAAAACTATCACAAGGCCAACCCCACATTCTTTGGCGAGAATGGCCCTTATGCAATGGTATATGGCGTCAATGGTGCTGTCTTCAACGCCGGAATGACGATTGGACCCACTGTTGCTGGATGGCTGAAGGAAACCATCGGATATGGCAACATGAATCTTGTGCTTGCTGGTGTCTCGGGCTTGACCGCTTTGCTGTGCTTCATATACCTTGGCAACAGACCCAGGCGAGCGACCGAGTAATGCCACCAATCGGGATCCACACTGGAAACCACAAAGTTCTCCTTTCTTATATCACGGGATGCAACATACAGGCGTCTCGGGCGGACACGCAATTCGATAGTCCAGAGTGCATGCGTCTGTTAAGTGTGAGCTATCTGATTTTGGGCTTAGAACACTTGCGAAAGCTGTCGATCGCGGAGAATTGGTTCCCGGAAGCACGCTAGATGGAGTGCATTGCAGGCGGAGCTCCGGCTAATCTCCACCAAGATACAGATGTCACACGAGCTGTTTGGACGCAGCTACGACAGCGAAAGAGAAGCACTCGCATTGATGGAATGAGCAGCGAGGGCGTTGAAGAAGAACGGACTGGATCCATTATTGGCATTCGTGATGGGAATCCCAACGCTACCTCTTGATGGTAAAGCTCGAGATCTTGCAATCATTGGGCTCTGCGTTGGGCATCATGAAGATTGAGCTCTCATTCGCGCTAAGATCCATGTCCATGGAGATATGACTGAGACATTAACGTCATCAGACTACCTGCCAGACCGCTCCCTTGTCAAGATGCGCCGGGCTTTCTCCCGCTCTAGAGATGGAGTCAGCATGTTTTGCGATGTATATGTCTTTGGAACTGTGAGAGCGTGCGTACCTTCGTCGAACGGAACAAATTCATGCAGCGCCGTTCCTGGCATGACAATTGGCAAAATTGGGACTTTCTGGTCCACTTTGACTTCCAGCAAAGCTGGAGAGTCACCCGTCTCGAACAATAGCCATCTCAAGCTAGCTCGAAGGTCCGTAATGTGCTCTGATCTTCGAACCGGCACCCCGGCGGCATCTCCAAATTTGACAAAGTCCACGTTGGCGCCATGGGTGTGAGCATATCGATCGTTGAAAAACATCTGTTGTGAGTGCGTTACCATTCCTGTGATGCAAAGTCAATCTCCATTCCCGCAGTATTGGCGCGCGCCTCTGACACTGGGCGTACCTTGCTCCTCGTTGTTAAGAATCAATACTTTCACGCCGATGTTGTAGCACTTTGCCGTGGTAAGCTCTGTCATCGTCATCGCAAAGCTGGAATCTCCATCGATATCGATCACTAGGGCGTCAGGCCTTGCGATCTTGGCACCAATGGCAGCAGGAAGGCCAAATCCCATTGTACCCAGTCCGCCAGATGTGATCATCGAGCGAGGATGCCGCCATCGATAGAACTTGTCACGAAGGTCAGCGATCGGTATTTATTGTCTCAAGTGGACCACCCACCTGAGCGGTGAACATCTGATGTGCTCCGACACCAGTGGCGATGACAGTATTGTCTTTGATATCTGCTGTCAGCTCGTTGATTATCGAAATGACAGTCTGTGGCTTGATGACCCCATCGCTTCCCTCTTTCTCGTACGCCCAAGGAAATTGCTTCTTCCAGGCTGCGATTCGTGTGAGCCACGGGCTTCTCTCCTCGCGGGAGACTTCTTTCACCAAAGGCACAAACTCGTGAAGATTTGCGACAAGGTCTCCGGGGATCGATTCGGTGGCTTCAACGATCTTGTTCATGTTGTGGGACCAGATCTCGAAATGGATGATACCTCCCCGTCCTTCCGCAGCGGCTTTGCGCGCCTCGGGTGCGAACCCAGAGACCTTACGGGTGATACGATCGTCGAAGCGAGCGCCGAGAGCCAGGATCAAATCAGCTTCCTGCATGGCCAGATTCGCATAGCATGACCCATGCATGCCAAGCATGTGAAGAGAGTTGCAGTGTTCTTCATCGAATGCTCCCATGCCCAGCAACGTGGTTGTGACTGGAATCTGTGCTTTTACAGAGAGCTGCTTGAGCAGGCGAGGTCCATCCGGATGAGAAAGAACACCTTGTCCCGCATACACGACCGGTTTCTTGGCACTGTTCAAAAGATTCGCGGCTCTCGAAAGTCTTTGTGAAAGATCCCGCTGATCGACCGGGGGCTCTCCGTTGCTTGTTTTTCTACTGGGATTACTGCGTCTCTGGGCTGATTGGAGTATAGAGGCTGTGACATCCTTCGGCAAATCGACCAAGACTGGCCCAGGTCTCCCGGTAGTTGCGGCTTCGAAAGCCTCATCGATGCATCTGGGTAGCTCTTCGACTGTCTGGGGCTGTATACACCATTTCGTGCACGCTCGGGCGAGTCCAATGACGTCCGCCTCCTGGAATGAGTTCTTTCCAAGATCTGACGTCGGAACCTGGCCGCAGAAAGCAATCATTGGTGTGCCATCCATCAGGGCATCTTGCAGAGGAGTAACGAGATTCGTCGCCCCAGGACCAGAAGTAACCACAACAATCCCAGGCGTTCCGGTCGCGCGCGCGTATCTGCAAATCACACGTGAGTAGAAAATGAAGAGAACGATCCGGGTGGCCTCACCCCTCGGCCACTGTACCACGTGTCAGCTACAATTCTTCCATCAACGGATGAGTTCAGGGCTCACTATGTCCTGCTCCTTGTTCATGTTTCACCAGGAAAAAGTCAACCTCCTGATATTTTGTAAGTAAGCTGAGGAAGACCAGAATACAATTCGATGGGCTTACCGGGGACTCGTAGAGAGCATCGAAGACCGGCAGGATCTATATTCTGGTTAACCTGTTTCATGCTTCTGACCTCATAGATGGCTGCCAACAGGTGTATGCTTACAGCGCCGCCAGGGTACCCAACTAGTAGTGGACCCGATCAGCTGCTTGGTGAATACAAAAACACGCAGATTGGAACAAACACGCACAGATATGCTTAACCCCATGCTGCACCATCATCTTGTGGAGGATCTCTCCTCCAGTCATGCCAACGAGCGCATCATTGTCTAGCGAAAATGATCGATTCAAAAGACCCGGATCTTTTTGCTTCACTTTGGACGTGGTTGAAAGCCTCGGTGTGTACGCTTTCACACCATCAACAACTCGTGGATCGATCTCCCTGTGTGCGTGGAAGGCTCTGCTGGTTGGGCGGACGATATGCGCCTTGAGAAAGCATCTTAACAGTGTTTTGGATGTTCCCAGGCGTCGACAAACGACGGAAGACAGCCCAGCAGAAGTCATTGGAGAGTATGATGCGATGGAAATCAAAAGTCATCGAAGCGGACGATTAATGGAAGGAACTATAGTCCGCAACTCACCATTTCTGAGCCGCTACACTCCAGGATAGCGATATAGAGCGGCAGTAGTGTACTTCACTATTGTGATAAAATGCACCTACGAAAGACATACGCAGCCGGTGCAGGTTGGCGTTCGCGTAGATATTGTACGCGTGCACAATAAAGCGCTGCATGGGTGAATGTGGAGCCGGGGAACGGCATCCGGAAACCCGGCCACCAGCATGCCACACGCGATGATGTGGCAGTAAGCTAGTTAACACCGTTTGAAGGTATGTCGCCGCATCAAAAGCTGCGGACAAGGCGGCCATGTTGCATCATTTCTACAATTTGCACAGGAATGTCTTGACTGCACGGCTTTAGGGCATTGATGAAACACAAATCACCCTGCCGTCAGCATGTTGAACCTCTCGATCATAGTTCCAGCCCTGCTCCTTTTATACATACTTGGAAAGATCTATCGACTCAGCCCATGGCATCCACTCAGTCACATCCAAGGTCCCTGGTATACAGCAATATCTTCGGCGTGGCTCCAATATCACACGTGGAAGGGCACGCAGGCAAGCGCAACACGAGAGCTGCATCGTAAATATGGACCAATTATTCGTACGGCCCCAAACGAAGTGGAAATTGCAGACGGAGCAGCAGTGTGGCCGATCTACATACAGAAGGGAGGTTTCAACAAGAGTCATCACTATGCTGCACTCAACATCGATGGCCATCCCACCGTATTCTCCACTTTGCAGAACCGCGACCGAGCTGTCAGACTGAGTGTTGCTCTTCCCTTCTTCTCCGCCGCAGCCGTACAGAAGCAGATCCACATGCTCGAGGCTCGAGCAGCGCAGCTGCTCAAACAATTCGAGATTGACAGGGCAAGCCAAGACCCGGTGGACCTTCTTGATCGATGCAGGTGTTATGCACTCGATACAACTTCGACCTACGTTTTCGGCGAGCCTTTTGGCGCCCTTGATGAAGGATTTCTCGCCATTGCTCCTGTCGTGGACAGCTTCCTCGAGCAGAATTTGCTTTTCAACGTTCCAAGAGCCTTTCGACGCATCGCGAGCTTTTGCTTCGATGCGTTGATGGTCAAAGCGAGCGTGAAGCGAGCAGACGCGAGAGTTGATGCGTGGATCAGGAGAGTGGTCGGCAAAACTTTGGCCAAAGGGGGCGACCATGCCACGACATACCCATCCAAGCTGTCCAATGCAGGCCTGGCACTCGAGCAGGTTGTTGCAGAGGGCAAGGATGCCATATTTGGAGCGACCGATGCACTGGGCCTTGTCTTATCTATGATCATTTGGCGTCTAGTGTCGGATGACCATGTGTACGCATTTGACCTGTTCATAAGTTCGGTCCAGATACACTGACTTTGTGGATTGTAGGCATTCGGTGCTCAAAGAGGAGCTTGACAACAACGCGGAAATTCGAGGCGTCAAGTTGCAAAGCCTTCCATTCCTGACCGGCATTATCAAAGAAACCATGCGCATGGCATCCACTGTGCCATGCAAACTTCCGCGGGTCACTCCTCCCGAAGGGATGGTATTTGAGAACACCCTCATTCCCGGTGGCGTTGTTGTCGGGGTTGCGCCATACATGCTCCATACAAACGAAGCTGTGTTTCGAGACCCTCACGTCTTCGATTGTCGCCGCTGGGACAGCCCAACCACTGAGATGACACGGGACTGGATGCCGTTTGGTAAAGGCTCCCGTGCATGCATGGGCCGTCATCTTGCTCTAATGCAGACTTACGTTGCCGTTGCAGCTGTTGTTAGAAGTCATGTGCTTGATGGCGCAAGCGTGGTCAAGTCTTCTATTCAATTTCGGGAGTGGTACAATGTCAAAGTGGTTGGAGACGGTGTCGAGGTGAAATGGCGAGAATAGCCCCGACTCGCAGGGTCTCAATCCAGGCTGATAAGTAGCACGAAAATATGGGGCAAATACATCCACTGGGTTCAGTCTCTAGCTACTCCGACGTCCGTGAAATTCACTGCGCTTCACGCTCACCCTCTCTGTCCATCTGTCCGCACTGCCAATACCTGTATGACTGCCCTACTGAAGCTTCTGGGCTTTCTTGTCTGCCACGCCAGCATCTTGCTTCCTGTTACGTCGCAAAGCCACTTCACTGGCCGGCATCGTTGTACCGAGAACGTCGTCCTGTAGACAAGTTTAGCAGACCCTCCCGCTTTTTGCTCACTCGGATAGGCGATGAGAGATACTTACCCAAATAGTAAGGTAGACTTGCGAATAGTTATACTTCATGCCCCAGCTTTGGTGGTGAACATCGTGGAAATCGGTCGTGTTACTTGACAGGTAGTCAAATGGGTTGCACGGGAAGCGGTATCCACTGTGATCGTTGACTGATTTGACAATGGACAGACTGGCGAACAGCGTCGCCTCCAACGTCGACAACCCGCTCAAGTAGAAAGTGACCGTGGTTCCAATCGTATCGACAACGAAAGCTTCAGTCAAGCTGCTGTACAGGGCACCGTAGGAGTATGGAACATATAGGCGGTGATGGACTGAGTGCACGTATTCTGCATTTGAGATCAATACCTTTTCGGGCGCGCGTTTCCAATCAAAGGTTATGGATCTTACTGTACAGGGTTCTGTTTGCGTGGAATATTCTATGCCAGAAATATTGCCAAAAGTCTGCGATCAAAATTGCACAAGCAAGTCGGAGAGCAAGACTAACGCCATGCGACAGAGGGTTTCTCAGGCTTGGAGGACCGTTGGGCCATTGCTCGTCCCTCAGCAGCATGTGAACTGGGTCTCTCTCTGTCGAAGTCAAATTGTCGTGCGAGATCGATTCTTGCAGCATTGGAGGAGCCTGGGTGATTGCTGAGGAAGAGAGAAAGTTGTCTACTGCCAGGGCGAAGATGACTTGTATAGCTTGCTGAGCCACAACCTGACGGAAGACTTGCGGCAAGGTCGCCTTATTACGCTTCTCTTTCTCGTCGTTTGTGTGTATCTTGTAAGCCTGGAGCCAACGTCGGCAATCGAAAAGATGGAAGATGCTTGCGCTGATCCAATATGCCGCGATGGGCATGATCAACAGCAAATGGAAGTCCCTCACGCCGGATATAAGTGAGGCGTCGTCCATTGTATCGATATGCGGCATTGGAAGCAATAGAGGCAGAAGGATGAGTGCGCACAGCAGAAGTGATTTGGCCAACGATGTTGGAAGTTGGAAGAGGAGCTGGAGCGACAGCCGCCGCGGCAGAAAATCTTCATCGGGCACCTGGAAACTACTACGGAAACCCATTCACGTGAGGGAACGCACGTGTCGCATACGGTGGGGCTAGGAAGGTGTGCGATTTGGTTTCTATCGCCACCAAATGCAATATAGAGGTAGGACAGCGCTACATTCATCACTTCTAGAGCTACACAGCCTGCCCTGGACTGTTCAACAACCAGAAACATCGAAGACCTTTCCAGCTTGCTTAACTCTTCTATCGCGATCGTCATGGGAAGCAATCTCACGCAATGCATGTAGGATGATCCGCTCGTAACCCCTCTGCCCCTCTATCAGATCCCGCTCCGACAACCCTTCATGATCAGTATGAGCGACGAAGATGGAGCCAGGTCCGTAGAGATACCGGCGTTGATCTTCGCTCGTCTTCTTCAGCCACGGAATGTCCGATCCATAGTTCACGGTCGTGACGTCAAAGCCTGGCACGTCAGCATCAAGGTCTATAGGCCCGTAGCCCGAAGCACTAAAGTCGAGATCGACAAGGTCCGAAAGCTGCGTGTCTTCTTGCATGTACGGAGTCATTGCACTCCTGACGCTAGCAGTGATGGCTGCCTCAATATCTGCAGGTGAGCCAGTAGCTATGCGGACAGCGATTCCTGCATTGGCGCTCTCAGGGACGACACCAAGCGCAGTGCCACCGCTCATCAAGCCTAGGTTGAAAGTGGTCTTCCCGTACTTCTCGCTCTGTGGTAAGCTAGTCTCCAGGTTGCGTATGGAAGTAACCGCCTCCAGCAAGATGTTGTTGGCACTGCGACCTAGCCATGGGTAGCCGGAGTGAGCAGCCCGACCCTTGGCATGTATCTGCACGACCATGATACCCTTGTGGCCAGATACGAGCTTGCCCACTGTGGGTTCGCCGAAGATCACCGCCCTCGGGCTTAGCTTGAGATCATTCGCGAGCTGCATGCCGACCCCGCCAACTTCCTCCCCTGCTACGAACAGGAGAGAGACGTCAGACGGAGATATCTGTGAGCTGGCAAGCAGGTCATTTACCGCGAGGACCTGTGCAGCTACGCTTCCCTTAGCGTCCACGGCACCACGTCCAGAGATTGTTCCGTCTCGGGAACGCTTGTATGGAATGAAAGGTGGGACCTTCAGACGCGGTCAGCGACAGCAGATGCTGAGCTAGAGTATTGGTACACTTGCCGTGTCAATGTGGCTTGTTAGCATGACTTTCGCGTCTCGCTGATCACCAGGCCACGCGAGGACGTTAAATCGCTCGGACTGTCCCGGGAGATATTGCTTCTCGACATTGTATCCCTGAGACTTGAGGCTGCCTGATAACCAATCACCGATGTGTTTCTCATTGCCGGAGATAGATTCGATTTCGACTAAGTTCTTGTGGAATGCGAAGAGATTATGATTGAGGTTGAGCCATCGAGGAGTGCAATATGAGTTGCTCGGGACACGTGAACGAGGCGTGTGAACCAGTGGTCGGGTCGCTGCCCGGAACAGCGCCATGTTGATGTCTTGGAAGGAAGTCGGACGAATAGAACAGCGACAATTTATCGACAACGATCTTACATTGTCAACATCTGTGTGTCGCTTGACTCGATACCCTGTTCATGGAGAGCGTCGTGTCACATGTGGGTGTCTGGACCCCAGACCACGGCCCGCAGCGTACCCGTCTTACTGCATGCAGTAATATCCGGATAAATTCCATAGCTGGTGGGAGGTACGAAAGCTTAGCGAATTGGCGAGCAGTCGGAGCTCCGTCGAGATCCACTATGCAGGTTGTCTGATATCATGATGTGCAAGTGCGATGCGAGATTTGGCACTTAAAGCGCGACCCCATTTCTGGACAATACTACTTCTCACGCCGCTCTCGCGTAGCACAATATCCTGGACACTGAGGCTCATATATTTCTGCGCTGGCTGAACAGACCTTGACAACTCGTCTACAACCATGGAATACTGCTCGTACGTCAGACTGGGATCTGTTGCACAGATACTCACCAACTGACTCTCACCAGACTAGGTCGTTCCGGCCTGAAGATCTCCAGGATCGTCCTTGGCTGCATGACATTCGGGTCGCCAGCATGGCAGCGCTGGGTTCTGGACTCCAAAGCTTCCCTTCCGTTGCTCAAGCACGCCTTCGATCTCGGAATTAACACCTGGGACACTGCAGATGTGTACAGCCATGGCCAATCAGAAGACATCATTCGACAGGCCATTGAGCACTACAGGCTGCCTCGGCAGAAACTAGTGCTCATGACGAAATGCTTCTTTCCTGTCGCCGAGGACGGCCGCCAACCTGCATTCAACATGTTCGTCAAGAACGACGGGGCACACGTCAACAGCATGGGTCTTTCGCGGAAGCACATCTTCGATGCCGTCGATGCGAGCACTCGGCGACTGGGAACCTACATCGATGTGCTGCAGATTCACCGCCTCGATCGAGAGACCGACAAGCATGAGATCATGCGTGCATTGAACGATGTGATCAGCTCGGGCAAGGGTGGGCGAAGTGATCGAGACACGCAAGACGGTGGTCAATGCTGACGAAAATGCTGCAGTCCGATACATTGGAGCTTCCTCAATGGCAGCTTGGGAATTCCAAATGCTGCAAAACATAGCCGAGAGGAACGGCTGGCACAGGTTCATCTCGATGCAGAACTATCACAATCTCATCTTCCGCGAAGAAGAGCGCGAGATGATTCCATTTTGCAAGTTTACCGGAGTAGGCTTGATGCCGTGGTCTCCAATCGCCCGTGGTGCCTTGGCACGGCCACTCAACGGTACAGTACAATCGTTGCGAGAAGAGACAGATCCGCTCGTGAACGAGCGCGGGCGATCCGCTGCCGCGGATCGCGAAATCATCAAAAGGGTGCAAAAATTGGCCGAGAAATACGGCGTGAGCATGGCATGCATAGCCACTTCATGGTGTGTCTTTCACGGCGAGTGCCCGATTGTCGGATTGAACAGCATATCACGCATGGATGAGATTGTTGATGGATTATCATTCAAACTCTCATCGGAGGACGCTGAGTTTCTAGAGGAGCCGTACGTCCCCAAGCCAATCACTGGGTACTGATAGATTTGTTCATCATGACACGCTGCACAGCAGGTCTTCCCATCAAGCGATGGTGCCAGTCGCGATATCTGGGGCATTCCTTTTCGATCTGCCAAGCTTCTGCTCTTCCCATGACTTCGTCTGCGTCGAGGTGTTAGGACATGTTTTCCATGCGTCTTCTCGCCGAAAGTGGAGCCAAGCATACCAATTTTGTTGTTCCACGGGACAAAGACCAGATCGGCGTATGTGCATTTGTCTCCCACCAAGTAGTCACTCTTCCCTTCTTTCAGATAGTGCTCCAGGATGCTCACAATTCTGAGCACGTCATCGGCAAATCTGTCAACCACGGTGGGTACCTTTTGGTTGTGTTGATTCGAAAACCATGCCTTCAGCGAAAAGAAAGGGCTTTGTGCTCCCATTTGATATGCTAACCATTGTTGACATTGCCACCAGGCTTGAGAGTCTGGCTGATAGTGCAGTTTCTCTGCTGTGTCATACTTGTGGATGAGATACTCCACGACGGCGAGCGACTCCCACAAGGTGATGTTGTTGTTGGGGTCGTTGAGTATGATCATGCCAGTGTTCTTGTCTTGTACTGGAGGAGCTGCACCTGATAGAGGGGCCTCCCTCTGACTGGGCTGCTGATCACTGCCGATGATGCTGAGGTTGAAAGGCAGACCGAGCTCCTCCAATATGATAGCGACCTTCTGTGGGTTTGGGCCCTGCCGTGAGATTAGCATCGCAATGCACAGTACAGTACATTTGGCAAAAACTGAGGAGTGCCATGCATCTTGTGCAAAACATGACTACCACGCCGTGACGTCCAATACAGACTCAAAGCACTACCGCGTTCCAGAAATGGATTTAGCAAAACTCACCGGGTCCTGGATTTTCAAGTCTAGTGGCTCAGATGTTTTGGAGATACCTGACAGCATCCGCTTCATGGTGGTGTTCCATTGCCTCTCGAGTCTCGGGCTGGTCGAGTGTCGGGCAATCAAGTTCCGCGAGCGAGAAGTCAGCCCTTCTAAGCGAAAAAGGCAAGGTCGACCAGTGATTAGCCCTGGAAGCGGTTGAGCCGGCTTCCTAGGTATTCTTCGTGGGAGAGAAAGCATAGCCGTGACAAGTGAGGATACTGCAGGAAAAAGAATACTTTCGGAGTGAAGGCGTGAATCGAGTCTTCATGATACGATCTTAATTGTCGCGATCCTCATGCAGCATGAAATGATTGATGTGCAAAGACGTCCAGCTACGAGCGGTTAGCAACTGGGCTTCTCGGAGACTTGAATACGACCCCAGACTCGCCGATTTTCATGTCTCACTGCTGGGATCGATCGATTGCCTGTCGCGCTTTCGAGCAGTATCAATTGGTTCAAAATCACCTCATCTGCATAGCAGTGGACATTTCATTTATTGCTCCGGAGTGCAGAGCGTGGCGGATCCTAGTAGCCACCGGGTCATGCAGCTCAGTGAGACTAACGTTGCCTGCCATCACCTGGTGTGCAAAATACGAGGAAATTCGGGGCCAGTTAGCACGGGCTCATTCCCATTCGTGTGCATGAATTGTATGTCCGATAACACATCGATCTCTTTGGGTTCCAAGGCGAGTCAGCAAATTTAATGAAGTCTCATCGCCGCGCCTCCGCGACTTGAGTGCCCTTCTCTAGTGTATGAAGATGCAGACAATAATTATCAAGAGCTCCGAAATGTGTTTGCAGAGAAGTTCGTTCCCGACACGCTGAGTCCACGTCTTTCCCATTGCCCTATCAGCTCCCAAAACATCACTTTTGATGCGCTCCTCCGGTGCGACGCTGAATGGTGGAAAACACATGTATTTGACCGGAATGAAGGTAGCCAGAGCGATCTCGAATAACCGAATTGTAAGCCCCGTGAGATGATGCAAATGCATTGAGTCTCCGAACGCGATGCTCCAAAGCCAAATGACCAACGCACTGGAGGCAAGACACCAGTAGAGGGTGTGCATTACTATCAAAGGGTTCGACATTCTCTTCCAAAAATTCGGGCGCTCCTGCGTAGATCTTTCGTTCAGAGGTGACTGAAACGTACCAGATATCTCGAAGGTCGTATCCTCCAGATCACACCACAGAGATTGCCAGTAGGCGCACACAATGTAAGGCGTAATCCACAGTCGATTGTTTGAGAGGTTAAAGAGGTTCCTGGCTCCTACGTGACCGAAATTCTTTCGTTTCCAGAGCTTTGTCGTGACCCACATCGCCACAAACGAGTATCGCACAGTCTCCGAACATGCAGCAGATCGAGCTGTGTATGGTAGGTAGATTGTGGGAAGCATCAAGCCAAACGGAAGGACCACCATGGGAAGGATTAGCGCGATCCAGAAGTATGTTTTGACAGACTGCATGAACCCATGTAGCCTTTGAATAACAGTAATCTTCGATTGCTCAAGATATGGCAAGAACAACCGAAATCGTTGCGCGCTGAGCAAATTGCCTGCAGTCTGGAAGGTCATCAGTAAGAAACGACAGTTCCAGCAGACGCATAAGCACTTACCCAGCGCATGCGTTGTGAGACATATGCGTGGAAGGATTCGCAAGTAACGCCAAATTGCAACTCATCTTTGATGAAAGCCGTCTGCCAGCCCCCTTGGTTAAGCAGATACGAGCACAATATATCTTCCCCAATATTGACTAGTGGCCACCCACCAATGCTCTCCAACGCTTCGCGACGCATGACATATCCCGAGCCATGGCACATACTGCATCCAATACGATCTCGCGCAGGCTCTAGCACATTTTGGAGGACACTTGCGTCTTGTGCTAGGATGTCGCCATCGGGTACATTGTAAAAGGACTGGGGTGGGCTGACCACTGCCAGCTCTGGCGACAGCACGAGATGGGGCACGACTCGTCGAAGCCAGTCGGGCTCGACGATCATATCAGCGTCCAGTCCCGCGATGAACTCCGAGCTCCCATATTCATCTTTACTAGTCTGGATACCGAAGCTGAGATTACCTGCTTTGTAGTACTGCCGTCCCTCAAGCGTCTTGGCACGAGCGAGATACACTACTGGCTTTGTTCCGAGCATTTCGCATGTCTGTTTGTTAACACTCTCAATTTCGAGCTGGAGCTTCCGATCTCTGGCGTCGTCCAGGACAAATACGCGATAACACGCTTTGGGATAGTTCTGACCAATTGCCCCGGCTAGTGTACTCACCACGGTTGCCGAAGCCTCGCCGCAAGTACTATGGGTACGTAAGTTGATGAGCACAGAGCTGTCCTGCCGATGACATTACATACGTGATGAAGACGTGGACCAGTGGTGCATCATCTCCCTCTAGTCGGTAGCCGGCCCTCGGACGTTGTCGGCTGCCAGGCAGTATGGAGAGGCTAAGCTCGACGATCTGGAAAAACTCCGGCCCAGCAAGAATGACCTCACAAACGAAAAGGACCCAGGAATGCCATACCGCGGATTTTGTATTTGTGGCAGAACCTCGGAGGCAACACTGGAATTGGGTTCCGAAATATAGAAGCCAGGTCAAGCACACGAGTGCATGGAGGCAGAGTGGCGAAAGGGAACCCGAGTGGACTGCTACTTCCGCTGCCGAGGAGTCAATTCTTCTGATTTCGTACTTTGCGATATCTCTATTTCCCTGGAGAGCTGAAGTTTTGTTCGTTGTCTTGTCTGTAACGGTCGAGGAAACATCGGCAGGTGAGTTACGATGCTGGACTTGGCCCGAGACTGTGTGATCACCAATATCCGTAGTCTTCATCTTGGAGTTGGCGGGCGCCTCCAGGTTGGAGGCTCTGCTCATAAGCCATTCTTGATCTGACCTAGCGGTCAAGGTTTCTATGCACGAGTCCTTCACTCGGTCTTGCCTGTCTGCATTGATGCCCAGCTTACCGAAGAGGAGCTCACAAGCGGTGTGAACTGACAACATTGGTGCAGGAAGTTGTTGTTATCGTTGCTTTGCAAGTGCACGGAAATTGTGGCGAGACGCTTAAGCGACGGAGACGCTATCCTGCAGTAAGTACTCCTTCCGAAGCTCCGTTGATGTCCACTCTTCTCCACATCCCGCAGCACAGCTGCGATGCAGCTTCAGTTTGGCGAGTGTGGCATTATGCAGACTCGATCAGCTCTGCATGTGTGCATCTCTCCCTTCGGAGCCTTGAGGTACATTAGACACATGGCAGTTGTGGACCCGGATCATGCAGGATGCAGGTGCGACGACAAATACGGTTGAAGATTGACATTAAGTGCAGAGGTCAAACAGAGGCCAGAATCATACTGGACGAGCATTTGTATGTCTGGGGGTTGGCAGTCGCTACTGTACTGGAAAGCCACGCCAACATCCAAGTACGACGGAACACATTTGCTGAGAGAAAATGGCATTGCTTGGGCTGACTGCTTTCGCCCTGAGTATCGCCCTACTTTACAGACTCATTCTGCACCCACTGTACCTTAATCCACTGGCGAAAATTCCAGCAGTGCACCCCTTCGCCAAAATCTCAAGCCTATACATGCTATGGATCCGCTACTGGGATCGCGAAAATGCTACCGTGTTCGCAGCCCATGAAAAGTATGGAGCAATCGTTCGACTGGGCCCGAATGAGCTTTCAGTCAATTGTATCGATGACGGCGTCAGAACAGTATATGGAAAGGGCTTCGACCGACACGAATTCTATCGCGTTTACGAAGACTGCGGTAGACAGAATCTGTCCTCGAGCCTGGATGCCATCTCGCACAGCATTCGGAAGAAGCGCATCACCCATGTGTACTCCAAATCATACCTCCAGTCTTCGCCAGCCGTCGTCGCACTCATAGATCGGCTTGTTCGACATCGATTTCTTGCCTTGGTCTCCGCGCGTGCACGAGACCAAAAGCCGTTTGACACAATGACAATGTTGTCTGCTCTGGCCTTGGATCTGGTATTGGGGTACACATTCGGCGTCCGAAACGCTACAGACTTCTTGAATAATAGCAGCGAGCATTCGAAGTGCATCGAAAGAATTCACACTGGCCGACCATATTCGACGATGTTCTGGCTACATGAGTTCCCCAGTACTGTTGACTTTCTGGAGCGAGTGGGAGTCCTTTCCAAGGAGCGATATGAGAGCCTGGAAGCTCTTCACGTGTTCTGTCTGGACATGTGCCATCGAGCGGAAGCTGCACTGGAGGATGCGCAACATGACTCAGGGCCAGAAGACTTCCCAACAGTATACCAACAGTTCAGGAGATCTTTAGACAAGGAAGGGGTCAGCATTGTCCCATCGCTGCAGGCGTCCTCCAGACTCAGCGAACATGGAACAATCTCGTGCTCTCCCCAACAATTGGAGATTGCCGCAGAAGTTGGCGATCAGATCCATGCATCTGATGAGACGCTTTCCATCACTTTGACATATGCCATCTGGGAACTTTCACGCAACAAAGACATGCAGCAGAAATTGCGGCTCGAATGCCAGGCCCTTGGGCAAGAAGTGCATATTAATTCAACGACCGCACTCCCAACAGCGAACGAGATCGATCAGCTTCCTCTACTGCACGCCGTGATGATGGAGACGATGCGAGTGCATCCCATCGTGGCAGGTGGACAAGCTCGCGTGACGCCGTATGGCAAGTTGACCAAGCTGGGGGAATATGAGAATATACCTGGAGGGTGCAGAGTGCAATCCTACGCACGCTTTCTTCATCACAATGCAGATGTGTTTCCGAATCCTCTAGCGTGGTTCCCAGAGCGATGGCTTGAAGCTGTAGAGCCAGGCGTCGCAGATCCCAAGATGCGATGGTTCTGGGCCTTTAGCTCTGGTGGCAGGATGTGTCTTGGAAGCCATTTCGCACAGCTCGGTCAGTTCTTTCCTTTGCCTGTGTCGGTCTGCGGCCAGTCACGCTGACAATTTTCTTAGTGATGAAGTACGTCCTTGTCTTGATCTACGCGAATTTCGAAACGTACATCGTAGACGACACGGGCATCGAGCATATGGAGGGCTACGTAGGTGGGCCCAAATCTGGAAAGCTCATGGTGAGCGTACGTGCTGTTACATGGAATACAGAATGAAAGGGATTGTTGCCGCTTTTGTGTGGGCTAAGTTTGTCGCGAAGAACCCCGTCCTTACGTGGAGCTAGAATCCCAACAACATCCGCTTCTACTCTGCTCGATGGGCTTCAATCAATCTTTTACCGCAGCGCGAATGATCATCTGCCAAATTTCAATATCTTTGGCCGCATCCTCTGCGGATGTTTTGGGCGCTTGATTCTGGGTTATCATGCTGTGAAGTTCCTTGAGTTCCGACACGAACGGATCTTCATATGTGCGCCGCACGGTCGTCTCTTTCAAAGCGCCAGCAACGGCTCGTCTAGTCGTAATAGTAACGGGAAGCCCACGAATGAATGGAGTATCCCAGCTGACTTTCACTGACCTATCAGACCCATATATCTCGATATGTGCGTCGAACACGGGTATGTTGTGGAATCCAGATTCGTAAGACACGGTGAAATCTGGATACTTGAATAGGACATTCCAGAAATCAGTCCCGAGAGACGCTCCTATCACACGATCCGGCATGCCAAATATCTCTCGCATGGCTGAGAGGTCATGCGAACCGAGACCTGCCAGGTTCTGATACTGGGAGATACGATCTGAGGTTGCTTCGACTTTGCACTCCACCTCTAGAGCCCGTTGCATAGTCTGCTGCATCATGGCCGCGCGCTTCTTCGTTCCATCGACTGGATAGTCATTGAATCGTTGAGGAAACGTTGACGACTGCTCCACGAAGAGTTCGTTGGGCCCGATTATGTCTGTCGAAGCTCTGAATCAGCGATCGCAATTGGCATCTATCCTCGTTACTACACACCTCGAACGCTTGCGTACTTGATGACGCCCAGCCGCTTGACCTCGTCATGTATCTCCTGAAACGCTGCCGCATATCTTCGCATGTAACCGACGAATACTCGTCCTTTGGACTTCTGCTCCGCTTGAACAATGGCATGTGCATCGAGAACAGATAGCGCCAATGGCTTTTCTACAAACACATGCTTGCCATGAGCCAAAGCGAGCAAGACATCCTTGAGGTGCTGCTCGTCGGAGCTGAGCACGAACACCACATCCACCTCTGGAGAGCTACACAGGAAGCTCGGGTCCGAAGTGCATTGCGGAACGTGGTTAATTACTCGCTGAGAGCAAAATTGTAGGGCATCGGCAGAGCTGCTGCAGAGATGTGTGATCTTGAACTGCAGGTATAATTGATTGAGGACTGGAATATGAATGACTTGAGCAGCTTCGCCACATCCGATGATGCCCACGTTGACTGGCCTTTGATCCATTGATGGCACTTCACCGTCGAGAATTTCGCGTCCGGGCTATGAGACGTCATTTGCACAGAGCATGTTAAGCCTAGTCACAGGATCACCGGCTTCGTGTGGGTATCTGGATGCGGGTCTGCAAGCTCTATGCATGGTCAGCAGGGTGGATGCACTGGCTCCGGGGAGTTGTCCTCCAGTTCCAGAGCTTGACAGGTCCTCCACCGCATCGCCAGAAGCTGCAGCTGTAGGACGAATCAGCAGCACGCGGACGTGCACGATCCGCTTGTGTTTTCGAGGTCGATGAACGAGGAAATGATACATTCTACCGTCGGTGTTAATTTCGCGATCACGTGCAACTGTACGTTCAGTGCATGAACTCAACATCGAAGTGCGGCGATTGTCGTGAATCTTCATCATGCTAACGAACATCGTCAGCGGGCATGACGAAATCGAAGACCATGTCTTTGACTACATCGTGGTTGGCGGAGGCACAACCGGACTCACTGTAGCCGCCCGTCTCTCGGAAAACCCAGACATCCAAGTACTCATCATCGAAAGCGGGTACTACGAAAGTCGTAGGAATCCCGAAGTCCAGGACCTCTCTCGTTATGGACGTCAATTCGGTACGGCAATGGATCATGTTGTCACAACGCAGCCGCAAAAGGTCGACAACCGAGCTCATCTCATCAATTCTGGCAATGGACTTGGAGGGTCGACGTTGATCAATGGTGGGGCGTGGACGCGGCCAGCGAAGGCTCAGATAGATTCATGGCAATCTGTCTTTGGCAACGATGGCTGGACATGGGAAGAGCTACTTCCACACATGAAGAGGATCGAAAATGTTCGTCGTCCTCTGCCGTTTCCAAGCCGGCCCTACGACGAAAGATCTCATGGGACGACGGGTGCTGTACATATTGGGTCATTCGACACTGCTAGAGCAGAGTCTGCTGTCGTGGAAGCCTTTAGGGAAGTCGGACGAGATCGCAAATTTCCTTTGGACCACGATCTGTCAAGTGGAACTCCTCGCGGCATCTCGAGATTCCCAGTCACAGTCACTGCAGATGGCAAGCGATGTGATGCAGCGACAGCCTGGCTTGAACTGGAACGACCAAATGTGAAAATACTTGTCGGACAGTACGTGGGAAAGGTCCTCTTCCAGACCTCTTCCAATGTCCCGAGAGCTATTGGAGTGGAATACGGTAGATACAGAGAGCAGGCAAGGCACGCGCATGCTAGAATGGAAGTCATCCTCGCCGCAGGAGCGCTGGTGTCGCCACTGATCCTGGAGTATTCCGGCATCGGGCTGTCGCGAGTATTGACGGACGCAGGTATTGAGCAGATCGTGGACCTCCCCGTGGGCCTCAGCCATCAAGATCAAGCCAACACAAACGTGGTGAACATTCCGACAGAAGACGCCATGGGTGATGGGCAGATCGCATTCTTCGCTTCCTTCGATGAAACATTTGGCGATCTGGCACCTCAAGCACGAGCATTACTTCACGACGAGGCAGTTCTGCAGCAGATGGCTGAGCATGTTGTTGCTTCTGGAGGGTTTCAGAACACCCCGGCGCTGCTGAAACAATACAAGAACTACATTGACCACATTGAAAATCACGATGTCGCTTTTTCGGAGCTTCTCCTCGACACTTGGGGAGAGTTTGGATTCAGCGTTTGGAGCCTTTTGCCTTTTGGGAGAGGATACATACACATTCGGAGTAGTGATCCGTATCTTCGCGACTATGACTACAACCCTCAATTTCTTTCCACCGAAATTGATGTACTCGCACAAGCAGCTGCATCGAAGTTGGCCCGCGATATGGTGGACAATGGCAAGCTGGCGGAGTATCGCAAAAATGAACAAAGACCAGGACTCGAAGATGTTCCACAAGACAGTGAGATCGATGCATGGATTCGATGGGTGAAGTCACATTATCGGCCAAACTTGCATGCAGTCGGGACATGCTCGATGATGCGACGAGATATGGGCGGCGTTGTGAACAGCAAAGCCCAAGTCTATGGCTCGCAGGGCTTGCGCGTGGTCGACGCATCTATCGTGCCCACCCAGGTCTCATCGCACATGATGGCGCTGCTGTATGGTATGGCGGACAAGATTGCTATGGACATTTTGGGAGACTATGCTCAGACCACGAAGAGCAGTGGAATCGAGTCGTGATAGTTGAGGTATATATAAGCGACTGCGCTCAAGCACTCTTGTAGCTTTGGTTTACCTCGAAGCAACATGCTTACCCGTAACGGAATTCGTTCACGAGTCGTTTTTGTCACTCTCTCAAACGCCAGCAACTACCTGTCGATCAGACTTCAAATCTGCAAGATGCCATCTCTGTCCTCACCTGCCCGGGAAGCTCAGTGATAGGATGTCTTCGCTCCAGCCTCACTTCTGCTGCCGCGTACAAATGCCCCACTGGCAGCCCTTGTCTCTATCAACACGATAGAATTGGCATATTCCAATTCTTTACCTCTCATGTCTGAGCTCAGCAGCTTCGTGCGGAAGCTACTGTGGCAAGCCAACTTCCTTTTAAGTGGTGGGTTTCTCTTGAGTGGCAGTGAGACACTCAATAAGGGCTCCATGCAACCGAGGGTGCTTGTTACATGCTGCTAGTTCTGCGGCTCTCGAGCCACAGTGATTGAACATGCAGGCACGCTAGTCACTGGTATAAGCACAGGCAGTGCAAGTACGAAAGTGCAGCTCACGGACATGTCTTCTCATCCTTCCACGGTACCTTTCATTTCCAGGAGAAGATCGAAATGCTCAATCTCTCAATTCAGTCAATATCCATCCGTCTACCAGATCGGCACTTTGGCCCCAGTGTACAAGACTTACCCCGAACCGACTCCTACCGTGGCGACCCTGCGTGAAGCACTGTACCAAGTGAGGCCATCTACCTGCTCTGCGGACACACCTCTGGCACGAGATACCCGCGCCATGTTTGACGGTATTCGCGCGGGCACTGCTGCCGGTCTGCCGCACCTGCGTGCTTACAATACGGCAGCGACAGGCCAATGCACAGCCCTACCACTCCGTCGTCGACGGCCCAATTCATTTCGCACAGAACCGCCCCACCCGCGGTGCCCAATGAAAACACTGAGAGACCTCTGGTGCCCACCAACAACAGCACCTGCTCGCCCTGCCGAGGATAAACTCGCTACTGCAGCGGTCGAAGCGAAGAGGGCCCAAACCCCATCCGAGACTGGGTCCTCTCACTACGCACGTCATGCACCTTCAGCTGTACCGGCACCCTTGGTTACGCCGCGGGACCTTGCTGTCGCACCTCACTCACAACCGCACGTTGGAGAGATTATCATCCAATGCGGGATAATAAGTTGGTCCTCGAGCGTGGTCGCTCGCTTTTTTAGAGGAATGGGGGGGGGGCTCATGTTACGGTATGGCAGGCACGGCTGCCACATGCGTGGTATAGATGCTCCACAGACAGACCCAGATAGTAGTCCAACAAGTTACCTACCACTTCATCCTCCAGTCCTCTCCACCCATCCCATCATCCCTCTGGAATATGGCGCTCACATTCACCTTCGCACACTGATGCCCCTCAAACAACTCCATAGCAGCCTTCTTCACTCCACAGCACCGACGACGAGGGCTCGCCCACAAGCTCCATCTCTCGTGGCGAGGCCCATCAATCGCGTCCAGAAGGTCCTGTGGCAAGCGTGCTTCGTCCAGGTCGTCGGTGCGGTTGAATGTCTCTGCAAAATTCACTAGCAGCTTCTTCCAGCTGGGATCTTTTTCAGGCGGATCACGAAGATCGCGTGACTTGTGATTGCTCGATGGAGGGCTGAGGTTTGTTGCTGGTAGCTTTTGCTTGCTCGGAGGCTGCTGTGCTGGGGTAAAGGAATGGGTGGGAACGGTAGTCGGCTGAGCGGGATGAATGGCGCTGGGGAGCCCTTTTGATGAGTTTGGGCGGGCGTGCTCCATGGATTGAACAGCTTGTCAACAGCCGACGCAGGTAAGGTCGTTGCCACTGGAGTCTTGACCCCGGCGGAAGGAGACGAGGTCAGCTTCCCACGTTTGTCTTTCCGTGGCACCTTTGAGGCCTGCGATAGAGTCGGAAATGTCTCTTCTGTCATCTCTGTCTTTGACATCTTGAACGCCTGCTGGATGACAGTGGCCGCTTCCATCACGCAGATGTCAAGTCGACTCTTGATATCCTTGACGGCGGCTGAATCACCTTGGAGGCCGATATCGTTCGCCAGCGTCTTGTGCGCATTGCTCGACTGACCAAATATCTGGCACGGCATTGCAGTCGTAGCAAATCCTTGAAGACGAGTCAGCACATCTTCCAATGTCTCCTTTTCTGCTTGTGCCGCTTCTTTGCTTTGGTCCGGGACTTTGTATGCGTAACATGTGATCTGCTCTGCCAACCACTCTCCAAAGTAAGTTCTGGCAATGCATTCGGAGCAGTATTCAAGAGGGCGCGTACTCCAACCTTGACCCCGATGGCCCGCTTTCGGTCGTGTCATCATCATATGTCGTCGACAGAGCTGCACATTGAGCAAGACCTCAAGCAACTTCTTTCGTGCCCAGGTCTCCAGACCCTTGACCGCTTCGAGTGCAGCACGCAGGTCCGCATTGGTTTACGTTGCGGTACGCTGCAGCAGAAAACCAGTTCTTTGCCAGCTTGCCATCGACACACGCCATGAAGTACAGGTCCTTGTTTCTGACTTTGATCGCAAGTTTCAAGAATTTTATCAGAGCCTGCGTTATGCATTGACCCAGGAATAGCGACTCGAGTAACTGACCGATGAGGATCCAAGCGACTTTATCCAAGCATCCAAGTGCTTCAGCCCTTGGACATGTCTCCATGACAGATGTAGTCATCGAGTGCAATGTCGTGGGGCAAGGATCTCGAGAAGTATGAGGCACCCAGATCCAGAAGGCTTGTTGGTTGCCCGTCCAGTATCTTGCGGATGACGATGTACTGTCGCTCTGCATACAAGATCTGATTTCTGGCGCGCTGTCTCTTCTGACCAGCCTCATCTCGCGGGCTCGACCATCCCCTCAGGCGCGAGACTTGAGTCATGAAATCGCACGCAAGAAGCATCCGAGCTGAGGATGCTTGTACTGGTCCGCGGCTCGATGGTGGAAGTATTTTGTTGTCGGAATGAAACGGCAAAGACCCCATCATTGTCGCCGAAATTGAAATGAGGGCATTCTGTTCGAAGCACCTCGCTATGTATGTGCGCATGATCTACATGCAACTCCCCGATTTCGACGAGGGGGTCGGCGTCTGCGAAAGCGGAGGTGCCAAAGCAGCAAGGCGATCTTATTGCCTGTCATTTCTGTCCCCATCTTTGGCTGGCTGGGTCAGAGTGGCTGCGTACGAGAGTTTGTCCATGTTGGGAAAACAGCCGGCGACTACCAGTGAGCGACGGCGAGCGAGAGAGTGGGCAACGCAGACGAATAAATCGGAGAGCGGCTTTAAGAAGTCACTATTGTATCCCTCCTCCTAAGCCTTCAACCAAAATGACAATCCTTTGTTGGGATGCCGTTGCCAGTGAAGTATACATCTCCAAACAAGATGAATACAAACACCCTACAGACGTGCTTCGAGAAACCTACTAGCAAACGGGAAAAGAGTAATTCTACTAAGACTCTATAAATACTATATATCTCGACCAATATGAAAGACCAACTCAGGCTGCTCCAGACATCCGCATCGTCTCGCAGCCTCGCATACAAAATACAAACATGAGACTATCTCTCATGATTCCTTGCATGCATGCAATACTCCAAACAAGCTCCACGCACCTCTCTCCCGAGGAAGTGAGTTCTTCCATATCGCCTTGCGAAAGTACAGTAGTAGCATCGAGAAAAAGAAAAAAACCGGTCATCAAACCAGAGCCCCGAATTACCGCCAGGCTTTTGTGCCATCTTACTTACCCCCCCTCCCCAAAACCCAAAAGCGTTCAAGAGCCCAAAGATCCAACGCAAAGCCCTCCCTGCACATGAAACCCCCCCCCCCCCCCCTCATCCCTCGTGCGGTACAGTAACTCGAAATCCCCGCTATTTTCCCACGATCCGACGAACGCGGCGGACGTCTTGGTAAGAACAGAACGTTTTTTCGCTCTTCATTCACGCGGATTGGGACCATCTCCGACAGCCATCTCGGCTTGGTCCGATGCATGCCAAAAAGCTCCCGATGCGTCGGAAAACGAGGAAGGATGCCTCTTCGCATGTATACACACACACACACACACACACACATATATACACATATATACAGATATAGATATATATATACATATACACACGCTTCCCGTTCCGCGAACGAAATCGAAAAACTCGCAGACCATTCTCGCTCGCTCGGAAGTAGTACAATTAGTACAACTCGTTCATCGCGCAGAAAATGGAGGATTTATGAACCGGGGAGTGCCAAGTTCGAACGCTAACTAGTCTAGCAAATAATCATAGTTAGGAGGCAACCGAGGGTAAGGAGTAACTAGTCGTACCGAGTTAAAAACTTATAAAGATATCGAAAAGGAAAGAAATTTCTCGAGATATCTTCTTTTTTCTAGTTTCTGAAAGGATCTCTTTTCGAAGTATTACGACGAAGATATTTTGGAAATGAGAAAAAAAGTGTCGGAAACGTATTAGTATATAGAAAACTACGTATGCTAGTAGAGGATTGATATAGCGTAGTATTTCTTGTAATAATCCTCGAATGACGTTTTAATCTATACTATAGCTCGAAGTATTTTAGAAAAGTAGAAGAGATATTTAGAGAGTTGATAATAAGCGTATATACAGAGTTTGAGGCAACTCTAGGAAGGGTTCCGTACGAAAATAACGAGAATCTCGAATATCGCGTCGCGCGTTAACTCGAGGTGGCCCGATTATTTCTGCTAACGTTCTAGCGAGAACGTGCATCATCGAATCAAGTCTCCCCCCAAAATTCGCAGCACACGATGCCATGCCATATCATATCAAATCATATCATATCATACGCGCACCAAAAAAAAAAACCGTAAAATACACTGCACTGCACACCATACCATGTGCACACATCTCTCTCCTCCAGTGCAGACAGACAGACAGACAGACAGAAAAAAAGGCTACTCCCTCCACCGAAACGCCGGATGCTTCCAATCCAGATCCTCAATTTCGGTCCTCCCGAGCCCCTCCAACTCCTGCTCGGGAACGCGGTGGTCGCGGTCTCGCTTCGTGTTATCCCATCGGATCCAGAACCACAACGCGAGACTCGAGAGGAGAATCGTACTGCTCGTCGCCAGGTTCAAACCATTGCCAATGGGGAAGTTGGGACCATCGAAGGGCAAAAATGCCCAGGTGGAGATGAGTCCGCCGACGTTGCCCAGCATGACGTTGGTGCCGATGGCGGAGGAGCGGGCGGTGTCGGTGACGACGTTGGCGGAGACTTGGGCGTTGCAGAGGGAGCCGAAGGAGAAGGCGCCGATGGCGATGATGAAGATGGCGCCGTAGCGGACTTGGCCGTCCGTCGAGGCGAGGAACATGATGTAGCCGATCATCATGAGCGGGGCGGAGCCGACGAAGTAGAGCACGCGGCGATCGGTTTTGCCGCTGAAGTAGGGGATGACGAGGGTGGCGACGGCGCCGACGATGTACGGGGGGACGGTGCGGAGTTGTTGTTGCACGACGGTGTGGCCGGGGTAGATGGTGCGGACGATGGTGGGGGCGAAGAAGGCGAGACCTTGCACGGTGATGTTGTCGAGAAGGAAGATGAAGGAGGTGGCGAGGACGACGGGGTTGAAGATGCCGAGGAGGATCTTTTTGGTGTCGATCTTGTCGAGGACTTCGGTGGTGCCGACACGTTCGGAGCGGATGCGTGCTTCGGCGAGGGCTTTTTCTTCCTCGGTGAGCCAGCGAGCGGTAGCCGGGCGGTCGGTGAGGGTGATGAAGGCGATGAGGGAGATTCCGATCGTGATGACACCCTCGATGGCGAAGATCATGCGCCAACTGCGAACAGTGCCAAAGCTGTCGAGAGTGAGGATGCCGGAAGCGAGGAGACCACCAAAAGCCCCTGCAAGGGGAGCCATGACGATGTACAGAGCCAGACGGAACGCCAGCTCCTTGCGTCGGTACCACCGGGAAAGGTAGTACGCAATTCCCGGAAGCATACCAGCTTCGAAGAGACCAAGAACGAAACGCACCCCTGCGATCTGCGCTCGGTCGTGGGTGAAAGCGCAGGCCACAGAAGTAGCGCCAAAGCCCAGCGAGATGGAGGGAATGAACCAGCCAGGGCCAAAGTATTTGCATGCGAGATTGGAGGGAATTTCGAAGACGATGTAGCTGATGTAGAAGGTGGTGAGGACGAAGTTGTAGTCGTAGCCGGTCAATCCCAAGTCCTTTTCCAGACCAGCGAGTCGTGCGTTTCCTGGTGTTCCGGTCAGCCTACGAGTGGCACAGCAGGGTTCGGATACACATACCGATATTGGCGCGATCGATAAAGCAGAACAGATAGAGTAAGGCGACAGTCGGCACGATGTAAATGTCAATCTTCCGTCTCAGCCTCTTCTCTGCCTCCGGGTCGAAATGCACTTCGGGTGTACTGTCACTGCGAGAAGAAGAAGAAGAAGAAGAAGATCAGAACCGGCGGACCATCCATGAAAGTAAGCGCGCGCATTCGACTCACTGCCCCGATGCCACGTCCGAGCCAACGTGCTCCGTGGAATGGCTCGTCTTCTCATCGTCTCTCCCCGACGGGGTGGAAACCATCTTGTCGTCGTCTTGACCTCACAGCAGGCCGCCGCCTCTCGATGGGTAGATACCAGTCCTCTCTTGTATCCGATGAAACCTTTGTCCACGCCTGGATGAGCTTGACAGCGCAACGCCTGCAAGCTAGAGCAGAAAGGTTGGGAATGGACGAAAAAGTAGGAGGATCAGCGGGCCCTCAAATATTGGATCCACGTCGGTTACCAACGCGGAACGAACTGCCGGCAGCGGGGAGACGTAGTGGAAAGCGGTCCAGATGAGAAGTAGTGATGAACTAAGTGTCTTGTTGTGGCATCGGTAGTAACTAGTGATGAAGAGAACAGTCTTCCGCTCCCGACACTGCGTTCCGACGCATCGACCAATAGCCACAGCTCGCTCGAAGGAGGCAAGCGCGGAGGGGTCGGTCTGGGCGGTGAGCCTTGGCGCCCGCTCTCCGCTACCTTAATTCGCTTGGCGGAGATGCATCGTGTTTTTGGTTGGTTGATCGTGTTTTAGAATTCGCGGGCAGCAACGTGCTTGAGGATCGCGGAAGCACGTGTACGGTACACGGCATCGCGTGGCGGGTGGCATCTTGGGTCGGCGGAGTGAGGATGTCTTCGATTCGACCACGACACGACTACAGTACAGTACTTCTACTTCGGCACGTTGCGGATACAGTATGTACACCTGTACAGTAATACGTGTGTGTATATTCCAACTAGCACCTTGGCACCTACGGCCAATCCCCGGACCTTCGTACGGCTGAGACTTTTTCTACAGTACAGTACAATAATCGACAGTAGGGAAGAGTATTCCTATCCTTGCACCTATGATGATGCAACGACTTTTCTGCTCCTTTCCTTCTGCACCAGCCCCAAGGAGAGAGAGGCGAATTTCGACTAGGAAGAGAGGCAAAGTTATAACTAGTATATAATAATAATTCAATGTCACGTAATATAAAGGGCGAGGCTTAGCGGCCGTATAATATTTCCCGCTCCCTCCTTGATCGAACGTATTAAATACCATAGTAAGCTTCTGCGTACGCGTGCTTTACCCGGAACACGTACCTCTATAACTCTAAGAATTAAATATCTTATATATTCTTCAAAATGAAACTCGAAAAGTTTAGTTCCCGCATATAATTAAAAATCAGAGAGAAAAAAAAACCAGCTACTACTTACTATTAACTCTTCGTTACTACCGAGATCGATATAATACTCATCTACGCCATAACGTATAGGCGACCCGGGTATAACGGTATAATAGACTGACTATACTGTATGTATCGTGGCCATGATCACGGACAGGAATCGAAGCGTCCATCGACCCGGCCGAAAGAATTCAGCCATCTACACATCTCTGCACACGACAGGAGTACCAGCAACCAGGGAGGACAAGTCTTGATGAAAAAGTAAAATGAACACAGAATTCGCAGAGGAAATAAAAAAAATTCCATCAAAATCTTTTCATGGCGTTCCATCTTGACACACACCGACAAAGGTCCATCACCGCCACCACCACCACCACCACCACCACATCATCTTTCTTGTTCATGTCTCGAGAAACTTCATCCCGCCTCACTCGCAAGCGCGAACGTGTGTGGTTGATGGCTCCATCATGACCCATTGTCCTTTTCATACCCCCCCCCCACCTATCATGATACCCTTTCCCATCATCTTTCATTCATTCATGGTGAAATCATCCTGCTCCTCATCCCCGTCTTTCCGAAAATGTATCCAGTTCATCCCCTTACTTCCCTGCAACACAATGCAAGTTAGCCTCTCATTCACACGAAACTCTTCCCAACACCGCACCATACAGCAGCACCGTCCATGAAGAAGAGCAGCAGCAGCAAAGAGACGCTCCCATCATACCTTGACCGGGGGAAAGACGGGATCACAATCGTGGCTTCGACTTACTTGCGGCAGAAGTCAGGTCAAATCGGTCGTTGTTGGCCAACTTCACCCAGACATTGACAAAGTCTTGCTTGAACTTGGCCTCTGCATCGGCAGCGCCATACACTTCGGAAATGGCACGGAGCTCGGGGTGGTGACCAAAAATGAGGTCGGCACGAGTAGCGGTCCACTTCGGGGAACCCGACTTGCGGTCGATGCCCTCGAAGAGATCGCCGCCCGTCGACTTCCACTCGGTGTTGTTGTCGAGGAGGTTCTTGAAGAAGTCGTTGCTGAGGGTGCCGGGCTGCTTGGTGAGGACGCCGTGCTGTGAACCGTCCCAATTCTGGTTCAGCACACGGAGACCACCGACGAGAGCGGCCATCTCGGGAGCGGAGAGTTGGAGGAGATGGGCGCGGTCGACGAGGAACTGCTCGGCAGAGACGCGGCTGGTGGATTGGCCGTAGTTGCGGAATCCGTCGACGGCGGGCTCGAGGTGAGTGAAGGACTCGACGTCGGTCTGTTCTTGCGAGGCATCGGTGCGGCCGGGGGTGAAGGGCACCTTGAGGCCGGAAGCCTGCTCGACAGCAGCGGAACCGGCGAGGACGATGAGGTCGGCGAGCGAGACCTGCTTGCCGCTGTCCTTTTGAATCTTCTCCAACGCGCCGACGACCTCCTGCACCTGTGCGGGGTTGTTCACCTGCCAGTCCTTTTGTGGCTCGAGACGGATGCGGGCACCGTTGGCGCCACCACGCTTGTCGCTGCCCCGGAAGGACGAGGATGCGGCGAAGGCGACGGAGATCAGCTTCTGTGGGGCCACACCGGAGCCGAGGATCTGCTTCTTGAGGTCCTCCGCATCGGACTCGCTGATGGTCTGGGCTGGGGGGTCGGGCACGGGGTCCTCCCAGATGGAGACCTCTTTCGGGATCTCGGGACCCAACCAGCGCGAGCGGGGGCCCATGTCACGGTGCAGGAGCTTGAACCAGGCGCGGGCGAAGGCATCGTCGAGCAGCTTGGGGTTCTCGAGGAACTTGCGGGAAATCTTGTCGAATTCGGGGTCGAAGCGGAGGGCGAGATCGGTGGTCAACATGGTCGGCTTGAGCTTGACGTTGGGGTCGTAGGCGTGGGGGATGATCTTGTCGTCCGTCTTGGCCACCCACTGGTTGGCGCCGGCGGGGGACTTGGTGAGCTCCCAGTCGTACTTGTACATGTACTCGAGGTACTTGTGGCTCCACTGGACGGGCGTGCTGGTCCAGGTGACTTCGAGGCCGGATGTGATGGTGTCGGGACCCTTGCCGGACTTGTAGGCGTTGGCCCACCCGAAGCCCTGCTGTTCGATGGGAGCGGCGTTGGGCTCGACGCCGAGGTTGTCGGAAGGACCGGCACCGTGGGTCTTGCCGAAGGCGTGGCCACCAGCGATGAGAGCGACGGTCTCCTCGTGGTTCATGGCCATGCGGCCGAAGGTGGTCTTGATGTCCCGGGCGGCGGCCAATGGGTCGGGGACACCGTCGGGGCCCTCGGGGTTGACGTAGATCAGACCCATGTGGGCAGCGGCGAGCGGCTGCTCGAGGTCGCGGGAGTGGATGTCGGTGTGCTCCTTCTTGGACTGGTCCCCATCGACGACGCCGTGTCCGGAGAGACCCTCCTTGCCGTCGGAGTAGCGGACTTCATTGCCCAGCCAGGTGGTCTCGCCTCCCCAGTAGACGGACTCGTCGGCCTCCCAGGTATCGGCACGACCACCGGCGAAACCGAACGTCTGCAGGCCCATGGACTCGATGGCGACGTTTCCGGTGAGCAGGAAGAGATCGGCCCACGAGATCTTGTTGCCGTACTTCAGCTTGATGGGAAGCAGCAGGCGACGGGCCTTGTCCAGCGAGACGTTGTCCGGCCACGAGTTGAGGGGAGCGAAACGCTGCTGGCCCTCGCCACCACCTCCTCGGCCGTCGGCGACGCGATATGTGCCCGCCGCGTGCCACGCCATGCGCACGAACAGACCGCCATAGTGGCCGAAGTCCGCGGGCCACCAGTCTTGCGAGTCCGTCATCAAGGCGTGCAGATCCTTCTTGAGGCCGGCATAGTCGAGGCTCTTGAAGGCCTGGGCGTAGTCGAACTTGCCGCCGAAGGGATCGGTTCGCTCGGTGTGCTGACGGAGGATGGAGGTGCGGAGCTCGTTGGGCCACCAGTCGCGGTTGCGGGTGCCGCCGCCGCCGACGTTGCTGTGCTTTACGGGGCACTCGGCCATGGTGTGTGCGAGGTGGGTGATGACTTTCGGGAGGAGGAGGAGGAGGGGGGAGATGCGTGGTCGGGAGGTGATGGAGGTGATGGAGGAGGAGGAGGAGGAGGAGGAGGAGAAGGAGGAGGAAGAACACGAGATGAGCGAGGGAGAAAAGCGGCGGGAGCAGGACACAATGCGCCTCTGCAACATTTGTATCGTGAGAGGGAGCGAGGTGCGCACACAAAGTGCTCGAATGGTCGGTCGGAGGGCGCGGGGTCGACGAGGATGGCGACTGCCATTGCATTGCCTGACCTGACCTGACGTACCCCCCACCTGCCGGCGAACCAATCAGACCAAAGGAAAAGTCAGCCTCGGTCGCTCTTTCCCTTTTGGTACAGCGAGCGCGGAGGGCTTGGCAGGTTCATGTCGGCATCGTCGCTGCAAACCATGACGCCGCGCGAGAGATGGCGTGCTCCGAGTCGTCTGTCCTCATCATCAGTCGTCCGTTCTTCACGCAGCCTTCATTTCCGGCAATCATTTCCGCCCGTCGAAGTACTGTACTGTATGAGTCTGTATCCACGCCTGAGGCCACACCTCGACACCTCCAGTGTCCACCCTCATCCATATCGCAGTACAGTATTTTTATGAGCCGCGCGTGTTCGCCGGAAGTCCTCCGACGGCAGAGGCAAAAACTCCCTTCCTCGCCCTGTACCTCCTACGCGGGGACGTGAAACCACATACATGGTGAAGCTTGCTCTGCCCTTCGTTCCCATCATGGTCGCGACTCTGCCAGCCTGCCCGCACCATCACCACTTCACCCGCCAATCCGCCGCTTTGCCAGAACGAGCATGGTTCATTTTGATTCCAACAGCCGTGCTCCACCTTCTGTCCAGCTCCGACCCTCTCTCTGATGAAAACATCATCCGCCCCGTTGTCTAGTCATGGATACAGGGCTGCATCCACGAGATACCGAAAACTTGAGCGATCAGCACTTCCCCAAAAATCGTCGTACCTGCCAAGGACAGCCCGACTGCCACTGTACATGCTGTACACACTACTGTACTGTACCCGGTCTGTTGGTCTAATGAGTCATCTTCCCGCTTTCCGTTGCCACCTTTCCACGCCACTCCGATCTAGGTTGAATTCATCTACTGTACATGTATCCCATCTAGTCGATGATGACCACGCCATCGTCGGTGCGAATCGTCAGCGGCACATGGTCCAAGCACTCTTGCCGTCTTCTCCTCGTCTCATCATGATCGAACCAGACACGAAAAGACGTTGTGGGAGCATGAGACAGTCCATGACATGTACCACACGCTGGACTCTCTACCGCTCCCACCTCCATCGAGTCCGTTACTGAACTACGGTCTGTGCTGCACTCATCTCCTTCTTGAAAGGCACTGGCTTCTCTGAAATCGGGGCAAGCCATACGCCGTTCGCACGAAACGCCAAGCACATGATGTATCTCTCCATGTCGTTCACGCCTCGTTCATCACGAGGACGAGGCTCACTGTCCTCCGGGTATCCATTCGTTCCTTCATTCATTCATACCAATCATGCCCCCGTAAGTCCCGTCGCATCATCAGAAATCGTCGACAGCACCCCTCCAAAACCATTGCGAGGCACAGCCCTCATCCACAATCGTCACCCCATCTCTTCCTCTGAGAGCCTCTTCCTCTTATCCTCCCCTCCCCAGCAGCATCTCCATCTCCCCACACCACACCACACCCACAACCCTACCCACCTCCCCCTCCCCACTCCAACCTCTCCGCATCCGCATAAGCATCCAACACCAAAATCTTCAACAACTCCACATCCACCTCCTGCAACATCTCGGGAAACGCCCGAATACTATCCCACTTGCTCGCCATCTCGCGTACGGGCCACGCCCGCTCGTCCGTGCTCGCCATTTGCGCCTCCGACACGCGCCGCACGAGTTTGTTGGCCATGGAGATGATTTCGCCCAGCAGTTCGCGCGAGCTGTACGACGCCGAATGCAGGCGGATGTAGCGCGGTTGGGGGCTGGGTGTGGTGAGGAGTTGGCGGATCGTGAGGGGCATCTTTTTTTTTTTCTTTCTTTCTTTCTTTCTTTTGTCTTTTCTCTTCTCAAATCAATGCGATGCGATGCGATGCGATGCGATGAGAATGAGAATAAGAGGAGAGGAAATTGTCGTGGCTGTTTGACCGTTTTTGATGCTGGTCGTCGGATGGACGAGACGAGACGAGACGAGACGAGACGAGACGAGACGAATCAATCAATTAATCAATCAATCAATTAATCCGTTCCCTCCTCCTCGCCTTCCGCCTTCATCGCCACGACCGCTCCGCTGCTTTTCAACCCTGCAAAGCCAGCAGCAGCAGCAGCAGCAGCAGCAGCAAGATTTCTTTCTTTCTTTCTTACTTTCTCTCTCCTCTTCTCTTCTCTTCTCTCCTTCTAATCGAGCCAGTATCCTACCGTTACCGTACAGTACAGTACAGTATGCGCGAGGGATATTAAAAAGATGCTTTCATACGCTCGCTCATCTGATAAGATGCGGCGATGATTCGAAATTTCGCGGAGGCGGCGAGGCGGCGAGGCGGCGGCGCTGACGCTGGTTGCAAGCTCTGCATTTGCATGGCGGGGCAGTAGACTAACTAGGCCTAATCCTTTCGGGTCCGGCGTGATGGTTCGGCCGGACCGGACCCGATGGATGGATCCTGGCAGACGAAATTGTAGATTAGACAAACACAGACCCGGAATTTTTGCCCGACCTCGGCTGGGAGGTTCTTTTTTTGTTGGTGGTCTTGGATTTGTGGCTTACTATACCTACCGTATGGGGGCGGCGGATATATGGCGTGTCGGAAGAACAAGAAGAAGAAGAAGAAGAAGAAGCCCGTAGTAGATTATGCGCCGTCTTAGGCGATGAGGAGAAATTAAGTAGCGGAGATAGTAGAAAAAAGGGCGAGATGGATTGGAGGAGGTTATTTGCGGAGGTAGGTAGAAACAATTAGTTTAGTTAGTTGGTTGAAGTTGTTGCTCGAATACCTACACATATATGTAGGAGATGCGGTAATAGCTGTCGTTCGTGCGGTTACCTCCTTCTTCGGGAAAGGTTATAATGTAATAATTGGAATTTCAAATATTACTATAGCACAACTAATTAAGCGCATTCCGAGTGACAGCGGACAGCGGGCTGCGGGCGAGCGGTTAATAGGATAATACAATATATATAAGTAGTACCTTACTTCGCTTCGCTTCGTAGACTATATAGCATACCTCCCCTTACCTAGTCTACTTCCTACTTTCTCTTACCTATAATTATATTGCTATCTTACTACGTTAAACTTAAGATCCTATTCTAACTACCTATATAGTGTCTAACTTCCTTCCTTTCTTCTATTTAATTTAATTTAGAACGCTAGTAAAAATACTTGCCCTAAAGCCGTGCGGGGAAGTCGCGACGCGCTTATTAGCTACTACTATATAATCGCGTCTTACCTGTCCTACCCGTCTTATTCTTATCTATTATCGTAAATACCGTAATTCTAAGGTATTATTATCGCTATACTAACTCTGCAACTACCTTCTAGCCCTACGGCTCGTTTAGAGGCTCGTATAGAGGCTATAACGCCTACTAAATCGCTAGATTATCTAAGTTAGGTTCCGCCTCTTCGAAGGTCCGTACGTACGCTAATCCGTAGTAAGAAGTCGACCGCTATAGAGGCGCTACTAAACCTAAAGAAAGGCGCGGATTATACGCTACGAATAACTATAAGAGCCGCAGTAGCGTTGCTACCGTTAAGTAGTAAGATACGGCAACTATAGAAGCGCTAGATTACTCTATTATAGACCTCGTCGCCGCCTAGTAAGCCTACTGCTAATTTATCGATTATTAATAAGGAGAAAGAGCTAGAAGGCGATATAGACGTATTTAGTAACGATAACGGCGAGGCGGCGGCTCGAAGAGGTAGTTTTAGAGGTTCTAGCGACGCGGAAGAAGACAAATTTAAGGAGATTAATGCTGCTACTAGCGCCGCGGCGGTAGCTGCTAATAAGGCGGAATATCGTTATCGGACTACGCGTATCGCTTAGGCGCGTACTAAAGTATCTTCTATAAAAAGAAGACTAAATGCGAGGGCTTAGAAGCGTACGGAAGAGGTTATTAAGGCTACCGTAGCTAGCAATAAGCGCCGGCAAGTTATTATTACTTTAGCTACGCGAGAATCTACTACTAATACGCTAGCCTCGAAGAGTAAACAATAATTAATACGCACGCCTAGTAGCTATATAGGCTATTAATCCTCGCTACTATTCGAGCTAGAGGTAGTTAGTATTAAATATAAGGTTAAGCTAACGATAGTAGCCGGTAAGAAGGTAATTAAGAGCGATATATAGAACGCGAGGTAGCCTAAAGACGATATAGCCCTATTCTCGCGTCTCTCTCGCTAGATGCGCGAGTGCCTCTAGTCCTACTACGGAGCCCCTAGACGCGCCTATTTTAAAGCAAAATAGGGTACTATAAAGGGCACTAACGTCCTTAAATATTAGATAAAGGAGGAGGCATAATAGCGTAATATATACGGCGAGTTATTACGCTAGGCTCGCCGTAGCAAGGAGGATTTATAGATTATCTTTACTATAGAAGTTACTATTAACTCTATAGCGCTAGCAACCCTAGTATATAATATAGCGTTAACTACTCGCAGGTCTGCAACTACCGTCTAACTAGAAGAGACTCCTAATGTCCGTAATAAACTGCGTAGCGAGGGTAACTATGCTATAGACGTAGCGGATAGGTAGCTATGCCGCCTAGCTACGTGCTAGAATAATACGAATCGCTACTACCTTACCGGCTCGAATTCGCTTAAGAATTACTACCCTATCGCTCGCTAATACCTTAGGAAGTAGACAAAGGGTATCGTAGACGGTACTATAATAGTAGAAGAGCCTAGTAACGAGCTAAAGAAGGAATTAATTAAATATAAGGCTACTAAGGAGGCAATGCGGAAGGGTAGATAGCGTTAGAGTAAGGCGGCTGCTAGCAACCTACCGCCGTAGGGCTTTAATTAGAACTAGTACTTCTATATTAATACGCAGTGCGGCAGTTACGCCTACTTAAATACCTTAGAATGCGCTTCTTTTATAGGCAATCCGGTAATTCCGTAGGCTTAGTTACCGCCGCTTATACGCACGCCGAATAAGAGCCGTAAGAACGACCCCGAGCCGCCTTCCTCGCAGCCTAATTAAGCTAGCCTTTATACGGATTTCCTCGAATATTGCTAGCATAAGGAGGTATAGAGACACCGGCGGAATAAGCTTATTAATATCGTATATTAGCTTTAAGAAGAAGCCTTTAATTTAGTAGAAGTTCGCAATATTAATAGTAAACTATAGATAAGGCAGGGGTTTAAGATTAGTATAAAGTATACGATTGTCCGGAATATTAGCGAATTTAAGGCGGCTTAGAAAGCTAAGGGGAGGCAAGCAACTAGCGCTAATTATTTACCGCTTACTATGCTAGAACTAGCCGCCGGATTTAAAGTCTAATACGCAGAGGAGCTTCTATATATAGTTAACTGTCGACCTATATATTATAGTATCTTTGCTGCATTATATTATATTAATATATAGGGGTATTCGATTAGAAGTTATTAGCTTCTAACTCCTCGAATTTACCTGCGGGTATACCCGTTGCTACGCGTAACTATAGCTCTTAAAGTAACGGCTCGCACGCCTTTAACTATCTTTATTATTCTACTGCATTCTTATAGCCTACGCTAGGAAGCCGCTATAGTTATTAAACTCCGCCTGCGGCCTATCGTTCCGGTGCCGCTTAATCTAGTTCTTTAATACGTTAAACAACTGCTTAATAGGGTTAAAATTAGGCGAGTATAGCGGCAAATACTTAAGGTAGCACCTAGCCTATAATACTACCTAGGTAAGGCGTATATAGTAGTAAATTAACGCGTTGTCTATAACTAGAATAGAGCCTTCTTCTACTCGAGATAGTACCTCCGAAATTACCTAGTCGATAAATACCTCCTTCGTAATTCCGCCTTAGATAATTAGTACGCCTAGTAGGTAGCCGTCTACCGTATACGCTAGATAAACCGAGTACCTTTCGGACCGCTTAGTAGGCGCCTTCGTATCTGCCGGATAATTAACTAGCAACTACGAGTACTTCCGCTAACCTATCCGCGTATCGCTTGCTAACTTATCTATAAACACGAGTTTATTGCGCCTTTAGTTTAGGCTCTTTATAATCTACGTATTCCGCAGAATCGTATTCCTTTTGCTAGCGATTCTTCGAGCTACCTTCCGACTAAATCCGTACCGATATAATACGTTCTAAATCGTTTAATTGCTTACTATTACGCCGCAATCTTCGTAATTAAATAGATACTACGCTATCTCGTCTAAATACGCGTTAGGGTTATCTATAATATACTTAAATAATAGGCGCTCGTAGTTAGCGTTTAAGAGGCACTTCCGGCCTATCTTTATACTCTAAGGAACGAATAGTACGCCGAATAGCTTATAAGATAGTCGGATACGATAAATAGTCTTCCTATTAAGAAAGTAGCGGTAGCTAAGGACTATATTAGATAAGGAGGTGTTATTAAAGGCTAGCATTAGTTTATTGCAGGTCTCCGCGTCCGTACGTATGCCTTAAGGCATCTAGTAGTAGTTAGTAATACTAGCAATACGAGCGATTCTATAGTACTACGTACGGCGACGATAATAATACCTTAGAATAATAATATACGTAGGAATAAGCGAATTAAGCGACTATAGGATAGGTAAGACGCGATTATATAGTAGTAGCTAATAAGCGCGTCGCGACTTCCCCGTACGGCTTTAGAGCAAGTATTTTTGCTAGCGTTCTAATTTAATTCGATTATAAGAGCGAAGTAAAGCTAGAAGTTAGGGGCCTTAGGCCTTACTAGTACTTAGTAAGCGGCTACTACCGCATTGCTTAGTATATAGTATTTATATACGCGAAGCATGCGATATATAATAACTCTATAAGAATTAGCGCTATCTTCGGACGGAGATCTAAGGTAGTCTATACGTTACTATATATCCTCTTATAGTTCTAATTCTTTAACCCTATACGGGGTAGCGGCTTATAGATACTAATATTAGATAAACGAGAATCGCGAGCGCGTTATACCGAGAACGTAGGCTCTATACTACGAGCTCTACTAATATAGGAACTAAGCGAAGAGACGCTAAACTCTAAGAAGATAATAGAGAACGATAATATTAATACGGAGTATAGGTAACTTAAACGTAAGATAGAAGAGCTTCGTAGGTAACTTATAGTACGCGTACTTTATAAAGAGTATAAGCGTCTTAAGTATAAGCTCGCTACGATACTAGAAGGCGATAACTCTCCTTTTAGCAGATCCGAAGCCTACTATACGTAAAGCGGCATAGAAAAGAACGCTAAAGAGAAAGAAGAAGAAGCTAGCAACGCTAGTATAGCCGATATATAAAGCGTACGTAATATGCTATTAGGAAGCTCGTTAGTAAAGGGCGCGAAGATACGCGATCTAAAGCTATTTAAGAGTAAAAGCGAAGATAAAGCTTAGAAGTTTATTTGCTACCTTAAGATAATCTTCGTTAATAACCTAATAATATACTATAGCCCTCGTAAGAAGGCGCTATATACTATTATATAGCTTATAGGTAAGGTAAAGGATATATAGTATAACTAGTACGACGCTAAAAATCTTCTAGCTAAGTATAGCTAGAAAGACTTCTAGTAGTTTATATACGATATAGTTAGGGATTAAGCGAACTATACGCTCCTTACTACTATCGAGTATAAGAAGGCCTATTAGCGTAAAGGGTAGAGCGTACGATAGTTTATAAATAAGTTAGCTTATCTTAAAGCGCAACTTAGCAAGTACTATAAGCTATAGCTAGTTCGCTAGCTACTTACGAAATTAAGAGCTTTCTTATAAAGGGATATTATTAAGAACTATAATATAATAGGGTTTAAAAGAGCTAATCTTATAGCGCTTATAATACGTTTAGAATAGGCTAAGAAGGCTATATTCTTACGAAGTAGCTATAGAGGTTTATTAAGTAAAAGCGGGCTAGGTAAGTATATTAGACGCGAGATATAAGTAAACTATAAGCGTAAGGGTAGCGATAATACTATAGCGTAATTTAGAAAAGAGAGATCCCGCCCTAGTAGGTAGCGTTAATCTAAGAGGAATAAAGACGACCTAGACTAGAAACTTAAAGCTAAATGCTATAAGTATAAGGAAAAGGGGTATATCCGGTCAAAATGCCTCTAGCTAGACCTATAGAAGCTGCCTACTATACGTAAGGTAGCTATAAGTATACCGCTAAAAGGCAAGGCATCTAGAAAGACCCGTAAGCTCTAGATACCGTAATAAGTAAGATAGATTACCTACCTATATAGAGTAGACTAGCGATTCTTATTATAGCTAAGGTTAAGATAGATATAGGCTACGTATAAGCTAAGTATATACTTAATAGGGGCACCGATATTAATATAGTCTCTAGATTCTATACTCTATAGCATAACTTCTTAGTAAAGGAAAATGCAGCTTTGCCGCTAGCTACGTCCTTTACTAGGTAGCTAGAGTACTACTACGGTATATATTATATATACCTATAAGCTACCGACTCTAAAGGAGCAACTCGTATATATAAAGGCATCTTTTATATATATAATATACTAACTTCTTATATCTTACTAGGCCGGCTATAGTATATAGCCTATAGAGTAATAGAGGATACTAGTACTAATAAATAGACCTTTAGGTCCGGAGGCGAGACGTATATAGTATAAGTACGCGAAGCGTATAAGTTTTATAAGGACCTTTAAAAGGCCCTATATATCTTTACTATATTACTCTAAAAGGTAGATACTAGCTAAAAGCTACTACCTATAGAGTTCTAGAACTTTATAGACCTCTTTAATCCTATAGAGGAGATAAGAAGTATACTAGTTAAAGGCGCTAAGTATATAATTAACCTACTACCTAGTACTAAGCCGCTATTTAAGCTACTATATTATTAGTTTAGCCGCGAGCTTAGTAAGTTAAGTTATTACCTTTAAGAAGCGTTAGAGTATAATTAGATCGAGCGAAGTAAAAGCGAGGTAGATATACCTATTCTATTTATTCTAAAGAAGAATAGTACCTTATAGTTATATATAGATTACCGTAGATTAAATAAGACTATAGTAAAGAATTGCTATCTCCTACTACTTATTAGTAAGACGCTTAATAGGCTTATAGAAGCTATATAGTTTATATCGCTAGACCTTGCAAATGCGTACTATTGCATCTATATAAGGCTAACTAACTACTAGAAGACTACGTTTTATACGTAGTATAGATACTTCTAATATAAGGTAATGCCTTTTAGGTTAACTAATATACTAGCTACCTTTTAGAGGTATATTAATAAAGCTCTCTTAGGCCTCGTAGATATATACTATATAGTATACCTTATTAGGAAGTATAGTCTAGTTAGACATTCTAAGAGACACTTTAGGGATTAGGATTAGGTAATATAGGTTATATAATACTAGGTTATATAACTTAGCTAATGCCTATCTTAGGAGTAAGATTCGACCTATAACTAACTAACATAATTAACTCGGTTAGTTCCTACCTACTATCTCTACTTCTACTATACGTTATACCTACCCTTCCGAGATATTATTTAATAGGTTATAAGCCCGGGTTTATAGAGAGGCCCTAGATAGTAAGAGTTAGCCTTCTTATCCTTAAAGTAATACGTTTTACCTCTTATAGGACCTGTAGTATTAACTAGATAGAGAAGTAGGAAAAGAGTATACGGGAGACTAGAGGCATATCCTATCTATACTACTAAGAAGCTTTAGATAATCCTAGCTATATACTAGACGTCCCTAAAGGGCAGATAAGATAGAGAAAAGCCTAGTAAGGCATACTTAAGATTAGACGAGTATAAAAAGGAAAGGGTTAGCCTTAGGTTATAGCACCTAAAAGGATAAGACTAGGCCTAAGCACTTAGTACTACTAATACCTTAGAACTAGCCGGCAGTACCCTTCTAAGAAGGTAGATCTTCTAAAGGTTCTCTACCTAAGAACCTAACTAACTCCCTTAAGAGAGAAGAGTCCTTAGATACCTTAACTAAGAGAAAAGAGTCTTAGCAATAAAGGAAAGTAGCTATCTAGAAACTACTATTAGATTAAAAGAGCTTATGTTTTTAGAGTTAGGTTAATTGTTTAATTCTGCAGAAATAGATTTAGCAAGTAGAATTAGCAAAAGAAGGGCTATACTAGTGCTATATAAGGAGAACTAGAGATAATAGTTTAGCCTACTATAGGACTACCTTAAATTAAAGGATATATTTTAGATTATCTTAGAGACTATGCTAGAGTCTTCTATAGAGTTATTACTATTAGTACTTAGCCTAAGGCACTTAAGAAGTAACCTAGAATAGGTTAAGGCTAATACTACTACTAGGTACGAGATAATAATCTGCCTATTAGAAGATAATTAAAAGGAGACTATTAAGGAGAGATAAGCCTTAAAAATATAGGAGAAGATAAGAGCTAAGTATAGTAAGGTATATACTATATATATAATAGCATATATCTAGGAGTTTATAAACTTCTAGATAATAGAGGATATAATAATTAGAAAGGCATAGGTATAACTAGTAAGCATAGCTAGAAGGATTATAGAGGTAGACTCTTAGAAGGCATACTATAAGGAGCTAGAGAGGAGACTTAAGCATCTCCTTAATAGCTTACCTAAGGCGTACTAAAGCATAAAGGATACTATCCTTACCTAGTAGTCTATATTATATAAAAGTATACTGCAGCTACTAGAATTATATAAAGCTAGACTAAACTAGTCCTAAGAAATAGTAATGTTTGCTAAGGGGAAAGGGATCTAAGGTACGAAACTAAAATGCTACCTCTATAATTAAAAGCATTTTAAAGGCGTTGCTAAATGCCTATACCTTAATAAAGCTAAGAGAACTATTAACCTAAGATAGAGCTATAGAATAGAAAAGAGAAGAATACTACTTAGAGAGAGTAGCTTTAGGAGGAGATCCTTACTAGATAAAGAAGCTTTAAAAGAAATAGTAAAGAAACTTAACCTAAAAGTCTAATTCCTTAAGAAAAGATAAAGCTTAAGGAAGTTTTCTAAGAAGGCCTATACTACCTAAGAAGATGCAGAACCTTTAGTAATATCTAAAGCATCTTAATCCTTATTAGAGGATAATAATATAGATAAGGTTATATACTTAACTATAGAAGCAAAAGGCAAGTATATACTATTAAGATAGCTACTTAACTCTTACGCTTTATTATATATAACTAACTAGAAACTACTTTTTAGAAAACTAAAACCTCTCTAAAGGAAAAAGTAGATTAAGGTTAGTAGTAGCTATTTAATAGCTATATATATAGGAGATGTAGTAATAGATAGGAGAAGAGGAAAATAGATTATACTTAAGGATATGCTCTTTATACCTAGCTTAGAAGTTAATCTTATTTCTTAGAGCTAATTTAGTTAGTAGTATAGTATTTAGCTACTAAAGTTTATACTTGTTTTATTATCTAGGAAACTAGTTATCTAGACAAAACTATTAGGAGGAGTACTATTTATTAAGGAGATTAATAAGGCCTTATAGGAACTTGCAATACTACGCCTTAATTAGAATTAAGAGAATAAAGCCTATGCCTTTAAAGCCTAAGAGAAATCCTAGGAATAGTAGGAGCTCTAGTATAAGAGACTTATATACTTTAGAGAGGGTCTTCTTAGAAACCTATATAAGGTCTCTAACTTAAAGGCTTAAATTCCTATTCTAAAGGAATACTAGCTATATAGGGTATATTCCTTAGTAAAGATAAAGAAATATAGAAGGAAAGAAACTAAGAGGAAACCCTAAAAGTTATCTCTAGTTTCTATTAATGTCTATAGCCCTTTACCTATCTTAAAACTAGGATATAAATAATAGCTTAAGATTATTAATAACTTCTCGAGAAAGAAATAGACTTTCCTAATAAAGTTTAAAGAAGATGCACTAAGTATCCTTAAGGACTAGAAGGTAAAGGCTAAGCTATAATCTAGAAATCCCCTCTAGGTTATAAGGAGTAATAAGGTAAGAGAGCTTCTTACTATACTAAGATAGTAAGAGAAGGAATATAGAATTTCCTTCTATACTACTAAAGTATATAACTCTATCTAGAATAGAGTAGTTAAGAGGTTAATCTAAACCTCTAAAGATTATATAAGAGTAATGCTAGAAGATGCTTATATACCTATTAAATTCTAGCTAGAAGCCTTAGTAGCCTATATAGTTATTAGAAATTCTCTTCCTAATAGCCTAGAAATTAATAGATTTAAAGTATTACCTAAGGAAGCCTTTTTAGGCATTTAACCCTTTATATTATACTTTAGAGTTTAGGGTTATAAAGTAGTAGTCTATATAGATCCTAAGTCCTAGCTAGCTAAGATAAGATTAGACAAACTAATAAATAGAGGCAAAGATGCTATATTTATTAAGTATATTCCTAATACTACTAAAATATAGCTCTTCTAGGAGCCTAATATAAGGGCTATTAAAGCCTATAGCACTACAACTTAGTTTAAGTATAAGAAAGGAGGAGATATAGAGCTAAATATTCCTAAGCTTAACTAAGCAAGTAATGCACCTATTAGAAACCTAGTTAGTAGACCTCTAAAGAAGCTAATAGCAGTTATACCTCCTATAACTACTATACCTATAGCTATAGTAATAAAGCTAGCAGGTCCTAGCTAGACACTCTTTATATAGTTACTACCTCTACTAAAGGATAAGAAGGAGTACTAGAGGATAGAGGATCTAGAAGAAGAAAACCTTAAGTATACGAATACTAAGATTAGGAATAAACCGTAGGTAGCAACTAAACTACCTAGTTTAGTTCGGCGGTTACGTAATCTAACTAAACTAGCTAGTTTAGTTCGCCTATTACGTAACATAGGTAGCGTACCTATACTTGCCCTAAATATTGCAAAGTAGAACCTAAGGGAGGAAAATAAGGACTAGAAGGGAGACTAGGACTAGACTTATAGCTAAAAGAGAAGGAGATCTATCTTAGATAAAGGACTAATCCTAGAGCTAAAAGCTTATAGTATAGTTATAAGACAAGTACTTTAGAAGAGATAGAGAGAATATAAATAAGAGAAAGAGCTAAGTACTAAGCATTATAAGGCATTCCTTAGCTAAGTCTAAGGCTAAGATTAGAAGTAGATCTAAGAAGCCCTATTAAAGGTCTAAGAGTCTATATTTATAGCACTTACCCCTTAAGTCTCTATATAGAAATAAGAGGTACTTATTTTAAAGTCCTATAAAGAAGCGATTTAGGACCCTAAATAGGGATATATATAGGAGGATATAGTCTAGAAGGAGCTAACTATATTAAGAAGCAATAATACCTAAATAGAGGTTATTCCTCTAAAAGAAGCAAACCTTATAATATCTAAATAGGTATTTAATATAAAGAGATTAATTAGTAGAGCTATTAAAAAGTTTAAAGTAAGACTAGTTATAAGAGGTTTCTCTTAGAAATTTAGGGTTAACTTCTAGGAAACCTTTATACTAATAGTTAGGCATAATACCCTAAGGATATTTATAGCTATAGTTTATAAAAAGGACCTAGAACTTTACGAAGTAGATATAAACAATACATTTACTAAGAGCAAACTCTAAGAAGAAATCTTTATAATTCTACTACTAGAAGTTAAGATTCTACTTAATATAGTCCTATAAATCCTAAGAAGCTTATATAGACTAAAGTAAGTAGTAAGAGACTAGAACAAACTCTATATCTCGAAGTTAAAACAGATTAGGTTTATATAATTAGAAGTAGACCTATACCTTCTTATCTACTAGGAAAGGAACATTCTAATCCTAACCTATATAGATAATATTCTAATTATAGTACTAAAGCTAAAAGATATACTTTAGTTTAAGGAACAGCTAAGCAGGGTATTTAAGATTAAAGATCTTAGAGAACTAGAGAAGATCCTTAGAATAAGGTTAATAAGAGATAGATAAGCTAGAATTTTAAAGCTTAATTAGGAATACTTTATCTAGGAGAACCTTATAAAGCTAGGAATAACTAAGGAGATAGCTAACCTAACTCTCTCCCTAATAGATAGTTATAATAGTCTAAAACTAATAAGCTTATATAATAAGAGAGGAAACAAGATAGAGTACTAAAGTTAAACTAGTTCCTAGATATAGCCTATAGTTATAATAAGACTAGACATTGCTTTCTCTCTTAGTAGGCTAAGCTTATATGTTTTAGACCTAGCTAGGAGACACTTGCAAGCTCTAAAGAAACTAGTAAGGTACCTAAGATTATTCTAAGACTTAAGGTTAATATTTAGGAGAGGAGGGGGAAAGTTAATAGGATATTTAGACTCTAACTATATAATAGATAAGGCAGATAGAGTCTTAATCCTTAGAAGCGTCTTCTTCCTTTATAGAGCCCTAGTTTCTTAAATAAGTAGAAAGCAAAAGTCTATTACAATATTAATAATAGAAGCTAAGTATATAGCTATAAATATATATGCAAAGCAGTCTTAATTCTTAGTAGCACTCTTAAGAGAGATAGACTATATAAGGTTAGTAGGAGAATGCCTATTCTAGCTAACTATTAAAGCCTATTCTAATATAGTAAAAGAGCTAAGGCTAGTGCAAATTATAAGGGACAATTAGGTAGCCTTAACCCTTATTAAGGAGGCATATACCTATAAGAGATCTAAATATATTAATATTGTATATAACTATATTAGATATCTCTAGTAGCAAAGGAAGGTTATAGTAGAATATATTCTAATAAAAGAGATAGTTGCTAATAGCCTAACTAAACTAAAGAATAGGCTATAGTTCTAGAAGTTTATAAGATAACTCTAACTTATATAAGGAAGGGCAAAAGATTCCTGCCCTAACTATAGATTAAACTCTAGACCTTAGAGAGGCAAAAGAAAAATCTATTTCTTACTACTTCGTATAAGAAGTAGGAAATCTAGTATAAGAGGGTATATAGCAACGTATAGACTACCTTAGACCTCCGTCCGAAGATAGCGCTAATTCTTGCAGAGTTATTATATATCGCATACTCCGCGTATGCGAATACTATACGCTAAGCAATACGGTAGCAGCCGCTTGCTAAGTACTAGTAAGGCCTAAGGCCCCTAACTTCTAGCTTTACTTCGCTCTTATAACTGCCTCCCTCTCTCTATTAAGCTATCCTAGCTCGATAGGCGGGTAGTAGTCTTCTTATATACGCGACGTCCCTATTACGTCCGCGTATCTCTTATTGCTTATAGGCCTTCTATTAAGTTCTATCGTACGTTACTATTACGATTCGCGTACGTAACGTAAGTAAGTTATTGCCGTATATTATTATTAATAGCAACGCGCGTTATTATATTTATTACGGTAATAGCATTATAAATTCTTGCTTGCGCGCTTTTAAACTTCTTTTATAATACTAATACTTAGTTATTTTAGTTTTTTATAAACGCGCTCCGCTCTCGCCTCGCTATATATATATATACTTCTCGTACTCTCTACGTACGCTCTACGTACGTACTTAAGAACTACTATAAGATAGGCTCTAAGAAGAATAAGAATCTACCTAAGGGTAAAGAGGCTACTATAGCCCCTCTATTAAGCAGCTCGTAGGCGGGCCTAGAGCGTACCGGTAGAAATACTAGTACGCCTAGTAGCCGCGCCCTAAGTTTAGCTAGTAGCTAATCCCCCCTTTTACGTCTAGGCAGTATTATACTAGGTAAGGGCGACTAGATAGGTAGCATATATAGCGCGCGCTCGCCTTAGGCGAGCCTTAATGCCCCTAGTAGTAGCCCGTAGCTAAGCCTATCCCTAGCCCCTAATACTACTAGACGTCTTAGAGGAGATAGCTATAATAGCAACTATATTAGCTCTAGCCTAATAATAAGTAGAGGCCGGGGTAAGCGCGCGCTAGGTAAGTCGCTATTAGCCTAACTTCTACTTAGCGGCAGTACGCCTATAAAGCGCGCTTACTCCTCGTTCTCGAAGCTAGGCTCTTTACTAGACCTTATTACTAATAGACCTATAGGCTCTTCTAATCGTACGCTAGCTGCGAAGCGCTAATACCTCGTAGGCGCTGCTACTATACTACGTACTAGCGCTATACTTAGCCCGGCTCCCGCTACTTCTTATATTAGTATAGCTAAGACTAAGTACCTTAAGTAGTATAATCGCTATATTCGCAATAACTATAATCTAGGTAGATGCAACTATAAGTCCCTTCCTACTCGCTATTTCGTTATATTCTATTTATATACTAACCGTAGTATAGGCTAGGCTAAGTGCTCTAGTAAGCTACCTAAGGATATTAATACTAAGAAGTATATACGCTATATACGTAGTAAGTATGCCTATAAGTAGACCTACTACGAAGTAGTTAAGACAGTCGTACGCTATATATACGATATATGCGATGCGCTAGTACGTCGCTAGGCCGAGCTCGGCCGCTATAGGACCGATATAGTACGAGCTAATAGCTAGTAAGCGGTAGCGAATGCCTAGGCCTAGCTAGATACCGCCTATACTAGTAAGTTCTTCCTTTAACGTTACGCATAGTATACGCGTCGCTTGCGTCTCGCATTTGCTAACTACGCGTATAGAGACTAAGACGGTTATAAAGCGTCTCTAGACTAATAATAGTAAGCTAGCTAGCGGTAAGCCTACTAAGAAGGAGAGCGGCGGCGGCGCTCTATAGAGGTCCTACGCGCTCGTCTATAAGGCTACCTAGCTTAATAGTACCCTTAGGGGTATAATAGAGCTACTTACTTAGGTATATCTAGTAGCTTATCGCTTTCGTATTATATACTAACCGCACTTATAGATTACTAAGTATAGCGGCGTCCTAGTAGAGCGGGACGCTATTAACGCCGCTATTAGCCTCTATCTATCCTTAGAGGAGGAGGATAAGTATAAGAGCGAAGTAAAGCTAGAAGTTAGGGGCCTTAGGCCTTACTAGTGCTTAGCAAGCGGCTGCTGCCGCATTGCTTAGTATATAGTATTCGTATGCGTAAAGCATACGATATATAATAACTCTGCAAGAATTAGCGCTATCTTCGGACGGAGGTCTAAGGTAGTCTATACGTTGCTATATACCCTCTTATAGTTCTAATTCTTCTACCCTATACGGGGTAGCGGCCTATAGACACTAATATTAGACGAACGAGAATCGCGAGCGCGTCGCACCGAGAACGTAGGCTCTATACTACGAGCTCTACTAATATAGGAACTAAGCGAAGAGACGCTAAACCTTAAGGAGATAATAGTAGATAATAACGTTAACGCGGAGTATAGGTAACTCGAACGCGAGACGGAGGAGCTTCGTAAGCGACTCGCAGTACGTATGCTCCGAGAAGAGCGTAAGCGTCTCGAGCGCGAGCTCGCTGCGATACTAGAAGGCGACGACTCTCCTTCCGGCGGATCCGAAGCCCGCTATACGCAGAGTAGCGCAAAAGGGAACGCTAGAGAGAAAGAAGAAGAAGCTAGCAACGCTAGTGCGGCCGATACGCGGAGCGTACGCAACGCGCTATTAGGAAGCTCGTTAGCGAAGGGCGCGAAGATACGCGATCTAAAGCCGTTTAAGGGTAAAAGCGAAGATAAGGCTCGGGAGTTTATCCGCTACCTTAAGATAATCTTCGTTAATAATCCGATAACGTACTATAGCCCTCGTAAGAAGGCGCTATATACTATTATATAGCTTATAGGCGAGGTAAAGGATACGTAGCATAACTAGTACGACGCTAAAAATCTTCTAGCTAAGTATAGCTAGGAAGACTTCTAGCAGTTTGCATACGATATAGTTAGGGATTAGGCGAACCGTACGCTCCTTACTACTATCGAGTACGAGAAGGCCTATTAGCGTAAAGGGTAGAGCGTACGATAGTTCGCAAACGAGTTAGCCTATCTAAAGGCGCAACTCGGCAACTACCGCGAGCCGCAGCTAGTTCGCTAGCTACTCGCGAAGTTAAGAGCTCCCTTATAGAGGGATATTATTAAGAACTATAATACGATAGGGTTTAAGAGAGCCGACCTCGTAGCGCTTGCGATACGTTTAGAATAGGCTAAGAAGGCTATATCCTTATAGGGCAACTATAGAGGTTCGTTAAGCAAAAGCGGGCTAGGTAAGCATATCGGACGCAAGACGCAGGCAAACTATAAGCGTAAAGGCAGCGATAATACTATAGCGCGATTCGAGAAAGAGAGATCCTACCCTAGTAGGCAGCGTTAATCTAAGAGAGATAAAGACGACCCGGACTAGAAACTTAAAGCTAAATGCTATAGGTATAAGGAAAAGGGGCATATCCGGTCGGAATACCCCCGGCTAGACTTATAGGAGCCGCCTACTATACGTAGGGTAGCTATAGGCGGGCCGCTAAAAGGCAAGGCATCTAAGAAGACCCGCAAGCTCTAGATGCCGTAATAAGCGGGACGGATTACCTACCTATATAGAGTAGGCTAGCGATTCCTATCGTAGCCGAGGTTAAGATAGATACGGGCTATATATAAGCCGAGTACGTACTTAATAGAGGCGCCGATATTAATATAGTCTCTAGATTCTACGCTCTATAGCATAACCTTCTAATAAGGAAGAATACTGCTTTACCGCTAGCTACGTCCTTTACTAGGTAGCTAAGGTACTGCTACGGTATATATTATATACGCCTACGAGCTACTAACTCTAAGGGAGCGACTCGCATATACGGGGGCATCTTTTATATATATAATATACTAACTCCTTACGTCTTGCTAGGCTAGCTATAGCGTATAGCCTATAGAGTAATAGAGGATACTAGCATAGATAAGTAGACCTTTAGGTCCGGAGGCGAGACGCATATAGTATAAGTGCGCGAAGTATATAAGTTTTATAAGGACCTCTAAAAGGCCCCGCATATCTTTGCCGTATTACTCTAGAAGGTAGATGCTAGCTAAGAGCCGCTGCCTATAGAGTTTTAGGACTTTGCAGACCTCTTTAATTCTATAGAGGAGATAAGGAGCATACTAGTCGAAGGCGCTAAGTATGCGATTAACCTGCTACCTAGCACTAAGCTACTATTTAAGCTACTATATTATTAGTTTAGCCGCGAGCTTAGTAAGTTAAGTCGTTACCTCTAAGAAGCGTTAGAGTACGATTAGATCGAGCGGAGCGAAAGCGAGGTAGGTGCGCCTATTCTATTCGTTCCGAAGAAGAATAGTACCCTATAGTTATACGTAGATTACCGTAGATTAAATAAGATTATAATAAAGAATCGCTATCTTCTACTACTTATTAGCGAGACGCTTAATAGGCTTATAGGAGCCGTATAGTTTACGTCGCTAGACCTCGTAGATGCATACTATCGCATCCGTATAAGGCTAACCGACCGCTAAAAGACTGCGTTTCGTATGCGGTACGGATACTTCTAGTATAAGGTAATACCTTTCGGGTTAACTAACGCACTAGCTACCTTTTAGGGGTATATTAATAGAGCCCTCTTAGGCCTCGTAGATATATGCTATATAGTATACCTAGATAATATCCTTATATATAGCGCCTTACGTAAGACCTACGTGCGAGACGTACGTGCCGTACTAGAGCAACTCCGGGAGTTCGGATTATATGCTTAGCGCGTAAAATGCTACTTCTTTAAGAAGGAGGTAGAGTTCCTCGGGTTTATCGTATGCCTTAAAGGCGTAACGATAGATCCTCGTAGAGTCGACGCAATTGCGGCGTAGCTAACGCTTATAACGCTTACTAAGGTATAGTCGTTCCTTAGGTTCGCTAATTTCTACCGGCAATTTATATATAGGTACTCTAGGATTGTCGCTGCTTTAATAGTACTATCGAAAGGGGCTAAAGTAGGTAAGAAGCTAGGGCGTATTAGCTAGGGCGAAAGCGAGGAGCTTACGTTCCGTAGGATTAAAGACGTATTCTAAGCTACTCTACTACTAAGGTACTATAACCCTACGGCACGTATACGAGTCGAAACCGATACGTCGGACTTTATAATTACGGGCATTCTAAGCTAGTTATTCGAGGATAGGAACTAGCATCTAGTAGCATTCTTCTTACGGAAGATAATTCTAGCAGAATGCAACTATAAGACCTATAATAAAGAGCTTCTAGCTATTATAGAAGCATTTAAGGCGTAGCGGCCGTACCTTAAAGGCGCCTTATATTCGGTTACCGTACTTATCGACTACGCTAACCTTAAAGCCTTTATAATAATAAAGTAACTTATAGGCAGATAGGCTCGTTAGGCTATGTTTCTAGCCCTATTTAATTTCGTAATTAAGTATCGACTAGGGAAAACGAACCTAGCCGATACGCTATCGAGACGTAGTAACTACGTATGCGAATAGGCGTATATATCGAACCTACTACTAATATTATAGAAGAAGCTCTAGGTATATAGTATAAGAGCCGAGTGCGGCGATTAGGTATTCCTCCGGCGTATCGCAATTACGATATAAGAGCAACTCGCAAGCATAGCCTTAGGGCAGCTCCTAGAAGGGTGCGTATAAGACTACTTCTCGAGTAGCGTACGTATCGTACGCGTAGCGGTTGCTATAGAAGGACTATACCTAAATGTTTTAGACCTAGTTCTTAACTTTGCTAAATCGCTAACGCTATAGGAGCCTAATGCAAAAGAACTCTTTAAGGAGGCGTAGCGTAGTAAAGGCGAATGCGATAGGTATCGTATTAGGGAAGGAGTACTATATTATAGCGATTAGCTATATCTTCCTAAGGACTACGCACTGCGGACGTAGGTAATCCGTATATACTACGATAATCTACTCGCTAGTTACTTTAGTAAGGACAAAACTACCGAGTTAGTATAGCGGAAGTATTACTAGCCGGGCATGTCTACGGACATTAGCTAGTACGTCTAATCCTATTAGGAGTATTAAGTATCGAAGGCGAAACGCTATCGACTATATAGCGAGCTATTAGCATTGCCGCAGCCGGAGCTCCTATAGAAGGAGCTAACTATAGACTTTATTACGAACCTACCGCCTAGCAAGCGAGACGCATACGTATACGATGCGGTCTTAGTAATTATCGACCGGTACTTAAAGATAAACCTCTTCGTACTAACTACTAAGAAATATATAAGCATAGATCTCGTATAGATCCTAATTAATAGGGTAATTTGCCGATTTAGAATACTATATAGAATTATAAGCGATAGAGGCACTATCTTTACTAGCTAGTTCTAGTCGGACTTCTGCTTTAAGTTATATATAAACCGCAAGCTATCTATAGCCTTCTATCCGCAGACCGACGGGTAGACGGAACGTACTAACTAGACGCTAGAATAGTACTTATATATCTTCTATAACGATAAGTAGGACGACTAGGCGACGTTGCTACCTTAGGCGGAATTAGCTTATAATAACGCGGTATATCTAACGTTTAAAATAAGTCCGTTTAAGATAGTATATAGCTATAATACGGAGATTGCGACGAGTACGCGAGTCGCTCGGAACGAGCTCTCTAGGAGAGAGGCACTAGTAGCAATCGACGCTACGAAGCAACTACGAGAAATATATAAGGACCTTACGAAACGCTAGCGATACGTAGCTAAAGCGCAAGCTAGATACTTTAATGCTAGGTATAAGCCGATAGAGTTTAAGGTTAGCGATATAGTATTATTATCTTCGAAGAACCTCTACTTAAAGGTGCCTATAAAGAAGTTAGCACCGAAGTTCGTAGGTCTATTTAAGGTAATTAATACGATCGGGAAGTAGGCGTACCGCCTAGCCTTACTAAGCGTATAGCGCGTTTATAACGTATTCTACGTATCTTTGCTAGAGCCTTAGAAGGGCGCCGTAGGCAACGCGAATGCGGAAGGTATGCCGCTCGTAGAAGAAGACTTAGGCAAGTAGCAAGTTAAAGAGATCCTAGATATGCGAGTTAGATATAAGAAACGTTAGTAGCTAGTTAAGTAGATAGGCTAGCTAGAAGAATATAATACGTAGGAACTAGTCGAGCATATTAGAGAATATAAGGCACTAAATAAATTCGAGGCGACGCGTAAGGTAAATAAGCGTAGCCTAAAGGCGACGCAATAGCGCGTCGTACGTAATATATAGGCATAAAAGGTAGAATAAATAGCTTTTTATTCTATAGACAAGCTTTATATTATTTATAGGGAGCTAACTAAAACATTTATTATAGCGTATCGTACGCGGCGCGTATAAGCGGCATATATATAGAAGTATAGAGAAGCGTAAGGAGCGCTAGCTTAAACATCCTCTATAGCTAGCTTATACTTAGAGGCCCCCTCCTCTAAGGAGGCCTCCTTAGCCTTATCCTCCTCCTCTAAGGATAGATAGAGGCTAATAGCGGCGTTAATAGCGTCCCGCTCTACTAGGACGCTACTATGCTTAGCGATCTATAAGTGCGGTTAGCATACGATACGAAAGCGATAAGCTACTAGACATACCTAAGTAAGTAGCTCTATTATATCCCTAAGGGTGCTATTAAGCTAGGTAGCCTTATAGACGAGCGCGTAGGACCCCTACGGGGCGCCGCCGCCGCTCTCCTTCTTAGTAGGCTTACCGCTAGCTAGCTTGCTATCGTTAGTCTAGAGACGCTTTATAACCGTCTTAGTCTCTATACGCGTAGTTAGCAAATGCGAGACGCAAGCGACGCGTACGCTACGCGCGACGTTAAAAGAAGAACTTACCGGCGTAGGCAGCGTCTAGCTAGGTCTAGGCATTTACTACCGCTTGCTAGCTATTAGCTTATACTATATCGGTTCTATAGCGGCCGAGCTCGGCCTAGCGACGTACTAGCGCGTCGCGTACGTTATATATACGACGTACTACCGACTTAACGGCTTCGCGGTAGGTCTACTTATAGGTATGCTTACTACGTATATAGCGTATGCACTTCTTAGTATTAATATCCTTAGGTAGCTTACTAGAGCACTTAGCCTAGCCTATACTACGGTTAGTATATAAATAGAATGCGATAAGATAGCAAGTAGGAAGGGACTTACGGTTGCGTCTACCTAGATCGCAGTTATTGCGGATATAGCGATTATACTACTTAAGGTACTTAGTCTTAGCTATACTAATATAAGGAGTAGCGGGAGCCGGGCCGAATACGGCGCTAGTACGTAATATAGTAGCGGCGCCTACGAGGCATTAGCGCTTTATAGCTAGCGTGCGATTAGAAGGGCCTATAGGTCTATTAGTAATAAGGTCTAGTAAGGAGCCTAGCTCCGAAAACGGGGAGCAAGCGCGCTTCGTAGGCGCACCGCTACCGAGTAGGAGTTAGGCCGATAGCAACCCGCTTAGCGCGCGCTTACCCCGGCCTCTACTTATTATTAGGCTAAAGCTAATATAGTTGCTATTATAGCTATCTCCTCTAAGACGTCTAGCAGTATTAGGGGCTAGAGATAGGCTTAGCTACGGGCTACTACCGGGGGCATTAGGGCTCGCCTAAGGCAAGCGCGCGTCGCGTATGCTACCCGTCTAGTCGCCCTTACCTAGTATAATACTGCCTAGACGTAAAAGGGGGGATTAGCTACTAGCTAAACTTGCGGCGCGGCTACTAAGCGTACTAGTATTTCTACCGGTACGCTTTAGGCCCGCCTACGAGCCGCTTAATAGGGGGGCTATAGCAGCCTCTTTGCCCTTAGGTAGGTTCTTATTCTTCTTAGGGCCTATCTTATAGTAGTTCTTAAGTGCGTGCGTAGAGCGTACGTAGAGAGTACGAGGAGTATATATATATATAGCGAGGCGAGGGCAGAGCGCGTCTATAAAAAACTAAAACAACTAAGTATTAGTATTATAGAAGAAGTTTAGAAGCGCGCGAGCAAGAATTTATAATACTATTACCGCAATAAATATAATAACGCGCGTTGCTATTAATAATAATATACGGCAACGACTTACTTACGTTATATACGCGAATCGCAATAGTAACGTACGATAGAACTTAACGGAAGGCCTACGAGCAATAAGAGATACGCGGACGTAATAGGGACGTCGCGTATACGAGAAGACTGCTGCCCGCCTATCGAGCTAGGATAGCTCGATAGGGGGAGGGAGGCAGTTATAAGAGCGAAGTAAAGCTAGAAGTTAGGGGCCTTAGGCCTTACTAGTGCTTAGCAAGCGGCTGCTGCCGCATTGCTTAGCGCATAGTATTCGCATACGCAAAGCATGCGATATATAATAACTCTATAAGAATTAGCGCTATCTTCGGACGGAGGTCTAAGGTAGTCTATACGTTGCTATATACCCTCTTATAATAAGGTAGAGGAGGCCTCCTTAGAGAAGGGGGCCTCTAAGTATAAGCTAGCTATAGAGGATATCTAAGCTAGCGCTCCTTACGCTTCTTTATACTTCCGTATATACGCCGCTTGCGCGCACTATATATAATACGCTACGATAAATGTTTTAGTTAGCTCTTTATAAATAATATAAAGCTTATTTATAGAATAAAAAGCTATTTATTCTACCTTTTATGCCTGCGTATTATATACGACGCGCCGTTATATTACCTTTAGGCTATACTTATTTACCTTACGCGTTACCTTAAATTTATCTAGTGCCTTATATTCTCTAATATACTTAACTAGTTCCTACGTATTATATTCTTTTAGCTAGCCTATCTACTTAACTAACTACTAACGTTTCTTATATCTAACTCGCATATTTAGGATCTCTTTAACTTACTACTTACCTAAGTCTTCTTCTATAAGTAGTATGCCTTCCGTATCCGTATCGCCTATAGCGCCTTTTTAAGGCTTTAGTAAAGATACGTAGAATACGTTATAAACGCGCTATACGCTTAGTAAAGCTAGGTAGTATACCTACTTCCCGATCGCGTTAATTACCTTAAATAGACTTATAAACTTCGGTGCTAACTTCTTTATAGGCACCTTTAAGTAGAGGTTCTTTAAGGATAATAATACTATATCGCTAACCTTAAACTCTATTAGCTTATACCTAGCATTAAAGTATCTAGCTTATGCTTTAGCTACGTATCGCTAGCGTTTTATAAGGTCCTTATACGTTTCTTATAGTCGTTTTATAGCGTTAATTGCTACTAGTGCCTCTCTTCTAGAGAGCTTATCCCGAGCGACTCGCGTACTCGTCGTAATCTCCGCGTCGTAGCTATATACTACCTTAAACGGACTTATCTTAAACGTTAGATATACCGCGTTATTATAAGCTAATTCCGCCTAAGGTAGTAACGTCGCCTAGTCGTCCTACTTATCGTTATAGAAGATACGCAAGTACTATTCTAGCGTCTAGTTAGTACGTTCTATCTACTTATCGGTTTGCGAATAGAAGGCTATAGATAGCTTATAGTTTATATACGACTCGAAGTAGAAGTCCGACTAGAACTAGCTAGTAAAGATAGTGCCTCTATCGCTTATAATTCTATATAGCATTCTAAATCGGCAAATTACTCTATTAATTAGGATCTATATAAGGTCTACGCTTATATATTTCTTAGTAGTTAGTATAAAGAGGTTTATCTTCGAGTACTAGTAATGCGTAAATCCTACACTACTCTAACTAGCTTATAGCCGACTAGGCGTGCATATCCATATCGCTAAGGCCTAACAGCCCTAGAATTAGGTGTATAGTAGTCGCACGCAGCGTAATAACGCGCAGTTCTCGCCTCTCGTCCTAGGTAGCTAGGCTTAGGAATCCTCGTAAGCACTATAGTTTAGATCGAGTAACGGCTACGCTCGCAGTTACGCTTCTACGTTTAGCTTACGAACCCCCGTATTAGCTATATCGTCTCTCGTAATAGCTAGCAGGGCGGGTACGTATAGAACGTATAATAATACTAGAACTATAAACAAGAAACGTAGGGTAGATAATTAATTAATATAGAGGAGAGCCTAAGCTCGCGCTTAAGTAGGCGCCCGAGCTACTAAGGATGTGCGGTTTCCGCCTATTAATCCTCCCTTTCTTTGTATCCGAATAGACACTCTAACAAACGACATTTTTATTCTAAAAAGATAGTTTAGCAGAACTAGCTTCTGCAAAACAATAATAAACTAAGTACTATTTATTCTTTTCTAACGTATTAGACGTTTATAACGTTACTATTTTCCTTCGCCGAACCGAACTAGCTAGTTTAGTTTACTATGCATATATAGCTATGCTAATCTTCTTAAACTCGTCTTCCTCCTCGTCTAGGTAGTTAGCGCTATCGAACGGGAAGTACTTTAACTCGCCCCTAAGGGCCTTCTTAATATATAGAAAGAAGCTCTGCTCCTTCGCTATAGCCTTTTTAGCCTTAACTAAGCACTCGTAAAGCTGCGCGAATCTCTTCTTTGCCTGCGGGACCTAGACTTCTTCGTGCTACTTCTCGTAGGTAGCGCGGTCTATATATAGAAGCGTAAGAGCCTCTTAGCTTACCTCTAGTTCTTCCTAGCTGCGGCGTCCTATTAACGCGTCTAAAACTAGCCTAAGGCTATTAAGCTATTGCTCCTAGGGAAGTCTATGCTCCTGCGGCTTATTAGGAAAATCGGCGCCCGTAAACGTCTTAGATATTAGCAGCATTATAACATTGCTAACGAGAACCTCTGCGAAGCCTAGGGTATTCTTTCTAACTAGCTCTTAATTACGGTACTTAATAAGCGTTAAGTAGACTATGCGTCGCGAGGAGACGCTAGGGTTTTCTCTATAGGCGATCGTCTAATACATTAGTACTAAGTCGCTAGGCATAGTCGAGACGTTCTATAGGCGTAGGCTAGCGTCCTGCAGGCTATTCTTTCCTTAGTCCGAGACGTAAACTAGCGTCTACTTAATGTCCGAGTCTTCGTCCTCGTTCTCGTTGTTATTAAGCTTATTAATTATATCGTAGATTAAACCTAGGTAGTCGGTGCTACCGACGACTTTAAACTTAGCGTATATAGCCTCGTCTTCTTCTTCGTCGTCTTCGTTATCGTTAGCAGTCTAGTTCTATAGCTTGCGGTTAGGTACCTATATAACCGGTCCGCAGCTAGGGTAGGCACTATCGAGAGAAACTATAGTAATCGTGCAGGCGGTTTCTCGTCTATCTTTCTATGCTGCTAGGGGGCCTTTAACAAACTTCTCGCCGGTAGCCTAGTTCCCCTTAATAATTAGGATCGTTAGGTCGATTCGGCCGGTAGGCTTACCTTACTAGTACTACGCTATTATCGGGTATGCGATAAATCTATATATAGCCTTATCGCGTAGAGAATCTTAGGCGAGCATATTAAGTAGCTAGATAGTCGGGTCTTATTGCATTAGCTGCTAGGTAAGGGAGAAGAATATATTTAGCATCTATCTATATATATTGCAGCGGCGGCGGAGGTAGTAGCGGTATAGGTCGAACTCTTAGTGCATCTAAGAAACTATATCCGGGTCCTTTGCCTACTAATTAAGAAGGCCGCTAAATACGTTAAAACTATCTTTAAGGAGCTTTCCGTTATAAGCCTTCTATGCATCTCAAATAGTCTCGAATTCTAAGTAAGACAGGCGGGTGTTAGTAAAGTCTAGCTTAATTCGTATAGGCCTAAGCTTATTATCGTTAGCCTCTAGATTAGACTCTTAAGCGGCTTCTGCGTCGCTATAGTCGTCGTCGAACTAAACTAGCTAGTTCGCTTCGTTTAAGCTAGTACGCTGCTTCCCCTTAGCCTTCTTAAACTTCTTGCTCTTCTTAGACTTCTTAGACTTCTTTAGGGCGTAAGCTAGAGGTGCAGACGCGGAACTCTCGGCCTCTCCGATCTCTAGCTATAGGCGAGTCCTCTTCTTAGGGCTGCCGTCCTCTTTATTATTAGTATTAGCTTTACGCTTAGCCTTCTCCTAGGCCTTCTTATCGGCCGCTGTCTTCGCCGCAGCCTTCTCTACGTTACGTAGCTAGCTCTTGCTAGCCTATCGGTCTATCGCGTCTATCTCCTATATCTATAGGTCTTTCTTTAAGTTGTTAGGCACGTCGTCGATTAATCCCTTCGCTAGCAGGCATAGTCCGCGGGAGATATTCTACGAGTCGTAGAGGCGATTAGATGCCGTTATTATCGATTCTTCTACTATAAGGCTAACTACCTTAGCTATTTCTACTATATAGGTACGGCAGAAGGGAGGACTAATATCTAGGGACTCGTACTTATTAAGGGGGATTATGTCTAGCTTCCCGTATATACTATCCTTATAGCGCTCTTCGAGGTAGTTAGCGTAGGGGATAGCAATGCGGACGCGAACTTCTCCGAGATCTAAACAAGGCTTCTCGATCGCCTCGTTAATTAGATCGTCTAATAAGTCCTTATTATAGCTATACGTCTCGCAATATATTACTTGTTCTTTAGCCCCGCCGGCTAGTTCGCGTAGACGGACTAAAACAATTATTTCTAGCTTTAGGGCTATAGATTAAGAGCGGGTTACCGCGGCCTAGCCCTAGCCGGCTTCTTCTTGCTAGCGGCTTAGCGCTTTAAGCTCGCGATCCTCGTAGTAGAGGTCTCTAATCTTATAGTATAGATGCGCGAACGCATTAGGGCGTAGTTAGTCTTTATCGGCGAGGTTTATTTTCTCGCGGACCTAGCGCTCGGCTACTTCGCGGAAATTCTTAAATTTATCTAAGCCTAGATCTATATAGCCTAGAAAGTCGTGGCCAGATTCGGACGGCTTACTAAGTAGCCTACTCGCGGCCGATCCTCTAGCTTTATTATTAGCGTTAGACACTCTAGAGAGCTTATTCTTAGGGATAATAAAGTAGGCGTCTATAACGGCGAAGCCGTTCTTATCGATAAGCTAGAGGTTCTCGCGGCTAAATAGGTCTAACTAGAACATAGCCTCTACGCTCTTAACGAAGCTAGCCTTCTAAAATTTGCCCGAGATATAGCTAGATGCAGGGCGGAACAGATTCTCCTTCTTTCTGTTGCAGAGAGCTTAGTATAGCATCTGTTTAGACTAGGTTAGGCCTAGCAATCGGAGATTCTTAGCGGGGACGTTCTTAAATAGCGTAAAGCGGCGGAGGTGCTAGCTAGCCTTCTTATAGATCTTAAACGTAGAGTTAAGGAAGTCGAAGTAGGGGAACTCTCTGCCCGAGCTAAACGAGTTCTGCAATATATCGAGGAGGCCTTTACGCTTCTTAGCAAACTGCTTGCCTCTCTTATAGATATCTATTACGCCTTTTAGTCCTTCTAGTGCTCCTTCTTAAGCGCGAGAGGAGGCACGCTAGCCGAGTTCTTAAATAAACTAGAAAATAATAAAGGCGCGGCGGTCGTCGTCTCCCTAAATAGCGCTATAAACGGAGCGCAGAATAGCCTGCTTCTCTTCTTCTATTTCTGCGTTAGTAACGGCTTCTAGCATCTATGCCCGAGTGCGCTAGCCGCCTAGCTTAGAAATGTTAAGCGTAAAGTTGCGGAAATTAGCTAGCTTAGAGTTAGCGGCATAGGCGAGCGAATCGGGGTTAGAATAGCGGACTACCGCCTTAGGCTTAGGGGTAGGCGCTTTAGCGGTCGCGTTAGTTATAGCGATATCTCGGTCGGCTATTATGCTAGTAAGGTAGAGGGAGAGAAAATAGACTATATAGGAGGGAGTGTGCTATATACGAGCGGAGAGAATCGGTTAGGGGTAGGCGTTTCCGTAAGCGAGTTCTTAAGCGAGAGCCTAAGCAAGTGCGTAAAGCGGAGAATGCGCGAAGCCGATAATGCGCGAGGTTTCTAAACAGGTAGGTTATGCTAGCAGCGGTAAAGATAGTTAGTATAGAAGAAGTTGTTGTTGTTGTTATTGTGCAGAGTTTTCGCGGTTTATTTGCTTAAAAACTCTGTATAACTGTCGTTACCGCTGCTACCTGCACTTAGCGGCTATAGGGTAGTTATTAGGCCGGAACTTCTTAATAGTTATTATGCTTAAGATAGATATTAAGGTTAATAAGACTAAGAAGAGACTAGAAGAGCCGAAAAGGAGAGGAGTTTTATGCTTAAACCCGCTACCTAGACGTAAGGGTATTCGTAGCTATACGTTAGAGGATCCTTAGCGCTATTCGAAGTAAACTAGCTAGTTCGCTTTATTTTTACCGCTAGAAATAAGGAAGCATATGCGTGCTCGCGATTACTTTTAGGCAGCTATTAGCTAAAATTAAGTAAGTGTCGCCTAATCTTATCCCTCGCTGCTCCTAGGAGCCTAGGCTAGTTAGGAACTAGTATTCTCCTAACGGTAGATCCTCTTATTTATAGTAATAGTCCTTTTGTTAAGCTTCCTAAGGTCTGTTCTGCTTCCGCTACTAATCCTCCCTTTCTTGCAGTACTAGCTATAGGAGAGTAATAAGTAACACGTTTCTCCCTATTTCTCGTGCCGATTCGGACGTAGTAGAAACAATTTTTAAAAATTAGGGGCCTACTAGGATTCCTCTAGCATTAGAATGTCTAGCTAACGGACATTCTCTTATATAGCCGGCCCTAGATTACGAGTTTCTATCGGTTAGCGCCCTTAATAACTTCGTCGAGTCTATAGCTATAGATAAAGTGCCACCGTTATTCCGTGCTTAGACCTGCAATATAGTCTTTACTATCGAGAAGGTGCTCGTAAAGCGTATTATCGAGATCTATAAGGCAGGACTATCGTTTAAGCTGCGCGAGGCTTAAGATCTTGTAACGGAGTATCTAGACCTTAGCAGCTACAATTTTCGTGCATTAGCTCGAATACTATAAGAGATAATCGAGGACTAGAGGTACTAGTTTAAGGCGCAGTAGGAAGCTGCCGACCTTTTACGCGCTAACGATTTGCAAGCGTATATAAACGAAGCAATTTAGCAGATAAACGATATTAGCCTTAAGAACTAGGGTCCTTTTATTATATCGCAAGACTACCGATCGGATAACGAGTCGGAGGTGTTAGAGCAACTATTCCGGTAAGCAATCGAGGCTTAGATGCGGCTTATAAGATGCACGTATATAGGGGAATTAGAAGCCTACTAGGATTCCTCTAGCATTAGAATGTCTAGCTAACGGACATACTCCCCCCTCTCTTCTTAAGTTATTCCTAATAGCTTACTAATCCGGACCTAAGGGTGCAGATAACTACGCGGCCGTAGTTTAGGAGGTAAAGGACCTAGCTGCCCCGGATTAAAGTTATCCTCCTAAGGAACTATAGCTTCCGGATCCCTCTAGTACGGCACTAGCTTTAAGTTAAACCTAGGGAACGTATAGTAAAGGACCTCCCCGCTAAGCTCCTTAATCTTATACGCCTTCCCTTTACGAACAATAGTATGCATAAGAAACGGACCGCGCTATCGGTACCGCAGCTTATTCGAGAAGCTCGTTTTTAGTTCCGATCGGTAAACGACTACTATCTATCTAAGACGAAGCTCCTGCTAATTAGCGTTCTTCTAGTTATTAAAATACTTAATATTATGCTTCCGCAGCCGGTCCTATCTAGTACGAGCTTCCTTAAGCGTCGTATGCATCCGTTCTATAGCAGCAGCTCGCATCGCTAATAAGGAAGGGCGGTTACGGACTATCCCCTACTTAGCTACTCGGTAAGTACGGAATTTAAGCTCTACTAGTAATATAGCGTCCCTGCCTATTATTATCTCCGCTAGAGTTAGCCCTATTATCTAGTTTGTCGTAGTACGTTCCGCCTAAAGAACCGAGGGAATATGCTTCGCTGCAGCGCTTACTCCTCCGCCTATAAGCTTAGAGAGGGCCGCTAGAATTAGACGGTGTCCCCGTTTAACGATTCCGTTAGCCTATAGATAGTAGGGGGAGATCGTAACCTACTTAATTCCGTAGCTAGTAAGTAGCGTCTCTTAAACATTCTCTCCGCCCCCGTCTATATAGATCTCGGCTATAGCCCCCTAGCGGCAAATTAAGTCCTCGTAGATAAACTTCGTAACGTATCTAGCGTTAACCTTGCGATTGTCCGTTGTCCGTATTAATCGGGCCTTTAGCTATCGAGAAACAGCCTCTCTTGCAATAACAAGATAGAGCCCGGTGCTAATAAACACCGCGTCTAGGTACTATCGCTCCCTAAGATACTGTTTCTCGGAAGCGTAGAGTAGGCTAGGACGCTAGTGCCCGTTCCTAAGCGCATATTGCTAGCAACCCTTATAGAAACGAACTACTACGGTATAAACACCGTCCTACTACTATCGTTTAGTAACTATCTTATACGTCCGTTCCGGCCCCGGGTGTCTATAGTAGTCGTAGCAGGCAGTAATAATCCTTTCGCGATAGTTATTATCGTCGACAACTCTCTAAGGGATACTACCGACACGATCCTATCTTATAAGCTAACCCTTCTTACTTATATAGAACTTAAGTGCTCGTTTCCGCAGAGACCTATATTCTGTTAGGGTTAGGCCTAGCGGATAGCGTAGGTAAGTTAGGAAGAATGCGATGTTCCTCGAGTCCTAAGAGTAGGTACCGTTTAGCACTTCCTCCTCTAATTCCGCTCGAGTAGGGAATACTTAGGCGACGAGGTCGCAGGCGGAGTAGGCGAAAAACTAGTTATCGATTATCTTATCGATATCGCCCTCCTCTGCTAGTTCTCGGGTGTCCCGCTCTATCGGAGGCTTGCGGGACAGTCTATCGGCAGCCGTATGCCTCTTCCTAGGGACATATACTATATTAAAATTAAATAGCCTAATCTACGCGAGCTATCTTATAATAGCTGCGTTCGGGAGGTCCGTAGCAGCCTTATTAAGTTAATGCACTAGCGTATTAGCGTCTACTTTTAGCTAGAAGAAAATACTAAACAACTACGGACGATACTTCTTTAGTGCTTTAAGAACACCGAGACACTCGCGCTTCCTAGCGTTATAGCGTTGCTTAGAAGCGGAGAATAGTCCTAACTTAAACCGAGAAGGGTGTCGGATCCTGCTGTCTTTCCGGTCGCATTAAGATATATAGCATTCCTACGAGTAAAGGCTAGAGTTAACGCCTACTACGATTAGCCCTCCCTCTAGTTCGTAGTCTAGCGCTACTAGCGCTAGCGTAGAGACAAGGAGTTCCGTAATCGCATTCTTAGACTGCTAATGTTCTTTCGTCTATACGAACTTAACGTCCTTTTTTAGGAGAGAAAAGAGCGGCCGCAGCAACTAGGCGAAGTCCTTAAGCTAGATCTTATAGTATACGAACATTCCTATAAGAATTTAGACTTCCCTCTAATCCGTAGGAGTAGGCTATTTAACGAGCTTAGCTACTCGTTCCGCATCTAGGTGTCTGCTATATTTATTAGTAACATAACCTACTATCTTAATCTATTTGCAGCATAGCTGCAGCTTTTCCCTATAAACCGTTAGTCCTGCTCTCTTAAGGTCGGCAAGCACCTCGTCTAAGTTCCTAATATATTCTACTACAAATCGGCGGAGCCTAGGCTTAACCTCCTCGTTGCTATACTTTGTTTTTAGACCGCGAATAGCTATATTATCGAGGAAAGGTTTAGTAGCGTAAGGTATTTAAGTAGCAAGGATAAGCATAATAATTCGGATAAATTAAGCGATAGAGTTCGTAGCTCCCTATAGTAGTATCGTCTAGCGTAGTAGGCTAAGAGGAGTATCGAAACCTATAAGGTCCCGACTTCTTACGTCTAGTAGAATCTAATCGTAGCTAGAGAAGATATTAACTAAGGACGAGATTACACAACCTATAAAAGCTTTAGAAAAACTATCCGTATTAGGAGGAAGGTTAGCATTGCGAATAGTTATAGCATTAAACTTCTATATAGCATTAATTAGGCGATACTTCTTTAGTTCTCCTAGGTTAGTCTTCTTCTTTACGAGAAAGTACGGGTTCCGGTAGGCACTATAGCATAGTTTAAGAGCGCCTATATCTATACGCTTGCGGAGCATTTTTACGACTTCCCCCTCGAGAGAGCTCTAGAGTCGGAAACTAGGATGCTGCTATAGCTTATGCGGGATCGTACGGATAACCTAAGGAGGAGCAATAGTAGGCTTAATACAACCGAGATGCTTAAAATCCTAAGCAAGTGCAGCTTTCCGATTATATAGCATTTTAGTTAGAAGATATAGCTCCCGTTCTGTTAGCGAAATAGTAGGCTTAATTTAAGCGAGCTATTCTAGCGTAAGCCTTAAACCTTTCGGAATGCTAGAAAACTTTTTAATTAAGTATCTCCCGTTAAAGGGGCCCGTTCTAGGTAGCATAGCTTCCTCCGCAGCAAGTGCTTTCTTTCTCTAATATAAATTACTACTAGGATTCGATCTATCCGTTATAGACACGTCCGCGTTAACGGATCTAACCTTATCTGCTATACGCTTATATATCGTAAACGCCCCAATTTCTAGAGAGAATTTAGCTTGCGTATCCGGGTCTAAGAGTACGTTTAGTAGCAGTTTACTACGGCGAATCCTATAATTCCGATAAACTTCCTCGTAAACAACGTTAGCAACCGTAGCTCGTTCGTAGTCGCCCTTAGATTCGTATCTATCTTTAGAGTCGTAAGAATACTTATCTAGGAGGAGAACCTTAAGTTCTAAGTCCTATAGGGAAAAGAGGTTCCTAAAGCAATTAGGAAAGAGCAGGTTACTAGGAGGATCCTCCTAGGAACAGAGCTCTAGGCTTCCTAAACGATGCCCGACTAGTTCCGGGAAGAGTAAGAATATAAGATTGTTATATGCGTTACGTAATAATCGAACTAAACTAGCTAGTTTACTCGGCAAGTTCCGCTAGTCGTTACGTAACAATCGAACTAAACTAGCTAGTTTACTCGGCAAGAGCCGCTAGTCCGTGCGCAGATTAGTTAAGACTTCACTTAGCGCCCTTTCTATAAAATTGGCATTCCTAATCGTTCCTAGCTAGCTCCCCGTTAGCGCCCGAAGCTGCCTACTTAGCTCCCTACTTAGTCCCGTGGCTGTCCCGAAGCTCTCCCTACTAGTACCCGTAGGTGTCCTAGAGCTCCTAAGAATGCCCTTACTAGCGTCCGAAGCTGTCCTAGCAGTCCTAGAATTAGCCCTAGAGGCTCCTAGAAGTAGCCTAGGACTCCTACTAGCAAGATCTAGCTACCTAAATAGATACTCCCTTAGCTCTATAAGGCGCTTCCTAAGCTTGTTCCGCCCCTATTCGCTTCGACGCTTCGTAGGAGCTTTATTGCAAGAGAACCCTATACTATAAGAGCGGTCTTTAGCCTTAGAGTATACTAATTTATATAGTATAGTAGATAAAAGCCTTTCCTAGAGGTCCGGGTTCTGCGTAAACTTATACTAGAGGCCCCGGCAGAGGGTGTTATCGGACTTCTAGCTAGGACGAATTAGCGGGGACAACGGAGGGACGTTCCGAACTTGTTTCCCGATAAATTCTCTTATCTCGTTATAAGCTCCTAAGCCTTCGGGATCCGTATATAACTCTACGAGAAACTTATACTAGGCTACGCAGTTAAAGACTAGTCCTTCGAATTTAGGGTCTCTAAAGTAGGAACGGTGCTAGTAGCTAAGGTAGTTATGCTCGCCTTTATTCTTAAAGAAGATAGTTTTACTGCGAGGATACTCGCAGGTAGGCTTATTAAACCGGTCCTCCTCCTCTTTAGTAAGCTTTCCTGCTAGTTTCTCGAGCATCCTATAATCTAGCGCCGTGTTTACTCTAGGCACTAGTTTAGCTGTCCTCTTAAGGATACTCTTTAGCTCGGTTTAGCGCGCTTTAGCCCTACCTATATCCGTGCTTAAGATCGGGCTAAAGCGGACCTTAGCACCTAATCTTTTCCCGACCTGCGAAGAATATCGTCTACCGTTCTGCACCCGTTATTGCCTACTATCCCGGTAAAATAAACTAGGTTTCTATAGTCGTTAGCGATCGTACCTTCCTAGGAGCTATTATTACAGTTCCTAGAGGAAAGGCGAGTTCTTCGGGCCTACGGCCTTTCTAGAAGAGTTAGCGTCTTAGGATCGCTAGCAATAAAGAAAGTTATAAAGACAATAACTCCGTATACCTCTACGCGGACGTTACGACACATCCCGATAAAGGTAACCTTGCCTAAGATACTACGTATAGTAGCCGTAATATTAATCGAAATAGGAAGCCTTAAGCTCCGAGCCCTCTCGTAACTTATAATTATGCTCTCCGCTCCCTTATTAATTAGGATATCGTATACCTATCGAGCCTCCCCGAGAGTCGCATAGACATAGATGCTTAGAACAAGCAGGTAGTCCTTATAGAAGTCTAGGAGGACACTATCCGGGTCCGCATATAGCTTAGAAGCAGGAATATACGGCAACGCCTCTATACTAGAGACTAGCCGAACCGAGAGATCTACTGCTATTATAATAGTAATCTCTAGCATATCTTAGCGAACGATCTCCTCGTCCGCTTCCTCCTAATTAGGATTAAGAGAAACAGACAAGGGCTATGTTTCGGTATTATTCTACTCCTTCGCATCGAACTAGACTTCGTTGTTACTTAACTCCTCCTAGTTATCGACTAAGGATACCTACTCTTCCTCGGGCTGCTTAGAAGAGTCGAAAGAATCTATTAGGAAAGCATTAATCTCTAGCTCTCCGTACCGATAAAGGCCTACGTCGCCCTTATTATTATCCTCGCTCTCCTCCTTTCTAGACACTTCGCTATCTTCGTCGGAATAGCTAGCGGAATTGTACTCCTATATCCTATTATAGATCTAAGCGAAGTTAACTGCGGAGGTAGCCGTGCCGTCTAGCCTCCGTTTTAACGTATAATAGCGCTCGAGTGCAGCGCTATAGAACAGATCTGTAGGCTTCCTTCCGTATAGGAACCGACTAAGAGCTTGCTGCCCGAACAGCTATAGTTCTCCGAGTTCTATAACTAGAGGTGCTCTAAGGAGCCTATTAGACTAGAACGCTTCCTGTTCGTCTATAGGAATAGCCTTCTTAAGCAGGTTGTCTAATCTCTGCGTTTTCGGCTTAGCCCTCTACGCCCCTTTCGCCTTGCCTCTAGGAGGGACTGCAGGACCGAATTAGGCATCCTGCATTTCCGTATCCTAGGAATTCGGAACCGCTAGAGTCTAGGATCTTCCCTATATCTAAGACGAAGCCGCTCCTTAAGACGAGCTAGGTTTCCCCCTGCGATAATATTCTATTATCTCTAGTAGTGCTTGCTCTCTGCGAGAGTTGCTCGTTCCCGTTTTAGCAGCTTGCTTCTGCTTCTCTATATTCGCCTTCGCAGCTTTTGTTAGAGACGCAGTCGGGCGAGAGGGGTTCTAGACGGCTTTCTAAGAGGACCGTATAGCTGCATAGGCAGCGTTGTAATCCTCTTCTTCCTCTTCTTCTCCTAGAACAAAGAGAGATCCTATAGGCTTATATTCCTCTATATACTCTATAGTCCTAAACCTAGCTATGCTAGCGTTAATCGAGACGGGACGTTTACGCCGGTTGGATTTCTACGAGGCTCGCAGAGTATTAAAGCTAATATACTTGCTAACGTTAATCGGACCGATAGCTTATTTAAGAGCTAGGAGAACAACTTTTAATCGAGGAGACTTCTTATCCTAGCTATACCCGAGAGGTCTTATTTCTCCGCTAGCTCGGCTAGGACATATTCGGCGAGTCTTGTCCTTATAGAGAAATTCTTAATCTAGAAGCTAATTAAAGTAGGGACAGTCTCCGCTACGGTGGCCTTCTAAACTATACTCCTAGCAAGCGGTACCTATCTTAATTTCTAAGGCAGCATAGGCTATAACTATAGCCTAGATCTCTAGTGCTTCCTTATCCTTTTAGCTACTGCGTAGGGGTCTATACGCAGGTTTCTAGTTCTTTAAAAGAGCAAGGGCAAGGGCAGCTAATTGCTTAGTTAGCTTCTTAACGTTAGGGCTTACCCTAGATATAGCGCTTGTCGCTGCGGAGACCGGATTTAGGCGAGGGGCAGTATTCCTTATCGCTTTAACTAGCTTTCCTACTAGAATAGAACGATTATCCTTATATAAGGCTTTATCGGTTTTATCCTTTCGCAACTCGGCTTTTGCAGCTAAAATTACTCGCGCAAAGTTACGAAACGTATAGGAACGATTTATATCTAGGTTCGCTTTATTCTAAATCTTCTTCCGCATAGGCTTAGATAGAGGCTTTAAAAACATCTAGGTACGGCTAAAGTTGTCTAGATCTTCTAGAGGAATTATAGCAGAAGAGATCTTAAAGTTCCGAATATACTTAGAAATCTCCTTAGGCTTATTTAGCTTCTATAAGGATAGCTAGGAAAGGTACGACCGATCTCCGAGTATGCGCTAGCTATTAAACTCGCGATACTCTTTAAGAAGGTTGCTTTTAAATAGTCTATAGTTACGACTTTCGTACCCTTCGAGCTTCTTAACTATAGGACGCTAATATCGATAAACGTAGCTAACTAGCTTCTCGACTTTAGCAGCTTTATCGCCCTAGTCGCCTCTAAAAGTTCGGTATAGGTCTTTAAAACGCTTAACGAACTTAGTAACGTCTAACCCTTCGAAGTATCCTATCTCCTTAGAACTAGGCAAAGGCATAGGAGGTCGGCTTGCAGAAATTAAGGCTTAAAACTGCTCGACGCTTAAGCTAATAGTAGTATTAATAGGGAGTTGTAGTCCTATAGCTCCTCGTCGACGAGAATAAGTGTTACCTGTTCTAATCGTTCCGTTAGGACGAGCTAAAAGGTTAGCAGAGCCTAGAGAGCTCCTGCCCGGTCGTTTAACTCCTCTATTAGGTCCGACAAACTAGGCAGGTTAGTAACGGAACTCTTAATTGCGATCCTCTGCACTAATATTATCCGAGATACTGCTAGAGTTAATAGTAGTGTCCGGGTTGTTAGTGCCGGTAGAGGAATCGTTATTTTAGTCGTTCGGCATATTTTCGGCCGAAGGTCGGTAATAACGAACTAAACTAGCTAGTTTAGTTAGCGTTAGGTAAAGTTAGTAGTAATAGTAGTACTAGTTTATTGCATAACGAAAGGAATGTTCTTGCTAAATTAAAAACAAATAAGAAACAGAAACTCTAGATCTAGATATAGCAAAAAGGAAATTCGTAACTTCGTAAATTGCGAGTAAGGGTAGCTAGTAATACCTAGTAGTTACCTATAAACTTTCCTAGGGGTCGGTTTCTTAGTCTATCCGGCTTATAATAATCCCGACCCGTATTATTTTAAACGTCCGGCCTATCGGTAATCCCTCCGTGCTATATTTTCCTAGAGCCTTCGGGCAATCTCCGATAGGGAAGTGTAGGGGCCGTTCTAAGCCTATACTAAATATAGGAAGAGCTAATTAAACTCTCCCGAAACTAGGGGTAGCTAGTAATACCTAGTAGTTACCCGTAATACTTTCCTAGAGGTTAGTTTCTTAGTCTATCCGGCTTATAATACTCCTAACCTATATTATTATAAACGTCCGGCCTATCGGTAATCCCTCCGTGCTATATGTTCCTAGAGCCTTTAGGTAATCTCCGATAGGGAAGTATAGGGGCTGTTCTAAGCCTATACTAAACATAGGAAGAGTTATTAAACCCTTCCGAAAATAGGGCAACCGAAGTTGCGAAACGTAGCCTTACGGCAAAACCGGGGAGTGCGAGTAGTAACACGATTCTATATCTTTTCCCTAGCTCGCTAAACTCCGTATAGCTCGTAATGTTGTATTTCTCGGCTATCCTAGCTATAACGACCCCTCTGCATAGGCATAGTAACCCTAAGCGAATCCTCGGAAAGCTATAGATAAGCTATACCGTTAGCCTTCTATAACTAATCGTCGGCGTCTTAAAACACCGTCGATTCTAAGTCGCAATAGGACTAAGGGTTTATAACTTTCTTAGGGTTAGAGACTGTCCCCGTATAGAAGGTAGCCTTAATGCTCTTAAGTCCTCCCGAGTTTTCTAGTTCCGCCTAGGCTTATATATAATAAAGTGCGTTCTAGCGGCTTATCGTAATTAATCGCTTGCTTCTCGTATCGTAGTTCGTGCTATTAGACTATAAGTAACTTCTTCCCTTTCGTGTTTTCGGTAGTTCTTGTCCGTAGAAGATGTTATATAGCCCTACCTTCGGCTCTATTTTAATGCGTAAATCCTATACTACTCTAACTAGCTTATAGCCGACTAGGCGTGCATATCTATATCGCTAAGGCCTAATAGCCCTAGAATTAGGTGTATAGCAGTTGCACGCAGCGTAATAACGCGCAGTTCTCGCCTCTCGTCCTAGGTAGCTAGGCTTAGGAATCCTCGTAAGCACTGCAGTTTAGATCGAGTAACGGCCACGCTCGCAGTTACGCTTCTACGTTTAGCTTACGAACCCCCGTGTTAGCTACATCGTCTCTCGTAATAGCTAGCAGGGCGGGTACGCACAGAACGTATAATAATACTAGAACTGTAAACAAGAAACGTAGGGTAGATAATTAATTAATATAGAGGAGAGCCTGAGCTCGCGCTTAAGTAGGCGCCCGAGCTGCTAAGGATGTGCGGTTTCCGCCTATTACTAGTCGATAATTACTAGGACCGTATCGTATACGTATGCGTCTCGCTTACTAGGCAGTAGGTCCGTAATAAAGTCTATAGTTAGCTCCTTCTATAGAAGCTCCGGCTGCGGCAATACTAATAGCTCGCTATATAGTCGATAGCGTCTTGCCTTCGATACTTAATACTCCTAATAGGATTAGACGTACTAGCTAATATCCGTAGATATTCCTAGCTAGTAATACTTCCGCTATACTAACTCGGTAGTTTTGTCCTTACTAAAGTAACTAGTAAGTAGATTATCGTAGTATATACGGATTACCTACGTCCGTAGTACGTAGTTTTTAGGAAGATATAGCTAATTGCTATAATATAGTACTTCTTTTCTAATACGATACCTATTATATTTGCCTTTACTACGCTACGCCTTCTTAAAGAGTTCTTTTGTATTAAGCTTTTATAGCGTTAGCGATTTAGTAAAGTTAAGAACTAGGTCTAAAATATTTAGGTATAGTCCTTCTATAGCAACCGCTATATATACGATACGTACGCTACTCGAGAAGTAGTCTTATACGCACCCTTCTAGAGGCTGCCCTAAGGCTATACTTATAAGTTGCTCTTATATTATAATTGCGATACGCCGGAGGAACGCCTAATCGCTATACTCGGCTCTTATACTATATACCTAGAGCTTCTTCTATAATATTAGTAGCAGGTTCGATATATACGCCTATTCGCGTATGTAGTTACTATATCTTAACGGCGTATCGGCTAGGTTCGTTTTCCCTAGTCGATACTTAATTACGAAATTAAATAGGGCTAAAAACACGGCCTAACGAGCCTATCTGCCTATAAGTTGCTTTATTATTATAAAGGCTTTAAGGTTAGCGTAGTCGATAAGTATAGTAACCGAATATAAGGCGCCTTTAAGGTACGGCCGCTATGCCTTAAATGCTTCTATAATAGCTAGAAGCTCTTTATTATAGGTCTTATAGTTATATTCTACTATAATTATCTTCTATAAGAAGAACGCTACTAGATACTAGTTCCTATCCTTAAATAACTAGCTTAGAATGCCCGCAATTACGAAGTCCGACGTATTAGTTTCGACTCGCGTACGTACTATAGGGTTATAGTACCTTAGTAGTAGAGCAGCTTAGAATACGTCTTTAATCCTACGGAACGTAAGCTCCTTACTTTCGCTCTAGCTAATACGCCCTAGCTTCTTACCTACTTTAGCCCCTTTCGATAGTACTATTAAAGCAGCGATAATTCTAAAGTACCTGTCGAGAACCCTTTCGTAAGGGACGGGATAAGGAGGGTATCGTGCGCAGTAGAAGTAGAGACAGTAGGTAGGAACTAACCGAGTTAATTATGTTAGTTAGTTATAGGTTGTACCTTCTCCTAAGATATATTCCTCGGTAGGTTATATAACCTAATATTATATAACCTATATTACCTAACCCTAGAACTAAACTAGGTAGTTTAGTTCGGCTAGTGTTATATAACCTATGTTATATAACCCTAGAGCTGAACTAGGTGGTTCGGATCGGTTCTTAGGCAGTACTAACTGGACTATACTTCTTAATACTCCTACTTAGGCTAGGTAGTCTTCTGCCTGCACCTCGCATTTGTTTTCTAGCTCTTCCCTAGCACCTAATAATCTATTATAATATAGGGATAGAACCTTCCTGCCCCTTCCTTATGCAAGCTAGAGCTGTCTTATAAACTTCTAAAACTATAGCCTATTCTTTAGTTTAGTTAGGCTATTAGCAACTATCTCCTTTATTAGAACATATTCTACTGCAATCTTTCTCTACTACTAGAGATGCCTAATATAGTTATATGCAATATTAATGTGCTTAGATCTCTTATAGGTGTGCGCATCTTTAACGAGTATTAAGGCTGCTTAGTTGTCCCTTATAATCTATACTAGCATTAGCTCTCTTACTATATTAGGATAGGCTTTAATAGTTAGCTGAAATAGGCATTCTCCTACTAGCTCTGCATAGTCTATCTCTCTTAAGAGAGCTGCTAGGAATTAAGATTGCTTTGCATATGCATTTATAGCTATATACTTAGCTTCTATTATTAATGTTGCAACAGACTTTTGCTTCTTGCTTATCTAAGAAACTAGGGCTCCGTAGAGGAAGAAGATGCTTCTAAGGATTAAGACTCTATCTGCTTTGTCTATTGCGTAGTTAGAGTCTAAGTATCCTATTAGTCTCTTACTGCCTTTCCTAAACATTAATCCTAGGTCTTAGGATAACCTTAGGTATCTTGCTAGTTTCTTTAGAGCTTGTATATGTCTCTTAGTTAGGTCTAAGACGTATGAGCTTAGCCTCCTAAGAGAGAAAGCAATGTCTAGTCTTATTATAACTATAGGCTATATCTAGGTACCGGTTTAGCTCTAGTACTCGGTCCTGTTTCCTCTCTTATTATATAGGCCTATTAGTTTTAGGCTTTTATAACTGTCTATTAGTAAGAGAGTTGGATTGGCTATCTCCTTAGTTATTCCTAGCTTTGCAAGGTTCTCCTAGATAAAGTGTTCCTAATTAAGCTTTAAAGTTCTAGCTTGTCTGTCTCTTATTAACCTTATTCTAAGGATCTTCTCTAGTTCTCTAAGATCTTTAATCTTAAACACCTTGCTTAGCTGTTCCTTAAACTAAAGCATATCTTCTAGCTTTAGTGCTGCAATTAGAATATTATCTATATAGGTTAGGATTAGAATGTTCCTTTCCTAGTAGATAAGAAGGTATAGGTCTACTTCTAATTATATAAACCTAATCTGTTTTAACTTTAAGATATAGAGTTTGTTCTAGTCTCTTGCTGCTTGCTTTAGTTTATATAAGCTTCTTAGGATTTGCAGGACTATATTAGGTGGAATCTTAACTCTTAGTAGTGGAATTATAAAGATTTCTTCTTAGAGTTTGCTCTTAGTAAATGCATTATTTATATCTACTTAGTAAAGTTCTAGGTCCTTTTTATAAACTATAGCTATAAATACCCTTAGGGTATTATGCCTAACTATTAGTATAAAGGTCTCTTAGAAGTTAACTCTAAATTTCTAAGAGAAACCTCTTGCAACTAGTCTTGCTTTAAACTTTTTAATAGCTCTACTAATTAATCTCTTTATATTAAACACCTATTTAGATATTATAAGGTTTGCTCCCTTTAGGGGAACAACCTCTGTCTAGGTGTTGTTGCTTCTTAATGCAGTTAGCTCTTTCTAGACTGCATCCTCCTATATATGTCCCTATTTAGGGTCCTAAATTGCCTCTTTATAGGACTTTAGAATAGGCACCTCTTGTCTCTATGCAGAGACTTAAGGGGCAAGTGCTGCAAATGTAGACTCTTGGACCTCTAATAGGGCTTCCTAGATCTACTTCTAACCTTAGCCTTAGACTTAACTAAGGAATGCTTTATAATGCTTAGCACTTAGCTCTTCCTCTTATCTATATTCTCTCTGTCTCTTCTAAAGCACTTATCTTATAACTATACTATAAGCTTTTAGCTCTAAGACTAGTCCTTTATCTAAGACAGATCTCCTTCTCTTTTAGCCGTAAGTCTAGTCCTAGTCTCCCTCCTAGTCCTTATTTTCCTCCCTTAGGTTCTGCTCTGCGGCACTCAGGGCGAGTATAGGTACGCTGCCTGCGTTACGTAATAGGCGAACTAAACTAGCTAGTTCGGTTAGATTACGTAACCGCCGAACTAAACTAGGTAGTTTAGTTGCTGCCTGCGGTTTATCCCTAATCTTAGCATTCGTATGCCTAAGGTTTTCTTCTTCTAGATCCTCTATCCTCTAGTACTCTTCCTTATCCTTTAGTAGAGGTAGCAACTGCATAAAGAGTATCTAGCTAGGACCTGCAGGTTTAGTTGCTATTGCTGCAGGTGCAGCAGTTGCAGGTAGTGCAACTGCTATTAGCTTCTTTAGAGGTCTGCTAACTAGGTTTCTAATAGGTGCGTTGCTTGCTTAGTTAAGCTTAGGAATATTTAGCTCTATATCTCCTCCTTTCTTATACTTAAACTAAGTAGCAGTGCTATAGGCTTTAATAGCCCTTATGTTAGGTTCCTAGAAGAGCTATATTTTAGTAGTATTAGGAATATACCTAATAAATATAGCATCTTTGCCTCTATTTATTAGCTTGTCTAATCTTATCCTAGCTAGCTAGGACTTTAGATCTATATAGACTACTGCTTTGCAACCCTAAACTCTAAAGTATAATATAGAGGGTTAAATGCCTAAAAAGGCTTCCTTAGGTAACACCTTAAATCTATTAATTTCTAGGCTATTAGGAAGAGAATTTCTAACAACTATATAGGCTGCTAAGGCTTCTAGCTAGAATTTAATAGGCATGTAAGCATCTTCTAGCATTGCTCTTATATAATCTTTAGAGGTTTGGATTAACCTCTTAACTACTCTATTCTAAATAGAGTTATATGCCTTAGTCGTATAGAAGGAAATTCTATATTCCTTCTCCTACTGCTTTAGTATAGCAAGAAGCTCTCTTGCTCTATTACTCCTTATAATCTAGAGGGGATTTCCTAATTGCAGCTTAGCCTTTACCTTCTAGTCTCTAAGGATACTTAGTGCATCTTCCCTAGACTTTATAGGGTAGGTCTATTTCTTTCTTAAGAAGTTGTTAATAATCTTAAGCTACTATTTGTATCTTAGTCTTAAGATAGGTAAAGGGCTATAGACATTAATAGAAACTAGAGATAACCTTTAGGGTTTTCTCTTAGTTTCTTTCCCTCTATATTTCTTTATCTTTGCTAAGGAATATACCCTATAGGGCTAGTATTCCTTTAGAATAGGAATCTAGGCCTTTAAGTTAGATACCTTATGCAGGTTTCTAAGAAGACCCTCTTTAAAGTATGCAAGTCTCCTATGCTAAAGCTCCTACTGTTCTTAGGGTTTCTCCTAGGCTTTAAAGGCATAGGCTTTATTCTCTTAATTCTAATTAAAGCATAATATTGCAAGCTCCTACAATGCATTATTAATCTCCTTAATAAATAGCACTCCTCCGAACAGTTTTGTCTAGACAACCGGTTTCCTAGATAATAAAACAAGTATAAATTTTGGTAGTTAAATACTATACTGCTAGCTAAATTAACTCTAAGAAATAAGATTAACTCCTAAGCTAGGCATAAAGAGAATATTCTTTAGCATAATCTGCTTTCCTTTCTTTCTACCTATTACTGCATTCCCTATATATGTAGCTATTAGATAGCTACCCCTAACCTTAATCTACTTTTTCCTCTAAAGAGGTTTTAGCTCTCTAAAAAGTAATTCTTAGTTAGTTATATATAATAAGGCGCAAGAGTTAAGTAGCTATCTCGATAGCATATACTTGCCTTTTGCCTCTATAGTTAAGTATGCAACCTTATCTATATTATTATCCTCTAATAGGGATTAAGATGCTTTAGATGTCGCTAAAGGTTCTGCATCTTCTTAGGTAGTATAAGCCTTCTTAGAAAACTTCCTTAAGCTTTGTCTTTTCTTAAGGGATTGGACTTTTAGGTTAAGTTTCTTTACTATATCTTTTAATGCTTCTTTATCTAGTAAGGATCTCCTCCTAAAGCTGCTCTCTCTAGGTAGTATTCTTCTCTTTTCTACCCTATAGCTCTGTCTCGGGTTAATAGTTCTCTTAGCTTTGTTAAGGTGTAGATACTTAGCAATACCTCTAAAATGTTCCTAGTTATATAGGTAACATTTTAGTTTCGTGCCTTAGATCCCTTTCCCCTTAGCAAATATTGCTGTTTCTTAGGACTAGTTTAGTCTAGCTTTATGTAATTCTAGTAGCTGCAGTGCACTCTTATATAATATAGACTACTAGGCAAGGATAGTATCCTTTATGCTTTAGTATGCCTTAGGCAAGCTATTAAGGAGATGCTTAAGTCTCCTCTCTAGCTCCTTATAGTATGCCTCCTAAGGGTCTACCTCTGCAATCCTTCTAGCTATGCTAGCTAGTTGTACCCATGCCTTTCTAATTGTTATGTCCTCTATTATCTAGAAGTTTACGAACTCCTAGATATATGCTATTGCATATGCAGTATACACCTTGCTATACTTAGCTCTTATCTTCTCCTATATCTTTAAGGCTTGTCTCTCCTTAATGGTCTCCTCCTAATTATCTTCTAATAGGTAGATTGTTATTGTCACGGGCTAGGCCCGTAACTACCAGCCCGTATGCACCCAACGGGTTGCTAGGTAGTAGTGGACACGTGACCCGTACGGCAGGGCCGCCCCGAGGGCCTACGGCTTACGTGTCCCCTATAGGTTAGGTGACCTATGGGGAAGAGTTTCTTCTGCCTACGCTTAAGGGAGAGGCTTCCTTCCTTTGAGCTACGTCCTGTCGTTTAAGGCTACCTATACGGTAGACCGAGTACTGTACTCTGTCCGTAGCATCTGTATCCGAACCGCTAGCGACTATACCTACCTTCCGTCCCTATACCGCCCGTGACACTACGTAGCTCCTACTATTAGGTATGGCTGCTACCGACCGCCCTCTGCCACCGCTCCTCCCGGAAACAGAGGCAGAGTTCGCCGAACATGTTACTACGCACCCCGACGCCTGGTACGCCTACTTTCAGAGCGCCTACCAGTATATCGACCGCTACGGAATAAAAGAGGAGGAACAGGCGCACGAGCTTATCCGCGAGAAAATTCAGGCTGCTGAGGTTCGTGACAACCTCCAGTCTCTCCGCGCCGAAAACAGCCAACTCCGCGCGGTTATCGACTTCCAAAAGGCCCAGTATAAGGAGATGGAAGCCGAATACCGCGACCAGACTATAAGGGCCCAGAGGGAAGCCGATAAAGCCCTCCGCCCTGCCGGACCTACTATATCGACGCCTACTCTATCTATCCCCGCCGACTCTCCCGCTAAGGTTAGCGTAGATCCTTCTCTAGGAATGCCTACGCCTCGCTCCGCCTCGCCTTCCCAGCCTACTCGACAATCCGAAAGGCTACCCGACCCGAAAGAGTTTACCGGAGATCGAAAGGACCTTCGCCGCTTCCTCTCTCAGATTTACGAAAAACTAACTGTAAACCGCGACCGCTTTCCGACCCCTGCCTCCCGTATGTCATACGTTACTAGCCGGCTCTCGGGGGTACCGTACTCTCAGATCCTCCCGTATATCCGTAACGGCGTCTGTCAACTCCCGGACTATGAGAATATACTACAGATCCTCGACAACGCTTACGGAGACCCTAATCGTGTCCAGAACGCCCGCGCAGAGCTCTTCCGCTACCGCCAGATGGGTAAAGACTTTGCGGCCTTCTTCGCCGAATTTCAACGCCTAGGGTTAGAAGCAGAGATGACCGAAGAATCCCTATCTACCCTCTTAGAACAGGCCTGCTCGAACGAAATTAAGCAGATGCTAGTTCACAGCCCTCCACCGACCCAGGACTATCTTAAGCTCGCCGCGCACCTGCAAGACCTTGAGAACCGTCGCCGTTACTACTACCAAGCACCCCCAGTGCCAAACCCCCGTACCTCTATACCCCCGAACCGTCCGTCGCCGCGGCAGGATAAGTCGTACGCTACCGCTGCTAAGACTGCCCCCCAGGGAGAGCCTATGGACCTCGATAGGTCTAAGAGGGCTCCTAGGGACCCTCTCTCCTGTCACCGATGTGGAGAATTAGGACACTTTGTTCGAGACTGCCCAAAACCCGATATCCGCCCCCCGCATGTCCAGAAACGCGACGCCGAACGCCGTAGGGCAAATTCAGCTACCCGTTCCTCTACCCGGGGTCCCCCTCTCCTAAGAGGGGACGGTCACCCCCGTTGCAGAGTAGACCTACGTCCCTCTCTCCCCTGCCGACGGAAAACGGCGTACGCCTGTCCACAGCCGCGGTCAGGCGTTAGAAACGCGCGACCCCGCCCCTAAGGTAGCCCGTGTCTCCCGTTCTGCTATCTCCCGACTCGCGGTCCCGTATAAATACGACCGGTCGACTTCCCCGAAGATCCCGTTTACTATCTCTATAGGAGATAAGGTTATTTCCGACTACGCGTTAGTCGACACTGGTTCGGAGGCCTACGCAATGATGGATTTACAATGGGCTAAGGCCCAAGGCCTCGAGATCCTACTGCTGGAGAAAGAAGTAGTAATGCTCCCATTCGATGCCGAAGATAATAGCGGAGGGCTTACTATACGCTACGGCACCTGCTGCGACCTCCGTATCCGCGACCACCTAGAAGAAGGAGTCGTTTTCCGCCTTACCGACATAGGAGGGAGCCCTATTATCTTAGGCTACCCTTGGTTAGAGGTCCACGATCCGGAACTCCGTCCTAGCCGCTCTACACTTTCGTTTTTAAGCACCTACTGCCGGAAGAACTGCTCCGTACCCGCTATATCCGAACCGGTCCAAATGTATACGAAGCGCCTCCCCCGAATAAAGGAAGACTCCCGCCGAACAACTCAAGTCTACCAGATCTCTTTCCGGACCGCAGCATTCTACGCCTCGCCAGCTATGCAGAGACGAGGTTACCGCCTCTGCTATACGACTATCGAGGATCTCTTGTCTGTTTTCTCTGCGGAAGAAAAAGCCAAATTAGAATCCCAACTGCCAGACTGTCTAAGGGAGTTTAGTTCCGTCTTCTCCCCGAAGCTCGCTGATAAACTACCGCCACACCGTCCGTACGACCACGAGATTAAGCTTAAAGAAGGCAAAGAACCTCCATTCGGACCCCTCTACGGCATGTCCCGCGACGAACTGCAAGCCCTAAAAGAGTGGCTTACAGAGAATCTAAATAAGGGGTTTATCCGCCCTAGCTCCTCGCCTGTTGCTTCACCTGTCCTATTCGTTAAGAAACCCGGAGGAGGCCTACGGCTCTGCGTAGACTATCGTGCGATTAACGAGCTTACTATAAAGGACCGCTACCCGCTGCCGCTTACGACCGAAACGCTAAACAACTTAAACGGAATGAGGTACTTCTCCAAGATCGATATTATCTCCGCCTTTAATAATATAAGGATGAAACCTGGCCAAGAGTACCTTACTGCCTTCCGTACCCGTTTCGGACTGTACGAGAGCTTAGTTATGCCGTTTGGACTTACCGGAGCCCCGGGAACCTTCCAGAGGTTTATTAACGACATACTACGCGAATACCTAGACCAGTTCTGTTCGGCTTACCTCGACGATATCCTAGTCTATAGCCGTACCCGGGAAGAGCATGAGAACCACCTCCGAGCTATCCTAAAGAAGCTAAGAGACGCGGGCCTCTACGCTAAACTTTCGAAATGCGAATTCTTTAAAGAGGAGACGAGATTCTTAGGCATAATCGTAGGCCGTAACGGCATCCGTATGGACCCCGATAAGGTCCAGGCTATCCGCAACTGGCCTACGCCTAAGAATATAACCGACGTACAATCCTACCTAGGCTTCGCGAACTTCTACCGCCGTTTTATCCGAGGATTCTCTGAAATCTGTCAACCGCTTACGAAACTAACCCGTAAGGATACCCCGTTCTCCTGGTCTACTAACTGCGACTCCGCCTTCCGCCGCCTTAAGGACGCGTTTGTAGATGGTCCTATCCTAGCACCGTTCGACTGGACTAAAGAAGTAGTCGTTGAAACCGATGCCTCCGACTTCGTCTCTGCCGGCATACTCTCCCAGTACGATAACGAAGGGGTATTACGTCCAGTTGCCTTCTTCTCCCGGAAACACTCCACCGCTGAGTGTAACTACGAGATATACGATAAGGAACTATTAGCAATTATCCGCTGTTTCGAGGAATGGCGTCCCGAGCTAGAAGGAGCCGAACACCCGATTAAAGTACTGTCCGACCACAAAAACCTAGAGTACTTTACGACGACGAAGCAGCTTAATCGTCGCCAAGCCCGCTGGTCCGAGTTCCTATCACGGTTCCGTTTTAAAATCGTATACCGACCGGGCAAGCTAGGCCAAAAACCGGACTCCCTAACCAGGAGGTCAGGTGATCTGCCTAAAGAGGGAGATGAGCGCCTCCGCCACCAGAGCCAAGTAGTTTTAAAACGCGAGAACCTGCCAGACCCTGCCTTAGAAGCACCCCAGCCGCCGCCGAAAACCCCGTTAAAGAAGAAGGTCTCGTTCTCAGAAACTATATCTATCCGGTTCCTACCCGAGGAGGAACAACAACTCTACGTATTCCCTATTCGTAGAAGAGGACAAGAAACGCGAGAGCAACCTTCCGAAGAAACGATAGCTGTCCAGATCCCCGAAGAACTGCACGCCCTTCTAGACCGCGCTTATCCTACCGACGAGACTCTGCAAGAGATCCTAGACGCTCTCCGTAAAGGCAAGAACCGCCACCCGCTAATCCAACTATCCCAATGTACGATAAGGGATAACCGTCTCTTCTACCGGAACCGCCTATATATCCCGAACGACGAGGAGATATATAACCAGGTACTCCGCCTCTGTCACGAGATCCCGGCCGCAGGACACCCTGGGAGAGCGAAGACCTATCAGATAGTCTCGCGTAGCTATTACTGGAGGGGCCTTAGCGCCTATGTCCGCCGTTGGGTCCAGAACTGCTATACTTGCAGTAGGATTAAGCCGAGCAGACAGAGACACCGCGGATTACTACAGCCGTTGCCGACCCCGACCCGCGCTTGGGACTATATTTCGATGGACTTTATTACGCACCTGCCGAAGTCCGACGGGTACGACGCTATCTTCGTTATCGTAGACCGCCTTACTAAACTACGCCACTACGTCCCCTGCTTTACGACCGACGGAGCCGAGGAAATCGCCCGCCTATTCGTTAGGAACATATTCCGATTACACGGTAAACCGCTAGATATCGTATCCGACCGAGACGCTAAGTTTATGTCCGACTTCTGGAAGCACCTTACACAGAGGCTTAAGATTAAGTGCTCCCCTTCGACCTCCTACCACCCGCAAACCGACGGTCAGACCGAACGGATAAACGCTGTTTTAGAACAGCACCTCCGCGCCTACGTATCCTACCTACAAGACGACTGGGTAGAGTGGCTCCCGCTAGCAGAATTCTCCGCAAACTCTATGTTCTCTGAAACTACTGGCCTCTCTCCGTTCCTAGCTACTTACGGCTACCAACCGCTCCTAGGCACGGAGGTTCTGCAGTCTAGTACCGACCCGCCGGCTAGCCGCGATGCAGAGTCCTTCGTCGAGGATATGAGAGCAATTACCGACTTCCTAAAGGCTGAGACTAGCCTAGCCCAGTCCCGCTACGAAGACGCTGCAAACAGGCACCGCAGTCCGTCGTATACGTTTACCGTCGGCCAGAAAGTCTGGCTAGACGCCCGGAATATTAAGACGCTCCGCCCAACTAAGAAGCTCGACTGGAAGAACCTAGGCCCGTTTACAGTCCTCGAAGTAAAGCCGTACACCTGCCGCTTAGAACTGCCGCCGACCGTTAAGCTACACCCGGTATTTAACAACGACCTCCTTACGCCCGCCGCAGAGGACCCGTACCCGAATCAACGCGCAGAACCGCCGCCACCAGTCGAGGTAGACGGAGTCGACGAGTGGGAAGTCGAAGATATTATCGACTCGAAAACCGACCGTAGGGGCCCCGGAGGCCGGGAGCGCCTCCGTTACGTAGTTAAGTGGAAAGGCTACGACGTACCTACGACCGAACCAGCCGAGACGATAATAGAGGACGTCCCGCACCTCGTCCGCAATTTCCACCGGAGATACCCGCTAAAACCGGCCCCCCCTCGAATGCCAGTATAGCTACCGCCGTACGCCCCTACGGGCCCCGGAAAAATCACGTGACCCCGCCGCTAGCGTCTTGGCACCCTCCGCTCCGCCTACGACGTCGCTGCTACCGCAAACCGACATTTTCGCCGCTGCCCCGGGTGGGATTCGAACCGCTGACCTTCCCGCCCCAACGCCGAGCCGCCTTACCACTGGGCCAAGGAGGCTGCCCCCCAATTTTTGGAGTTATAACAGATCTGATTTCCTGCTGAGTCATGCAGCTGACCAATGGAGCCAGAGAAGGGTGGGCCTGAGACACGTCCACCTGGAGGCTTTGTTGTATTGAGGGCCCTCTACGGACCGGACACTTCGGTGCGCCGCGTAGAGGGAGCAGGGTTCTCCGCATCCGAGACTGCTAATTTAAGTATCGGCACGACGATGAGTGTAATGCCCCAGCGCCATACCTACAGAAGTAGTCCCGAAGACGCAGTTATGCGGCGAGTACGGACGAACCTAAGGGTCGCACAAATGGCGCTGGCTAAGCCCCCGACAAGGGGGCGGGTCGTTTTGCACCCCGCTCCGCCTTATCCTTTTGCACCTCCCTACTATGCGTACCTATACCGAGGAGAAGTCACGGAGGACTTTACGCTAGAAGGGGGGGTACTGTCACGGGCTAGGCCCGTAACTACCAGCCCGTATGCACCCAACGGGTTGCTAGGTAGTAGTGGACACGTGACCCGTACGGCAGGGCCGCCCCGAGGGCCTACGGCTTACGTGTCCCCTATAGGTTAGGTGACCTATGGGGAAGAGTTTCTTCTGCCTACGCTTAAGGGAGAGGCTTCCTTCCTTTGAGCTACGTCCTGTCGTTTAAGGCTACCTATACGGTAGACCGAGTACTGTACTCTGTCCGTAGCATCTGTATCCGAACCGCTAGCGACTATACCTACCTTCCGTCCCTATACCGCCCGTGACAGTTATCTCGTACTTAGTAGTAGCATTAGCCTTAACCTATTCTAGGTTACTTCTTAAGTGCCTTAGGCTAAGCACTAATAGTAATGATTCTATAGAAGACTCGGGCAAGGTCTCTAAGATAATCTAAAATATATCCTTTAATTTAAGGTAGTCCTGCAGCAGGCTAAACTATTGTCTCTAGTTTTCCTTGCATAGTACTAGTGCAGCCCTTCTCTTGCTAATTCTACTTGCTAAATCTATTTCGCAAAATTAAACAAATAACCTAACTCTAGAAAACACAAGCTCTTTTAATCTAATAGCAGTTTCTAGATAGCTGCTTTCCCTTATTGCTAAGACTCTTCTCTCTTAGCTAAGGTATCTAAGGACTCTTCTCTCTTAGGGGAGTTAGTTAGGTTCTTAGGTAGAGAACCTCTAAAAGATCCACCTTCTTAGAAGGGCACTGCCGACTAGTTCTAAGGTATTAGCAGTACTAGGTGCTTAGGCCTAGTCTTATCCCTTTAGGTGCTGCGATCTAAGGCTAACCCGTTCCTCTTTATATACCTTTTAGGTGTGTGCCTTACTAGGCTTTTCTCTGTCTTACCTGCCCTCTAGGAACTTCTAGTTCGTAACTAGGATCTTCTAGAGCTTCTCGGCAGTGCAGATAGGATATGCCTCTAGTCTCCCGTATGCTCTTTTCCTGCTTCTTAGCCGAATCGATACTGCAGGTCCTGCAAGCGGTAACTAGTGTTACTTTAAGGAGGAGAAGGCTAACTCTTACTACCTAGGGCCTCTCTACAAACCCGGGCTTATAACCTATCGAGAACCCTTTCGTAAGGGACGGGATAAGGAGGGTATCGTGCGTAGTAGAAGTAGAGACAGTAGGTAGGAACTAACCGAGTTGATTGTGTTAGTTAGTTATAGGTTGCACCTTCTCCTAAGATATATTCCTCGGTAGGTTATATAACCTAATGTTACATAACCTATATTACCTAACCCTAGAACTAAACTAGGTGGTTTAGTTCGGCTAGTGTTATATAACCTATGTCACATAACCCTAGAGCTGAACTAGGTGGTTCGGATCGGTTCTTAGGCAGTACTAACTGGACTATACTTCTTAACAGTACCTATATATAAATTACCGGTAGAAATTAGCAAACCTAAGGAATAACTATACCTTAGTAAGCGTTATAGGCGTTAGCTACGCCGTAATTGCGTCGACTTTACGAGGATCTATTATTATGCCTTTAGAGCGTACGATAAACCTAAGGAACTTAACCTCCTTCTTAAAGAAGTAGTATTTTATACGCTAAGTATATAATCCGAACTTCCGGAGTCGCTCTAGTATAGTACGTACGTCTCGTATATAGGCCTTACGCAAGGCGCTATATATAAGGATATTATCTAGGTATACTATATAGCATATATCTATAAGGCCTAAGAGGGCTCTATTAATATACCTCTAAAAGGTAGCTAGTACGTTAGTTAACCTAAAAGGCATTACCTTATACTAGAAGTATCTATACCGCGTACGAAACGTAGTCTTTTAGTAGTTAGTTAGCCTTATACGGATGCGATAGTATATATCTATAAGGTCTAGTAACGTAAACTATATAGCTCCTATAAGCCTATTAAGCGTCTTACTAATAAGTAGTAGAAGATAGCGATTCTTTACCGTAATCTTATTTAATCTACGGTAATCTATATATAACCGTAGGGTACTATTCTTCTTCGGAATAAATAGAATAGGCGCATTCGCCTTACTTTCGCTCCGCTCGATCTAATCGTACTCTAACGCTTCTTAGAGGTAACGACTTAACTTACTAAGCTCGCGGCTAGACTAATAATATAGTAGCTTAAACGGCAGCTTAGTACTAGGTAGTAGGTTAATCGTATGCTTAGCGCCTTCGACTAGTATGCTCCTTATCTCCTCTATAGGATTAAAGAGGTCTATAAAGTCCTAAAACTCTATAGATAGCGGCTCTTAGCTAGTATCTACCTTCTAGAGTAATATAGTAAAGATATGCGGGGCCTTTTAAAGGTCCCTATAAAACTTATACGCTTCGCGTACTTATACTATATGCGTCTTGCCTCTAGACCTAAAGGTTTACTTATCTATACTAGTATCCTCTATTACTCTATAGGCTATACGCTACGGCCGGCCTAGTAAGACGTAAGGAGTTAGCATATTATATATATAAAAGATGCCCCTATATATGCGAGTCGCTCCCTTAGAGTTAGTAGCTCGTAGGCGTATATAATATATACCGTAATAGTGCCCTAGCTACCTAGTAAAGGACGTAGCTAGCGGTAAAGTAGTATTCTTTCTTACTAGAAGGTTATACTATAGAGCGTAGGATCTAGAGACTATATTAATATCGGCGCCTCTATTAAGTACGTACTTAGCTTATATATAGCCTATATCCGTCTTAACCTCGGCTATAATAGGAATTGCTAGCCTACTCTATATAGGCAGGTAATCTATCTTGCTTATTACGGCATTTAGAGCTTATAGGTCTTCTTAGATACCTTACCTTTTAGCGGCCTACCTATAGCTACCCTACGTATAGTAGGCGGCTCCTATAGGTCTAGCTAAGGGCATTCCGACCGGATATGCCTCTTTTCCTTATACCTATAGTATTTAGCTTTAAGTTTCTAGTCCGGGTCGTCTTTATTCCTCTTAGATTAACGCTGCCTACTAGGGCGGGATCTCTTTTTCCTAAATCGCGCCGTAGTATTATCGCTGCCTTTGCGCTTATAGTTTGCCTATATCTCGCGTCCGATATGCTTACCTAGCCCGCTTTTGCTTAATAAACCTTTATAGTTACTCTATAAGGATATAGCCTTCTCGGCCTATTCTAAATATATTATAAGCGCTACGAGGTTAGCTCTCTTAAACCCTATTATATTATAGTTCTTAATAATATCCCTCTATAAGAGAGCTCTTAACTTCGCGAGTAGCTAGCGAACTAGCTACGGCTTATAGTAGTTGCTAAGTTGCACCTTAAGATAAGCTAACTTATTTGCGAACTATCGTACGCTCTACTCTTTACGCTAATAGGCCTTCTCGTACTCGATAGTAGTAAGGAGTATGCAGTTTGCTTAATCCCTAACTATATTATATATAAACTACTAGAAGTCTTCCTAGCTATACTTAGCTAGAAGATTTTTAGCGTTATACTAGTTATACTACGTATCCTTTGCCTTACCTACGAGCTATATAATAGTATATAGCGCCTTCTTACGAGGGCTATAGTACGTTATTAGATTATTAACGAAGATTATCTTAAGGTAGTAGATAAACTCCCGAGCCTTATCTTCGCTTTTACTCTTAAATAGCTTTAGATTGCGTATTTTCGCGCTCTTTACTAACGAGCTTCCTAATAGCGCGTCGCGTATACTTTGCGTATTAGCCGTACTAGCGTTACTAGCTTCTTCTTCTTTCTCTCTAGCGTTCCCTTTCGCGCTACTCTATATACGGTAGGCTTCGAATCCGCTAGAAGGAGAGTTATTACTTTCTAGTATCGTAGCGAGCTCGCACTTAAGACGCTTACGCTCTTTTTAAAGTATATATACTACGAGTTGCTTGCGAAGCTCCTCTATCTTACGTTCGAGTTGCCTATACTCTACGTTAACGTTATTATCTACTATTATCTCCTTAAGGTTTAGCGTCTCTTCGCTTAGTTCCTATATTAGTAGAGCTCGTAGTATAGAGCCTATATTCTTAGTACGACGCGCTTGCAATTCTCGTTTATCTAATATTAGTATCTATAGGCCGCTACCCTATATAGAGTTAAAGAATTAGAACTATAAGAGGGTATATAGTAACGTATAGACTACCTTAGACCTCCGTCCGAAGATAGCGCTAATTCTTATAGAGTTATTATATATCGCATGCTTCGCGTATATAAATACTATACGCTAAGCAATACGGTAGCAGCCGCTTACTAAGCACTAGTAAGGCCTAAGGCCCCTAACTTCTAGCTTTACTTCGCTCTTATATCTAGATTATACTAAGCCTAGGAGTTATACTATAGGAGAAGTAGCTTGCTATACTTAATAAGTAATTAGGATCTAGGAATTAGTTTTAAATATAAGTAGAAGACTATCTAGCCTAAGTAGGAGTATTAGAAAGTATAGTCTAGTTAGATATTCTAAGAGATACTTTAGGGATTAGGATTAGGTAATATAGGTTATATAATACTAGGTTATATAACTTAGCTAATGCCTATCTTAGGAGTAAGATTCGACCTATAACTAACTAATATAATTAACTCGGTTAGTTCCTACCTACTATCTCTACTTCTACTATGCGTTATACCTACCCTTCCGAGATGTTATTTAATATACCTAGATAATATTCTTATATATAGCGCCTTACGTAAGGCCTATATATAAGACGTATATACTATACTAAAGTAACTCCGGAAGTTCGGATTATATACTTAGCGCGTAAAATGCTACTTCTTTAAGAAGGAGGTTAAGTTCCTTAGGTTTATTATACGCTCTAAAGGCGTAATAATAGATTTTTATAGAGTCGACGCAATTGCGGCGTAGCTAACGCCTACTACTCTTACTAAGGTATAGTCGTTTCTTAGATTTACTAACTTCTATCGGTAGTTTATATATAGGTACTTTAGAATTATCGCTACTTTAATAGTACTATTAAAAGAGGCTAAAGTAGGTAAGAAGCTAGGGCGTATTAGTTAAAGCGAAAGCAAAGAGCTTACGTTCTATAGAATTAAAGACGCATTTTAAGCTACTTTACTTCTAAGGTACTACGACCCTATAGTATATATATAAGTCGAAACTAATATATTAGATTTCGTAATTATAGGCATTTTAAGCTAGATATTCGAGGACGGGAACTAGCATTTAGTAGCATTCTTCTTATAGAAGATAATTCCGGTAGAATATAACTACGAAACCTATAATAAAGAGCTTCTAGCTATTATAGAAGTATTTAAGATATAGCAGCCGTACCTTAAAGGCGCCTTATATTCGGTTACCGTACTTATTAACTACGCTAACCTTAAAGCCTTTATAATAATAAAGTAACTTATAGGCAAATAGGCTCGTTAGGCTATATTTCTAGCCCTATTTAATTTCGTAATTAAGTATTAACTAGGGAAAACGAACCTAGCTAATACGCTATCGAGACGTAGTAACTATATATATAAATAGGCGCATATATCGAACCTACTACTAATATTATAGAAGAAGCTTTAGATATATAGTATAAGAGCTAAGTGCGGCGATTAGGCGTTTCTCTAGTATATCGCAATTACGATATAAGAGCAACTTATAAGTATAGTCTTAGGGCAGCCCCTAGAAGAGTGCGTATAAGACTACTTCTTAAGTAGCGTATATATTATACGCGTAGCGGTTGCTATAGAAGGACTATACCTAAATATCTTAGACTTAGTTCTTAACTTTACTAAATTGCTAACGCTATAGAAGCCTAATATAAAGGAACTCTTTAAGAAGGCGTAGCGTAGTAGAGGCGAATATAATAGGTATTATATTAGGAAAGGAGTACTATATTATAGCGATTAGCTATATCTTTCTAAGGACTACGTACTACGAACGTAAGTAATCTGCATATACTACGATAATCTACTCGCTAGTTACTTTAGTAAGGATAAAACTACTAAGTTAGTATAGCGAAAGTATTACTAGCTAGGAATATCTACGGATATTAGCTAGTACGTCTAATTCTATTAGGAGTACTAAGTATCGAAGGCGAGATGCTATTAACTATACGGCGAGCTATTAGTATTACTATAGCTAGAGCTCTTATAGAAGAAGCTAACTATAGACTTTATTACGGACTTGCTACCTAGTAAGCGAGATATATACGTATACGATATAGTCCTAGTAATTATTAACTAGTACTTAAAGATAAACCTCTTTATACTAACTACTAAGAAATATATAAGCGTAGACCTCGTATAGATTCTAATTAATAGGGTAATTTGCTAATTCGGAATACTATATAGAATTATAAGCGATAAAGGTACTATCTTTACTAGCTAGTTCTAGTTAGACTTCTACTTCGAGTTATATATAAACTATAAGCTATCTATAGCCTTCTATCCGTAGACTAATAGATAGATAGAACGTACTAACTAAACGCTAGAATAGTACTTGCGTATCTTCTATAATAATAAGTAGGATAACTAGGTAACGTTACTACCTTAGGCGGAATTAGCTTATAATAATATAGTATATCTAATATTTAAAATAAGTCCGTTTAAGGTAGTATATAGCTACGATATAGAGATTACGACAAGTACGCGAGTCGCTTAGAATAAGCTTTCTAGAAGAGAGGTACTAGTAGCAATCGACGCTATAAAGCAACTACGAGAAATATATAAGAACCTTACGAAACACTAGTAATACGTAGCTAAAGCGTAAGCTAGATACTTTAATACTAGGTATAAGCTAATAGAGTTTAAAGTTAGCGATATAATATTATTATCCTCGAAGAACCTCTACTTAAAGGTGCTTATAAAGAAGTTAGTACCGAAGTTTATAAGTCTATTTAAGGTAATTAACGCAATTAGGAAGTAGGCGTACTATCTAGCCTTACTAAGCGTATAGCGCGTTTATAACGTATTCTACGTATCTTTACTAGAGCTTTAGAAGGGTGCCGTAGGTAACGCGGATATAAAAGGTATACTACTCGTAGAAGAAGACTTAGGCAAGTAGTAAGTTAAAGAGATCCTAGATACGCAAGTTAGATATAAGAAGCGTTAGTAGCTAGTTAAGTAGATAGGCTAGCTAGAAGAATATAATATATAGGAACTAGCTAAGTATATCGGAGAATATAAGATACTAGATAAATTTAAAGCGATATATAAGGTAAATAAGCGTAGTCCGAAGGCAACGCGACGGTACGTCGTACGTAATACGTAGGTATAAAGGTAGAATAAATAGCTTTTTATTCTATAGATAAGCTTTATATTATTTATAGGGAGCTAACTAAAATATTTATTATAGCGTATTATATACGAAGTACGTAAGCGGTATATATATAGAAGTATAGAGAAGCGTAAGAAGCGCTAGCTTAGGCACTACCTTTAGCTAGCTTATTCTTAGAAGCCTCCTCCTCTAAGGAGGCCTCCTTAGCCTTATCCTCCTCCTCTAAGGATAGATAGAGGCTAATAGCGGCGTTAATAGCGTCCTGCTCTACTAGGACGCTACTATACTTAGCAATCTATAAGTGCGGTTAGTATATAATATAAAAGCGATAAGCTATTAGATATATCTAAGTAAGTAGCTCTATTATACCCTAAAGGGTGCCGTTAAGCTAAGTAGCCTTATAGATAAGCGCGCGAGACCCTTACTAGCCTCTACTACCGCTCTTTTTCTTAGTAGGCTTACCGCTAGCTAGCTTACTATCGTTAGTCTAAAGGCGCTTTATAACTATTTTAGTCTCTATATATATAGTTAGTAAATACGAGACGTAAGCGATACGTACGCTACGCGCAACGTTAAAAGAAGAACTTACTAGTATAGGTAGTATCTAGCTAAGTCTAGGCATCTACTACCGCTTACTAGCTATTAGCTTATACTATATTAGTTCTATAGTAGCCGAGCTCGGCCTAGCAACGTACTAGCGCGTTGCGTATATTATATATATAACGTACGACTATCTTAACTACTTTATAGTAGGTCTACTTATAAGCATATTTACTATATATATAGCGTATATACTTCTTAGTATTAATATCCTTAAGTAGCTTACTAGAATAGATAGCTTAGCCTATACTACGGTTAGTATACGAATAGAATATAACGAGGCAGTAAGTAGGAAGGGACTTATAGTTACGTCTACCTAGATTATAGTTATTACGGATATAGCGATTATACTACTTAAGGTACTTAGTCTTAGCTATACTAATATAAGGAGTAATAGGAGCTAGGCTAAGTATAGTACTAGTACGTAGTATAGTAGAGGCGCCTACGAGGCGTTAGCGCTTTATAGCTAGCGTACGATTAAGAGGGCCTATAGGTCTATTAGTAATAAGGTCTAGTAAGGAGCCTAGCTCTAATAACGGAAAGTAAGTACGCTTTATAGGCGTACTACTGCTAAGTAGAAGCTAGGCTAATAGCAACCTACTTAGTATAGGCTTACCTAGGCCTCTACCTATTACTAGGCTAGAGCTAATATAGCTGCTACTATAGCTGCCCTCTCTAGAGCAACTAGTAGCGTTAGGGGCTAGAGATAGGCTTAGCTATAGACTACTACTAGGGGTATTAGGGCTCGCCTAAGGTAAGCGCGCGCTACGTATACTACCTATCTAGCTATCTTTACTTAGGGCAATACTACCTAGATATAAGAGGGGAGATTAGCTACTAGCTAAACTTAGAGCGCGGCTACTAAGCATACTAGTATTTCTACCGAGGCGCTTTAGGCCCGCCTACGAGCTACTTAATAGAGAGGCTATAGTAGCCTCTTTACCCTTAGATAGCTTCTTAGTCTTCTTAGGACCTATTTTATAGTAGTTCTTAAGTATATATAGGAAGCGTACGTAGAGAGTACGAGAAGTATATATATATATAGTAAGGCGAGAGCGGTACGCATCTATAAGAAACTAAATAACTAAGTATTAGTATTATAGAAGAAGTTTAGAAGCGCGTAAGCAAGAATTTATAATACTATTACCGTAATAAATATAATAACGCGCGTTGCTATTAATAATAATATACGGCAATAACTTACTTATATTACGTACGCGAATCGTAATAGTAACGTATAATAGAACTTAATAGAAGGCCTATAAGTAATAAGAGATACGCGGACGTAATAGGGACGTCGCGTATACGAGAAGACTACTATTTGCCTATCGAGCTAGAATAGCTTAATAGGGGGAGGAAGGCAGTTATAAGAGCGAAGTAAAGCTAGAAGTTAGGGGCCTTAGGCCTTACTAGTACTTAGCAAGCAGCTGCTACCGCATTACTTAGTATATAGTATTTATATACGCGGAGTATGCGATATATAATAACTCTATAAGAATTAGTACTATCTTCGGACGGAGGTCTAAGGTAGTCTATACGTTACTATATACCCTCTTATATCGATCTACCGTATCTTGCCTTAGCTTATTTATCTCCTCCTTCTCCTTCTCCTCCTTCCTCTTCTCGTCCTCCTCTACCTCCTTATCCTCCTCTATCTTCTATCCTACTAGATCTTATATCCCTCCCTCTATTCTCCTCCTTCTTCTTTATCCCCTATTCCTAATATCTATCTATTTACTTACTTAACTTAACTTCTCTTCTCTCTATCTATATAGATAAAAAAAACTATAAGTAACTAACTAGTAAGTATATATAAGGGAAAAAAACAGAAAAAAATATAAGAAAGGACGTAGTTCTTTTTATCTAGTATAAGCCTATTATCGTTAGCGATACGATAAGATACGATACGATATAATACGATATAGTAGAGTAGAGCAGAGTAGAGTAGAGTAGAGTAGAGTAGAGCAGAGCAGAGGAGAGTAGCGTAGAGTAGTATAGAGTAGAGTAGAGCAAAGTAGAAGTAGAGTAGAGCAGAGCAGAGCAGAGTATAGTAAAGCAGAGCAGAGTAGAGTAGAGCAAAGCAGAGCAGAGCAGAGCAGAGCAGAGTAGAGCAGAGCAGAGTAGAGTAGAGCAGAGCAGAGGAGGAACTAGAGTTATAACGAGAGAGGTAGAAGAAGAAAAAAGAAAAAAAAAGAGAGAAAGAGAGAGGTAGAAGAAAGAAAGAAAGAAACTATAGAAGAAGTAGAAGTAGTAGTAGCAGCAGAAGCAGAAGTAGAAGTAGAAGTAGAAGTAGAAGTAGCAATTATAGTAGAAGTAGAAGTAGTAGTAGCAATAGCAATAGTAGTAGTAGTAGTAAAAATTTCGAATAATATAAGAAGCAGAAGGTCGAAATCCCGTCGAACTTTTCCCCCTTAAGTCTAGTTTATTAGTCGAATCTGCAACTCCCGTCCTATATATGCGATTTGCAAAAAACAAACTAAAAAAAACAACGTGTATTTCTGTATATATGCATGTGTGTATATATATATGTATGTATGTGTGTATATATATATATATATATGTACGTATGTTACTAGATAATCGAACATTTGTTATATCTATGTATATACCGTGTATTCTATAATATCCCCCTCCCGCCCAACCACAAGAACCCCTCCTCTTCTCAAATGCCTACCTACCACTTTTCAAACCAAATTCCCCAACCAAACATCTCACGTTTTTTTCAAAAAAATCGAAAAAGAAATCCACAACCCTCCACCCCTACACCTACCTCTCTCTTTCTTCATTCATCAAAACTCATCACTCATCCGCCCTTGACCCTACACCTACACCCCTACCACACCCTTCTCCAACATTCTCCATTCGGCATCCCATCCCCCTCACCCAAAAAGTTGAAAGGCAAAAAAAAACATCAAATCCTCAACCCCTCCAACCCAACTACAACCTCCAAAATCTCCTCGGGCTCCCCGGGCAACGACGCCGGCCCCCGCAGAATATTCGGATACGCCGAACTGATCCTTTTGGCATCCATGGCGCTCCACGCATCCTTTCCAAACACCTCCAACATCATCTGCACCGACTCGGGCAACCGCACATTTTTTTCCATGGCCGTGCGATGCAGCATGCGATTGATGCCGCGTGGGAGCATGAGGTGCAGGCTGAAGGCGAGGAGACAGCGGCAGCATTCTTCAAAGGGAGGGATGATTTGATCTGGTGTTATTGTTGTTGTTCTCGACGTGGTGCCAAGGCCGTTCTTTGCAGGATGCTGTCGATTGGATTCGAGGTATCGGAGCAGAATGGAAGCGGACATGGCGGAGAGTTGAAAGAGAAAGGGAGGGTTTTGTTTGGAGCCAAAGTAGGAGCGGAAGTCTCGAAGGATGATTGCGCTGTCGATGGCGTAGCGGAGGGTTCGTTGTCGGACGGCGTCTCTTTCGGATCGGTTGAAGTAGATGCTGGCTTCGGAGAGGAGGACTTCAGCCCAGTGGTCGTTGAGCAGCATCTGTGCGACGAGATATTGGGCGCTGGTAGCATGTCAGTGGGAAGACGGTCCTGCTGCACAGATGATGGCAATCATACTGAAATTCATACAACGCCATGGGCATTTGGGCGGTATATGCCAGTGGGGCCGGGAGGTATTGAAACCAATAGCAGAACCTGGCCTCCAATTCCCCCAAATTTTCCCAAAAAGCTTTCTGGGTAAGGTCTGAATTGTCGGCACAGACATCGTCCAAGATCTCCCACAAGAATCTGCAAATGGACTGGTTTTCTATGGCGAGAAGATTCAGATGCAACGGCATGCCGGGCCGACGAGCAGGATACGGGCGCCACAGGATGGCTTCGTCTTTGAGGATGCCTCGGAGGTCCGGTGCGTCGGTGGGGTCGACGAGTTCGTTTCCGGATTTGCCAAACAGCCCCATGATCCAGTACCTGCGATTCGCTGAGCGGCGGGTTGTAGCATCGCAGGGAGCGTGCTTACATGTGGTTTCGTACTGCCGACGATGCTGTGCAGGCGCGGACTCTCTTGTACGTGCGCGTGGCCTGGTCGTCCAGCTCGGAAGGAGGCTCGGCGCTGTTCAATGTTTTGAGCATACGCGCAAGGGCTTGATGGAGGGTCCATCCGAGCCGGTCTTGGCCACGCCAGGAAGACCTCAAGGTGACGTGTCAATACAACGTCGCAGGGCGTAGGCGGAGAATGGAAACCTACTCGCCCGAGAGGATGGCCAAGGCTTGTGCGTTCGCGATGGATGCGCGGCCGTTTTCGAGCTCCCACAACCGGAGGGCGTCGTGGTGATAGTGCTCACCGCGGGTCAGGTAGTCGTGATCATGGGCAAAGGCCTCGTCGTGTTCGGAGAAGAGCTGTGTGTGCGTGGTCAGTGTTGCTCGTGCGAGAGAAGTCGGCCCGGCCTGTCGTACCGAGGCACAGGCCAGAACGGCATTCACGAGCAGGGGCGAACAGTAGTGGCTGTGCTCATCTTGCGAGCGCATGTCGGCCACAAAGAGATCCGCGTCGACGAATTGTTGGAAGGGATTGGTGACGCAAAGGAAGGTGGTGACGAGATCCGAGACTCCGCCGTCGGTGCTGTCGCCGCCGACCCACGGAGCAGCAGGAACGCGGTAGATGGGGACGGCATCCCGAGAAGCAGTGACAGCGGCGACCGGTTGTCCGGGACGGTGCGGCGCGTCGGTCAGCACATTGCCGTTGCCGTTGTCGTTGCCGTTGTCGGACAGCGTCCCGGTGATGTCTTCGAGGCGGATGATGCGGCGCCTCAGGCATCGCAGCGCGTCGGCGGCGGCGGCGGCGGCGGCGGGCAGACGGGAGGCTCCGTGCGGGTGGACGATGTGCTGGGCAATGCGCACAATGTCGCTGAGCGGAGCGGTCGACTGGGCGAGGGCGAGGAGCAGCTGGCCGTAGACGCGCTGCTCGTACAGCACGGTGGGGGCTTGGCGGACGTCGTGCCTCGCGCCAAGGATGCTGTCGACGGATTGGCCGGCTCGCAGGCGGCGCAGCATCTCGAAGGCTTGATCGTGGTCGGCGGTGGTGAGCAGGTGGTGGAATCGCAGCACGGGCTCGCTGGCCTGCACCATTTCCTCGTGCTTGCGCTTGACGGCTTGTCGCCGCGTCTCGTTCTGCTGCGTCACCCACGCACACTCGCTCCCAGCAGCAGCACACGACGCACACGGCCTCTCACCGTCGCATTTCGTCTTCCGCTGCCGGCATCGTTGGCACGCCGCCACCACGGCTTGGCGTTTGGCCGAGTCGAAGGCGCGGAGGAGCACGTCGCTGGCCGCCGGGGCCGCCGCCGCTGCGGGCCGATCGCCCATCCGTGGTCGTCTCCCGTCACGCGCCCGTGTGGTGGATGGTATGGAGCAGCGTTGCGGTGGTGGCGTCTTGGCGGCAGGAGTGAAGACGAACGAGTCAGGAGGAAGGGTCACAGGTGGTGTAGTTGGCGGTGGGCGGTGGGAGGGAATTGCAAATCCCGACGGGGACGGAGTGTTGCTCCGTTCAGACTTCCCGTCAGCCCGTCCGACCCTCCCGCCGCCTGCACTTCTAGAACCACGCCCGAGACATCTCAGCACCCCGGCGGGAGGCGGAATTGCCCACTGGGGTGTGCCGGTGATGGTCGCGATGAATGTACGAGGTGCCGTGCAACAAGAGTGGACTGACATATTCACGAGACGACCTCCTACAGCATTCCACTCTCCACCCAACAAACCCCAAATCTCTCCCAAAGTTCGACATGACAATCCCACATGTCCACCACCTCCCTCGTCAACCCCTTCCCCATGACCCCCCACGACCCCGGATGCATCGCAGCAGTCTCACTCAAAATTAATCAAATCCTCAAACAACACATCCTCATCCTCCTCGTCCCCCTTCCCCTCCTCCGCCAGCACCGTCGTCTCCAACCTCTTCGCCAATTCCTCCACCGTCCCCGCTTTCTCCTTGGAAGCCGCCACATCCAAATTCAGCTGGATGCCCGAATAGATGTGCTCCGTCTCCCCCCCCGTCACCTCCTCGCCGTCGCGCTGCTGTCGCTGCTGCTGCTGCTGCTGCTGCTGCTCCTGTTCCCGCAACCGCTCCCCATACCTCGTGAGCGCCTGCACCAAGAATCTCGCTCGGGATGCCGGCATCTTGCCCGATTCCACCGCGAGCGCGAGCAGTCCCTTGAAGCAGAGGGCGGCCACGCGGAACGCGGGACTCAGCACCCCATACCCGTAGAGGCAGGCCATGAAGTAGAATTGCCACTCGTGGTCGCGTTCCGAATTCGCGAGCACCGCGTTGGCGATGAAGAGGAGGCCCGGGTGCCATTGGATGTTGTGCGTCGCTTCGCTGTAGTACAGGCGGATCTCGACGACGAGGCGCTTGAGTTGGCGCAACGAGGCCGTCGAGATGCTTTCGGGGCTGGCCGACGACGAGTCGAAGGTGCGGAGGAGGACCTTCTTGTTGCACCACGGCCGCATGAGGGTGATGATGGCCGTGTGGTACCAAACTCTGCGCTGCTTTTAGCGGGGTGGGGCAATGGAGGGGATGCACGAGGAAACGCACTGCAGAACCGCGGCATGGTGGGGGATGCGAGCGCCGTGTTGAGGCTCCGACGGGAATTCGGCAGCCAGGGCGAGGAGCTGCTGGTACTTGGACTCCATCGCTGCCAATGGCACGCGGTCGGCGGCGGATTCGGGAGCACCGGCGTGGAGGACCACAATCTCCCTGCCGAGGCGCCAGAACTTGCATATGGACGTGAATGTCGACCCCATGTACGAGGGCATGGGGAAGCCGGGTGTTCCGGGGATGGGAAGCGGAGGAGTGGCTTTCGGGGCCGGATAGGTGTAGTAGAAGGCATATCCGCTGGATCCGTCAGCATCGCCATCACCGTCGATGCTGCCGTGTACTCACCATGTGACGACGAAGTATCCCCACGCAATGTGTGCTCGCGATCGGACGTCGTCGCTCATGGGACAGGTCGGGGACGGAGGAGCATCGTCGGCCGCATCGTCCTCCAGCCCCAGGCGCCGGGCCACTTTTCGAAGACTCCCCAGGAACTGCATGGCTTCATTGTCGTGGCCGTTGCTCGAGCCGGCGTACGTAATGTTGACCAGCGCCGCGACATGAAGGAAGGAGTCGGTACTTTTATCAGCGTCCCAGAGCTTCTTCGCCTCGGCGTAGAACAACCACGCCAGGCGCGGCGCGGCGGCATCGAAAACCGTGTAGGCTTGCTGCCGGAGTCATGAGCGTGACAGTCACATGTGTGCGAGGCCGACGTACGCAACCAAAGTAGAGCACTGCATTCACGAGCAGTGGCGAGCAGAAGCGGAGCTTGTGGTTCACCAGATCCGCCAGGAATAGATCGGCGTCAAAGGTCCCGAGGACGGGGTGCTGGCCGGTGAGATAGAGGGAGATGATGGCAGCCGCGGTGTCGTTGGAGACGGGCACGGTGGTCCAGTATGCGATTTCAAGATCTCGGAGCCGGTCGTCGCAGAGTGGGATGGGCTGTGGCAGGGCGGGCACGTGACTCACCGAATTGGTGCTTCTGGAATGGGTATGAATGACACGGCACGCACAACGCGAGTCCTGCACTTACCCGGGACGAAAGGGGGATTCCTCGAAAGCCAGGAGGGCATTTGCGATGGCTTCGGAGGGCCCGTGGGGTTCGATGATGTGGTATGCGTTCGGATGCTTGCACATCAACTCGAACTCCAGCGGAGACTGCGTATATGGGATCGTTGCCCGGACAGCATCATGATAGGAGGGCGAAGCAATGGGCGAGGGACTCTCGGGCAGGAAGCGCTGCTGCAGGCTGCTGCAGGTGGAGGACCGCGCTCCCAACTCGGGATCCAGGACGATCTCCTGACCCGCCGCCGCCGCCGCCGCCGCCGCCCGCTCCAGCAGCCTCCGCAGGTGCAGGACCTCTTCTCGGAGCGCCTGTGTCTCCTGTCGCCGCGCGGTGACGGACACTTCGGTGGCGTATCGGCAAACCTGCGACTGATTCGTGCAAGGCGTGCAGATGGGCCGTTTTCCGTCACACTACACGCTCGACAGTCTCAGCCGATCTGGTTCTTTGGGCATTGCCAGGATACGACTCGCCTTGGACTTGCGCGAACGGCATCTATCACATGCCATGGACACGACGACTCTCCTCTTCTTGGCCGCCTCCGCCGGCTCGGGCTCTGGCGCGCCGCCCGGCGAACAGGCGGTGGCGCGTTTGGACGCATGTTTGGGCGGCATGGATCAGTCCGGGCGGTGTCGCATCTCTGGGCCAATGAGGTGTGTATACAGGAGGAAAGATCCTGCAGCGCAACGAGGGGCGAAAAGTTGTTGTTGTTGTTGTTGTTATCGTCTAGGCAGCGGGCGAGGCTCGGAGATTCTTCCACGGCCAATTGGAGGTCGGGTCCGAGCCCGCCAAGACGTGCATTGTTGTTGTGTAGATCAGAAATAGATATACTAAACGTATATATGCGTACATATGCGTATATATGCGTACATATGCGTATATATGCGTACATATGCGTATATATGCGTATATATGCGTATTTATGCGTATATATGCATAGATTTTCATCTAGTCTAGAGAGTAGGTCTCCTCACGCCAACGCAGAACCGACGACGCTTCTTCGCAGATCTCGTCGATGAAACCACCACACCGTCCACGTGATGGCGAATTGCGCCACAAAGGCACACGTCGACCAGATGAAGCCTTTGCGGAACACGGGCGCATCGACTTGCGGATAGGTCAACAGCGGCAGCCAGGCGTTGAAGGCGTACCCAAAACTGTTCATCAGCCCTAGCACGATGCTGCGTTCTTCCGCATCGGCGCCACAAATTTCACTGTCCGCTGTGTTAGCTTCCTCACGTCGCATACAGGTGCGGAATACATGTACATACTTGGCCCACGACATGCTGATCGGGCCGTACGGGACCGACATCCGATAGATGAAGAACGCGAACCACTTCAGGCCCGACGGGACGGCCCAGATGGCTAGAATGAGGGAATAGAGGAGTCCGAAGAACGTCGCCACCGACATCCACGCCGCCCTCTGTCTCCAGTAGTCGGAGAAAATGGCAATGACCACCGTCGCCACGGCCTGCACCGCCGACTGCGCCGTGGGGATGATGTTGATGAGCTCGACCGAGTAATCGCCCGACGCCTTGAGCCAGAGGGACATGGGATTGATGCTGGATGAGGGGCCCTGGAGGAGTGAACGTGAACATGTCAGCCTTGCTCTCCCTCATCACTCCCGCATCCGCACACTGCTCACCGTGTTGATGAAGATGATGTACAGGATCGTGAGTAAATACACGTGCCATCTCCCAAAGATGCGCTTCCACGCCGACCAGCCCAGCTTCGTCCTCGGGGCACGACCGACCGATTCCATGCGCTTCTGCGCCAGAACAATCTGATCTGGGCGAAGATAAAACGCACGACTGTTCTCCGGAAGATCAGGAATCATAAACAGGCCGGCAATCGCGATTGGGGCGCTGATGCATCCGTCCATGATGAACAACCACTGCCACCCTACACACGTCAGCACGTCGGCTCCATACCACACCAAAACCATTCACTCGCACTCACCCGCCAACCCGTGCGTCCCATTCAACCCTTTATACACTCCCGCCTGCAAGTACCCGCTAAACATATTCGCAATCGCCGAGCTCGCATGGAAAATACACGCCCTCTTGGCCAACTCACTCGGCTTATACCAACTCCCCAAAATCATGTGCGCCGCGGGATAAAAAATACTCTCGAACAACCCGACAAAGAACCGAATCACTATCACGTGCTCGCTCGTCTTCGCGGCCGCGAGACAAAACGTCAGAACCGTCCACACCATCTCGCACGACGGGATCCAAATCGACGGCCGCACTTTGGTCAGGATGATTTGCGAGGGGATCTGTCCGACCACGTACCCCGTCGTCCACGCCACGTCGACGTAGTTGATTTGGTTCTGGTTCATGCGGAGATCCTCTTTCATGCCGCTGACGTACGCGTTGGCAATGTTGGTCTGGTCGAGATTCTTGATAAAGTAGCCCAGCGACAGGATGATGAGCACGCTCGTGTCCAGGCGGTGCAGGAAGGCGCTTTCTTCTTTGCTGCGGTCGGGCTCGTAGTCCCAGATGTACGCATGCCATGGCACTTTTTCTTTCCTTTTGCCGGAGGAGGAGAATGCGTTCGGCGACGGAGATTCATCGTTGATGGGAGAGGAGATCTCGCTGGGCGACGATTGGTGGCCTACGGTATACGTAGCCTTTTCGGGACTCGTAGACACCATCCCGACGTTGTTCATCGAAGAAGATGCCGAAGCGAAAGAAGAAGAAGAAGAAGAAGAAGAAGAAAGCAGCGGCTGCACTTCCCCATCGTCTCGCGCGCCGGAGGAAGCTCGTCTGTTATTATAGTGACAAGACCCAGCGGCTCTGTCTTTGCCACTCCTCATCGTTTTTTAATCACTGGATCTCTCCCCAAGCAGGCCAGTGGATTCGAGATGGCGCACGACGATAAGAGCAGACACCACCCACCTCACCAACTGATTTTCCCGACCCCCACCCGGAATCCCGCTCCCTACCTTGCGACACATTCTACTTCTTCTTCTTCTCCTCACAGTAGTCCGACAGCCCGCTCCTCTCTCCTCTCACACACAAGTGCCACAATCCACCACACTCCCCTCTCACGCAGCCGACATCCCGATCACACACCAAAAAAAGTGGACTCAATTCCCCCCCCCCTCCTCCCCTCCCCTCCCATTCGCCATCCGCCAATTCGTCATTCACCACTCCGATAAAGAGGTATGAGAAAGAGCGTGCCGAAGCCAAAAACAAAAAAACGTGCTTCCCATCCTCGATTGCGAAATTCTCCCCCACGACCCGCGAACACTGTTGTCTCATTTGTGTGTTCAGACAAGCGAGGCCACGCAATGAAAGACGAGATGTTGTCATTCGGAAGCATGTCGGTAGATTCTTTCCTTTGCCTCTGAACGTGCAAGTCGGAGTGGGGATTGCAGGGCTTGGCGGGGATGAGAAGCTTGGGGAGCTTGATGGCGCAATTTCATGTTCTGTGCTTGTCGGAACTTTTGGTGTAGCACTGTGGCACTGTAGTCTGTAGGATGTAGGATGTAGGATGTAGTTATGAAGGTTGATTTGTTGTTCATGTATTCTTGTGTCAGCACTCAGCAGAAGAGGAGGGGAGGGATAGAGACAGACTGCAGACTACAGAGGTTTGGTGGAGGGGCTGTAGTTGCGCGAGGTTTGTTGCTGTTTGATTGCTGATGAGTGAGTGCTGATGAGTTGGGTAGGTGTAGTGACGTCCGATTGATGTTTTCTTCGCGACACTTTGGGAACGCTACCTCCTACTGGATTTCAGAAATACTGCACCATCGACGTGCAATCGCAGCGTACGCGAACTCCTGAGAAGCATCAAAAGCCGCACAATCATTCCTATGCAGACTTGCAAAACCGTACAGTCTAACATGTGGGTATCATTCCATCCATCTATGCTCATGCCGAAAGTCCTGCCTCTAACACGATCGTCTGCTTTGAAACTTGCACCACTTCGTCTACAGGCGAATTCAACCGCCAGGCACGCTTGGGAAACGCTTGCAATCTCATGACCTCCTTTCGCAAGAAGGAATAGTACAGCCCGCAACCAAGAAGCACGCAGCCCGTGCCTACCACGAGGTAGCCGTCTGTCACGACTGTGCAACTCGAGCTCGTATCGTGTATCGCAGCACCTCCACGCGCGAGTGATTTGAGAGGCGGAAGACCTCCTGTCGGTGCAGAGTCGCATCGCGTTGTGGTCGTGAGACCAATCAACTGCATGACAATGGCTCGGGGAATCGAGCCGGAGAGGTCCCACGCTCTATATCAATCATTAGCATTCGGCAGCTCGAAAAGATCAATCGTTGGCGCGTTGTCGTGGAACTCACGTGGCAAACAACGTCATGTAAACACTTCCAACAGCAGGGTCCACGATGCGCAATTGGAAAGTCACCATAGAGACGCCCAGACTTGCATACGAAATGATCATGAACGCCCGGTTGATCGCAGTCATAGCCAAGCGGGTGGTCGTCATGGAGGAGCCCTCGCTGTACATGGCGACGAGGATCAGCGAGATCGCTGAAGCAGAGAGTTTTGCGAGCCAGGAAGCTTTCCAGACTTGCATGGGGGAATATCGTCTGCACAACACCGCCGCGACATAACTGCCCAAGATGTCTGCCGGGAGGTCCACTGAGGTGACGAAAGCGATACCGGAAGGGGTGAACCCTTTGTCGAAGAGGCGAAGGTTGGTCGAACTTTCGTCGACAGCAAACGCGAGTCTGGTGAGCAAGAGGATTCGGATCATACTCTGCACCGGCGGCATCCAGAAGAGCTTGACGGCAGACTGGTAAGCCTGTTTTGCACCAGAAGATGCAACAGGCGGAGCCCGTTCAGGAATCAGCAGCATCAACAACGCCATCACAAACATCCCACACGCCGCAGTACCACAGAGTCCCGCGAGCGTAGCATATTGCCGATCTTTCATTAACAAAAAGGCAGACATGGTCGCCGACTCGCCAATAACCCCACCAATCTCCTGGATCGCACTCGAAGTCGCCGACAGCTCCGCCGGCAACTCGGCCACCACCCAGCCATCCGTCGCACAACCCTGCGTAGCAGAAAACACCACGGCAGCAAACCCCAACGCCACCAACACCCCCAACGACCTCAACGACCCGTCCATCGCCGACGCCACCACTTCCGGACTCACCGCCGCCAAAGTCAGCATGACCATACCTTCCAGAACCAGAGCCGCGATCATCCAGGTCCGTCTTCGTCCCAGTCGAGCCCACCACGCCGAATCGACAATGGGAGCCCAGAGGAATTTGAGGAAATTCGGATAGAAACAGATCATGAAGAGTCCCACGCGCGAGAAGCCCAGCGAAGGCTTGAGGATGACGGGGATGGCGATGCCGATGATTCCCACGGGAAGCATTTCCAGGATTTTGAGAGGTAAGAGGACGGCGAGGAGGAGGTGGGATCGTGTTTTGTGGTGGGCGGAGTGGACGTTGGTTGCGAGCGAGAGGCTGGAGTCGAAGTCGGAGGAGGAGTCATTTTCGTCGTCGACATTCACGATATTGATGTGCACCGCTGGGGTCTTCTTCTTCTTCTTCTTGTTCTGGAATGTCGTCTTCGTCGTGTATGTGAGGTCCGGGTAGAATCCTTGCTCGTTCTCTCCTCGCTGCAACAGCAATGCTCGCGTCGCATCGAGATGATTCCTCCTCTGCCTCTTTTTTTTCTTCTTCTTCTTCTCCTTCCTCTTCTCCTTTGTCTTCTCCTGGCAATCTTCTCCCGCACCATCCCCTTCTTCGTCTTCTTCTTCTTCTTCTTCTTCTTCTTCCTCTTCTTCTTCTTCCCAAAGCAAAGGTTTCGTCTCCCCGACTCCTCCGAGTCCTTTCCTCTGGCCGTACATTCTGTCCAGCTATTCCGAATACCGCCACAAAAAAGCCCACTGTACCACAGAGTCAGAAGTATATACTGCCTGTGTTTCCAAAGCCCATGGCATGACATCCATTATATGTCATTTTTTGGGGCTTTGCCCCGGCAAGTCTCAACCGCTTTCCCGTACGCATACTTACTCCTATCGGTGAGAGATGATCAGAACGAATCACCTGGTGTGTGAGTGTGTGTGTGTGTGTGTGTGTATGCCTCTTTTTTTCTTGGTTCGCATGCACTTTCTTGCATCTTGCATTAGTACGGAGAAAGCAGGTTACTGCTGCTGCTACTGCTGCTGCTCTTGCTGCATGCGACACAATGTGGTAGAACTGCCCGTTTTTGGGGTGTCCCGCGTGAGAGAGTCTGTGCATGTGCGGGCCTGATACACGCACACTTACACACACATACCTACACACATTCTCGCTGGGTTTTTGGATGCTTGCTACCGTGCCCAGTTTCCATAAGTATTTGTGTGCACCGAGACTCTCCGGTGGGATGCAGAGCAGAGTGGGGGCTCTCCCAAACGTGCTTGCAGTAGGAGCCATATTCACCAGTGACTCTTATCATGCATGCTGCGGCCATGTGATGAGAGCGGTGATGACGCGGAGAACGGTTTCGGTTTCGCATGTGTTGTTCCTGTTCCCTATTCTTATGAGGAAAGTCCGGGCACGCAAATGCTTTCTCGGTGGTGATGATTGCTTTCGCTCGGAATGGTAGTTGTTGGTCTGTTTGTTATGTGTCTACAGAAAGGCGATGTCTGCCCTCCACCCGAAAAGGCCGGTTGAACAGACACAAGCTGCATGACGCTTTGCAGATCCTGCCCCCCCCCCCCCCCACCCAAAGAGGTCCGTACAGGCACAATCAGCTGGCGAAGGATATGCAGGACATCGCACCTGTTCCACGAACGTGAGCTACCATCGATGGGAACAGCTGAAACGGGACTTTGAAAACATGGTACGGTTTCCGGATGGGAAAACGCCTACGATATTGTATCACCGCGATGCCACGTGGAGAGATCGCCGAATGTCGGAAGTACAACACAGGACGCGATCGTAGATCGTCCACGTGGATTGCATGTGCAGACGCATACGCGTGAAGGGCTCATCAGCACGGATGGGCACGAGGCGCTGTCTCCTGCAGGAGTAAGCCAATGAGCGGGGAGAAGGCTGGTGTGGTTGTTGCACGCGTGGAGCTGGGAGAACTCTCCCCGTCTCGGGACTTTTGGGTGCTTTATCTACAGTGTCACATACAGTTCGAGAGGTAATGCTCTATTGGAAACGTTTGGGCTACTCTGAATAAGAGGGAATGATTGGAAGCAGTGGTGTCCGGATTGACAGATATGGCATGAAGCCCAACGACTTCGTTTCTGGGGTTTCATCGTTGTTTGAGTGAAGACCACTTTTGAAAAGCGAGTGTGCTGCATCTCAGATCGCAGAGCAATCGATAAAAGGACCACCATTCCTGTCGCAACATCCTCTTCCGGTTTACGTACCAGCTGGCGTACTACGCATGACAGCACGATCTGATGCCAAGAAGATGCGCCGAGGTCGATCAGTGCAGACGAATCACTGCCCAACCCAAGATGCTCAACGGTGCTTCCGAAGCTGAGTATGGCTCAGACGTTGTATTCGACATGACTCGGCATCGGTGCAGAATGCAGCTACTTTGAGTATAGCGGTGAAGCACGACTGAATATCTTTCTTCGCTGAGCCGTATCTGTGCCCGATCTCGATTCTGGCAATCGCACTTCTGCTTTCCACCTATGAGACGTTGCTGTCTTCCTGATTGAGACTCACAGAAGCATGACGTGGATTGTTCGACTTGAGGTGCAGGACTACTGCCCTCTGTACCAACCGGACAACATGATCCGGCCTTCAACTTTTTCCATCGCCGCCCACTTTGGATCTTGCAACCTCGCCATCTCCAGCAGCAATCGATAGATATGAATTCTCAGATCGATCTCTCCAAAGGCTGTCGAATGCCTCTCGCGACCGCGATTCGCAATCTCTTTGGCTGTTCCCTGTCCCCTCTCGCTCGTCGTGAGATAGGATACCAATTCCGGAAGTTCTTCCAGACTCTGACTGACGGGGACGTAAGGAGCCCAAGGCACTAAGCGATCATCATGCCATTCTCGGAGGAGTGTTTGCTTGAGCACTACCGACTTCGAAGCCAGGAGCTGGTAGTATCTTCCGCTGATGCCGTTGCCATCCATGTCGAACGCCAGACGGGAGCGAAGGGCTTTGAACTTGTCGGCCCAGGGTTTGATCTTGAAGTATGCTCCCTGTTCTCTGCAGAATTTCATTGAAAATTGAAAGACTCGGCTGAAAGAGGTATCGAATAATCTCGTGTTCAAGAAATGGGAGACCAGGCCTGTCACAACGCCTTCGATGTCTCGCAAGTAGGTGTGTGGCTTGCGATCGAGGTTCTGTACAAGTGCGACGAAGCGCTGACGATGGAAATCTCGCCACTGGTCGTCAGAAGCGTATCCGCCCGTTGTGAAACCGATCCAAGAGAGGTTGTTAAACACTTTTTCTTTTCCCAATCAACATCTTTGGAGTCATCGTATTGGAAATAAGTTTCCAAGTACGCTGGGCTCATCGTCGAGAGTGAGCCGGTCGAGAAGATTGGTATCAAGCCCTCAAATAGACGGAATGAAGTGGGATGTATGAAGAGGCCATGCGAATGACGATATTCTGGATTTTGACACAGATCCATTGCGGAGGTCAGATTCGTGACTCAGGGTAGAGCAGCAGCCGCCTCTGCAGGCTGGACTGGTGAACGTTTGTTACGCACAATCCCTCGTGATTGAGTCCCAAGTTGGCTGCCGCGACAAATGCGTCAGAGTAAACTTACGTTGGGCGGGATTGTTGGTTCCCAGTGACGCAGCTGGGAGCAGTGCTCGTGGCTCGTCAAGATGATTAACCAGAAATTTGACGTCGGGTGTCCTGACAGACAGGTTCCTCGGGAGTTTCTCGAACAAGTACTGTAAATTCCTGTCGAACTTGCGGAATGGATGACGACAACTTGTCTCTCGCTCTCGACCGGAATATGTGCAGCACCATACATCGCTTCCCGCCGTGGCCTTGACCTCTTCCATTGTTCGTAGAACATCGGTGCCGCTCAGTCTCCAGAAGGGAGATACAGATCTGTGTATCGTGTCAAACTCGTCGATGATGGGCGAGTGATGTGCTGTGGCGAATTTGTACCGGTCTTCGAAACCTTCGGGTAGCTCCATGCCGTATCTGGGGCCATATTCCTCAAGCGCATCCGTGTAGCTCTTCGATTGGCGTTGAAGGAGGCTGTCAAAGCTGGCTTTGGCATTGCCGAGCAGAGTGTCGACGGGATGCTGGAGTGAGCCGGTAAAACCGTGCTAGATCGCAGACTGCGAGCTTCGGATCGCGAGCACATTCGACAAGTAGGGAGTCAGCGATGCGATGGCAATCATACAGTGAGCTGGACCCATCTTCGCCTCGGCGCGTAGGATGTTGTTAATGTGCCAAGACATGCCACCATTGAGCGCCGAAGGAATCCTGCGAACTGTCTTCATCCTTCCAGTGTTGGCAGACCATACACATGCTGTCGTCACGACCACACGTTGCATCATGCCTCCCTTCCTTCGGGCGAGCTGATCCTCTAGACAGATTGCCAAGCTTGATCTAACGTCGTGAAGCCTGGGGCTAGTTACTGTAGCTTTCGAACTTGCAATTTACGACTCTTGAGACTCTTCCCAGAATTTAAATCTGGCGTAACGCTGTCTGCCGCATCAACTTTGTCGGCAGCACTTTTCGAGTGACATTTGCCTCATGAATGGTCAAAGCAGCCGGCGAGTCTAACATCTCCACTTTTCCATCTGAATATGACCAGGCCGTCCTTTTGGGAACTTTCCTGGAGTGGACTCAATCGAGCGGAAAATTGAAGGAAGCCTGCCGCCTCACTGCATACCTCCGAGAAAATATGAACTTTTGGCGCTTCCAAGGCTGGCCACGCACCCATTTCGAATCAAGAAGAGTCGCGAGATAGCACACTTTCGTCCGGAATTGCAACGAATGCTCTGCTTCCAAGTCTGGCTGAGAAGCGAACTCGCGCTGCAGTAGGCTATTGAAGCCACGACTGCCAGTACTTTCTGCCAATGGTTGGAACAACAGCTTGTTCTCTTTGGGCCAGCTTGGTAGGCAGAAGAGGACGCATAGTCTGGCGTGCGTGGAAGCTTTCGGGTTTCCAGAACGTGTGCCCGAGACACTCCACTCTGCGGCATAATCCGCTCGGTTCGCGATCTTGCGTATATGAATTACGGCGTTCTGTCACCCTCCACCGGCGACTCAACATCTCTCTTGCATCGACATTGTCCACGATGAAATTGTCCAAGCTCGTCCTTCTACTGCTCGCCACGGCAGCGGCCCCGGCATCCGCAGGTAGAAAGAAAACCTGGTTCGGAAAAACCAACGAGGCCAATAGCACAAAACTGCTCGACTGCTTCGATACTCTGGACGCAGATCTCAAGGCAGAGCCCTACGGTAAGCCAGATTCCATGCGAACGTGCTTTGCGACGACGTATGCTGACGCCGCGTCAAAAGCGACCAACTGGGTGGGCAACAGCTGCGGCAACAAATTGTTCCAATGGGGCGCCGGGGGCCATGATAAAAAGGGAAGGCCCATGTCCGACGCTTTCGAAAGATGCCGCGAAGATCTGATCACAGCGGCGTACGATGGCACCGATTGGGTCCATTGCCAAGTCTTTCACCCTTTCGGCAGTAGAAGTCTTGCTTGGTCGCCGTTGGGATACTATGCGAGCTTGCACGGCAAACGCATCCCCACGCAGAAATGGCAGCAACTGGGAACGAGCAGCTGAGTGTTGGTGGGGAAGGACTATATGAAAAAAGCCGCGCACCAAGTTGGATTCGGTTTTGAGGGTTTGTTTGCGAGACCGCACGATGATGGAAAACTGAGGCGTGCTCGCTGCTACCTCTGATCGATATTGGCATCCATCTCCTGCTCGATTCACTTCTCTTGTGCAATATTTCACGCTCAAAGTCGGCGATCACCGGTACGTTCTCGCGCATCGAAGCGAGGCAAAGGGCAGATGTCTCGATCCTGATGAGCGGCCGTAGCGGTATGGGTAGCGTATCTGCTGGGTCATTTTCTCGTCAATGGCAATACCTCGAAGTTTGGGAGCGAAAATTACCGCAGCGCAACGCAACTCCTGCACCACGTCCTGTCCCTTTTCTTACGTCGTCTCGTCGTGGCAATTCCCAGCGGTTCTCTCGTTTTTCATGCGAAGTGGTGATCGGAGCCGAGATGATTTGGCGATCACACCTATGCAGCGAGTTCTTCACCCAGATACGAACGCTGTTCGCGCAGCTGCGACCGCAGGCATGAAGGGATGCAAGTTGGTGAAGAATTCGAGTTGTAACAACTCCTTCTCCAGCCCGATTTCTGAGCATTCGACAAAGAATCCTCTACGAGCTTTCGACCGCAGCATACATTATTTGCCGACCTTGGACACGCTTCCTATGCCTTGATCAAGTCAGTAGATACTTTGCTCTGATCCGTCCCTGCATAGCATGTTGACAGAGGGCCAGAAAAGTTGCCGCAGAACGAAAATTCACATGACACGGCACTAATACGCGACACATTCAGTAGTGGGGGCGGCCTCGAATGCCCTCTTGGTGTTGCACCCGTAAGATACTGTAGCAGAAGGATGGATGCCTCAGGCGCCACAGATTGTCTTGGCGATTCTCGAATATCTCCCTCGAGCGTTTCATAGTCGCTTGGGTCACAACACACGCCGCCTCAGGAGAGCGAGTTGAGAGCGACAAGTCCTAGCCACTAGACCACGGATGTCAATTAGTGGACTGTGTCGACGCGGATGAGTTCCTCTGGTTGCAGACGAGCATCAGAGATGGCTGGACTCGCTAGCGAACGTTGTCTTCACCTGTCTTTCCTTAGCATCTCACGCCGTCTACCAAGATCGAGCTTGCTCTGAGCACCACCCACTATTAGCACGCAGAACACCTCCCACGCCCCTAGACGCTGCAATGCAGCTTGGCGCAGCCGTCATAAGCATGTTCTGTTCCGCTCACTGTCGAGTGTACTTGTGCGGCCCGTCTTGTTGTTTCACTTGTAGGACCCTGCGCAAACCAATTCGTCCCGATGAGATCTTCCTCTCCAGCTTGGCACGATGCTGCACAGCTCAGCGAAGGGCTCTATAAGCTGCCGGCGATACCGACTCCGTACGAGATTACGACAATATGGTGCAAAAACCATCCATCTGGCCCAGTCAAGTCTTTGAGCGCTCAACTGTAGGTTCTGATGATTTCGAGAGCGATGTTTTTGTAGGAAGGGCTAATGGTTCGCTCAAACGGGACTCGGTGGTGTTTGTAGAGTTGGTTGTTGTAGTCATTTCGATATTGAATCCCGGTCCCTGGGCACAGTTTTGTGAGTCGCACGATAGCTAGCAGACGGACTGATGAAGCCGACTACTGAAGGATAGGCATTTCTAAAAGAACCACTCGAATCAGTAGAACAACAGTAAGATGCCGTTGTTAGTGACAACCATTCTCGCAGATAAGGATACTACTCCGTCCATATGTGTTTCTGTCTTCTGTTGATCATTCCTCCCCTCCACAAATCGATCGAATGGCATGCGTCAGTAAACCACGTGGCAACAATGAACAGCCCACCGCAGGAGACGGGATGTTGATGTGGCGCGGAGTGGAGCATAGTTCACCCGAATGGCGAAACCTTGGCGACCACCAAGCCTGCTCCCGTCTTTTGCCGGATCTTGGTCACATTCTCCGTCTTCGCTCATGACACCACCACTGCCCCCGAAACCATCAACCAGTCCCAATATGAGCATGCCAACCGCTTCTTTCACCCTAGTTGAACGCCGAGATACGTACAGCGTAGACGTCGAAAGCGGTGTACCACGAGTCTATGTACTTTGCAGCCACACCGAGACCGTACAGTACACACCAGGACAACCTCACTGCTAACTCCGTGAAGAGTCCGGATATGCAGCAGACTGAATCGGAGGACAACTGGAACTCTGCAGCTATACGACGCCCTTGAGTACATGCGGAGCTTTCTCATGCCTTGATGCTACATTGCCCTGTTGCTGAGTCAATACACCTCGCCACCGCATGCTATTCCTGCAACGTTTCTCGAAATACGACAAGGGGTCCGCCGTGTTTCCAGGTTTAACTCCCGTTCTCGGCTTGAAAGATGGTTTCCCCAGAGTCGGTCTCCGACACGAGCGCTGCGAGAACGGCGTGAAACGGCGCCTACCGTTCATGCAAGCTAAGACTCCAAGCTGAAAGGCACGACGGAAATGGCGAACCAGGCTCATCTTCCGCGAATACAGAATGACCTACGATCGACTGGGGTAACAGGCTGATAGCTCGTATGCCTGCGAACCTTATCGTAGCACGTTTCACGCTCCGGCCGAACCCACCATGCTTCCACCAGCACCTCAAATTCTAAAGGAAGCTCGTGCAAGGGACCACGCACCGCGTGAAGACTGCTGCCGGGGCATTGCCCCACAAACTCTCCATTGGGCAAGCGCGAAGCCCTGCTACTTGTTCGATGCAAGGATATCTGCTGATGCAGCAGGTATCCGGGGACACGGAAACTCCATGAGCATGCTACACCCCTACTTGGCCAGCTATACCCGATAGAAACGCTAGTCGTTGACACTAATACCCAAAGCAACAGTAACGTCTCGATGCAGCTCTGCCTCCAGATGGACGCAATCTTGCTCTTCTCGTGCCCACGCCCTCTGAACGTCCCATCGATTACAAGATGGAGCACCACCGCCACGACTCTGTTCGCATGTACAGCCAGCTTAAGCAGAAAGTCCCGTCCATTGCTCAATCGGCTGCCGTAGAACACAGCGAGACAAATGATTCAAGTTCCGACACCGACTCAGGATGCCCATCTCTTTCGTCCAAGTCGAGTCTGCAAGACGACGCTGTTGCAGAATTACAAGTCCCGTCGATATGCGTTCGACCCCAGTCGCAAACGCATTCCGAATTCGACCGAATACGCAGTGCCTGTCCAATACTGCGATCGACAGCGTGCAATGAAGAGTTCTGTCAAGCTGGACGAATGATCAAGACAGAGGAGCCACGAGTCGGACAGGATCGGAGTATCGGCAAAGTCCAAGATGAAGCGATCGACTTCTTGCGACAACTGCATCGAGACGGCGTCATCGAAACAGCTGACCAACTTACTGCCCGACGAGAAGATGTCTTACAGCAATTGCGGAAATCATCACGATTCATTGCAACGACTGGAAGGCTGCCTACCGAGGTTCATGATGGCACAGCAAGCACGACACGAAAACAGAACATGCTGGTGGGAGGTTCATGGTGGCAAGCATATGTGGAGCTTCAACACGGTCTACGGCTTGCATGGCAGAACTCGTCGAAGTGCATCATGCGCAGCGAATCGTTCACCTTGGAACTTTGTGATCTTCGACACATCACGACATCACGAGAGATGGGTCGGGCGCTGGTCGAGAATATGAAGAAGGCATTCAACAATGGCACTATTGCGCCTACCGTGTGTGTATTCCCGCCTCGTTTACCAGGCCAGAGAGGTCCCATGGTATGGAATGGGCAATTGCTGTCATTTGCTGGATACAAGAACGATGACAATACGGTCTTGGGAGATCCGGCCAACGTTGCTCTGACGGAGGCGATCATGGAGCTCGGCTGGCAGCCTCCTCAACTACGTACACAATGGGATCTTTTGCCACTCGTGACGATGGCGGAGGGAGAGGAGCCATACATTACTGAACTCTCCGAGGACGACTTCCCACTGGTCAGAATTAGACATCCGGACCACGAGCTTGCCTTCGAGAAGGTCGGCTTACGATGGGTGCCAGCGCCTGCTCTGAGCCAACTGGGGTTCGATATTGGTGGGGTGCAGTACACGGCGACACCATTCATCGGATGGTTTATGGATGCCGAGATTGGTGTCCGCAACCTGGCAGATCGATTCCGATACAACGTCCTCCCGAAAATTGTCGTGGCACTGGGCTGGGCAGAGGACGAGGATGCGTTCGAACGAGCACCTGAGCACGAAAGACTCGCCAAACTCTCAAAAGCCCAAGCAGAGCTCACCTACGCCGTCTTCCACTCTTACCGCGAGGCCGGCGTCATGATGTCGGATTCGTTCACGGCTTCTTCGATGTACTGCAATTTTGATGATGAGCACTTGCGAGAAAAGGGCTACCGCCTGCCTGCGAATCCTTACTGGCTAGCTCCTCCGCAGGGCTCTATCGTGCCAATCTGGCATCGTGGTGGTGCACCAAACTACCAGCCCACGCCGCTGATATGTAAGCATGTTCAGAACCCAATCAAAGCATGGAGGAGAGAGGTGGAGCAGAGAACTGCTCAAGCCTTGGCTCGCAATCGTCCATTGAGTACTTCGTGCTTGCCAAGCAAGGACGGCCCCGATCACTGCTCCGATGGTAATCGGAGTGGTGGAGATGAACTGCAATCTACAGTGCACATACATTACTGCACCGCAGCCAACACCGCACGGAAGCTGGCCGGTGAGCTGCATCGGAGGATTTCGGCTCTCGACGGGAGCGCCTGGCGCGTCCAAAATGCAAAGACTCTGAATGAATTGAAGCTCAGCTCTGTCGACAAGAAAGACATTGTGCTTATCATTGCGAGCACTGCGGGTCACGGCGAAGTGCCTGCCAATGGAGCAAAGTTTGTCAAGGGTCTTCGAGGGAGCTCGGACAGTCTCGATTTTGGCTTCATGATTTTCGGCAACGGGAGTCAGCTGTACCACCGCACCTACAACGCGGCCGCGAAGGAGATACATGAAGTGTTGAAAGAGAGAGATGCAAGACCTCTGTCCAGTGGTCTGTTCGAAGGAGACACCGCCATCAATGATCCACCTTGGGAACATTTCGACAAATGGGTCGCAGAAGTATGGAAAGAGCTCGGTGCTGCTGGCGAAAGTGTTGAAAGTATGGTGGCTCCCAATGAGAGATCGTCGAAAGCGTCGAGCACTTTCGAAGTGGTATCGCATTTCAAGCCGGCAACGCTAATGAAATGCTCCGGCGAGAAGACGGCCGGCATTATACATGTCACGATTGATGTCAAGGAACAACGCTACGAGCCTCTCTCGCATGTCACGGTGATCTTGCCGAATCAGGAAAGGGACGTCAAGCCCGCCCTGAAGGCACTTGGTCTGTCTGGCCACGAACCGTTACCGACTAATGCCGATATGACTACTGCGAAATACCTTCGAGAGTTCGTTGATTTCGAAAGCCCCTTCAACACCTTGGACTGGACGGATGGGCTGAACTTGCTGAATTCGAGAAAGAAATTGTTTCAAAGTCTACCGCTTCGAGACGCCCTCCGAGCCATGCCGCGAATCTTGACATCCAGTGTTCTTCGTCACGACGTTTTCGCTGCGATGCCACTCAAGTCGCCCCGAACTTATTCCACGGCCTGTTCCCAAGAGCTGCTAACCTCTCGTGGTAGAGGACATCAATTGGAGTTATTGGTGCAGACGCGGCATCAAGGGCTTGTGGCCAACTTCTTCAAGACTGCTTTGCCAGGCTCTCCACTTTGGCTGCGGCACCACGAATGCAAATGGTCTGCATTCCTGCAAGAGAACAGCAGACCGGTCATTTGCTTTGCCACAGGAAGCGGTCTGGCGCCGATTCGGTCTCTGCTTCAGCATCGCCTTCATCTTACTCGAAAGTCGTGTGCAAACGCCGCAGAGGACAGTGTACAGCAACCTGGTCCCGTCACGTTAATCCTCGGTTTCCGACCCACAGATACCAAGACGATCTCTTCTGCGATTGAGGATTGCATCGCCGCCGGAGTGGTAGACATGTGCCTCCTCACACCCTCCAATCCTTCCAAGCTCCGCGCACAAGATCGAATTTTCGAACCTGGTATCAAAGAGCACATCGAACGCAAGATCCGGAACGAACAAGCAAGTGTACTGATCTGTGCGGGCTCACAAGCAGCAGAAGAATTTGAGAAGAATTTGGATGCACTGATTGGATGCGACGTCGCAGCCGCACTGGAGGACAGATATGCAAAAGAAGTCTTCTTGACGAGAAGCGGGAATCAGGACGCCATGACCCGAACAGCACACGAAGATGGCAGCATGACCACTGCGACAGGGAGCAGATAGAAGGCATAATGATTCAAATCAGACGCGCGCGAAAGCGAACATTGATTTTCTGTAACGTAAATCTAGCCCAACATCTCAGTAACGACAGGTCAATAATCATTCCGAGCAAACGAACACAGTTGATCGAACTCCCCACCACGACCACCATCTCATCTCCACTTCCACCTCGCTCTATCTACTTCGGCTCATAAGCAACAGCAACCTGCAAACCCTCCTCCTCATCAGTTTTGCCTCGGGCGACGACATGTAATTTTCCCTCCTCATCCGGATCATACAAGTATTTATAATCTCCAACCCGAAATTTCTCCTTCTTGCCTTCGGCGTTGGCCCAGAGTTGGAACTACATGTACACGATCGATCAGTCTTGCCTGCCACACGTCAAGTCACTAGTGATGTCATTGGGGAAGAGAAGAGTGACTGGAACTCACAGTATCGCCCTTCTTGGCACGATCCTTCAAGTCGACATCGATGGCTTCGCCAGCGACGAGTTTGGCCGCGAGCTGTTGGCCTTGAGAACTCCCGTTCAGGCGAGCTTCGAGGTTGAGCTCGTAGCTGGCTTGGCAGGTGACGTGGAAGTGGGAGACGTGGGACATTGTTGTTGTTGTTGTTGTTGTTGACGGTAGTGTCGATGGGGCGCAGCTTTGAAGTGGGAGAATTTTTTGTTTGGGTGGTGATGATGAGAATTTGGCATCGGATGAGGAAAGAAAGTACGGGAATTTTATTATATCCTTTCAGCGACAGCGGCTGTGAGGGACTGGAATTGTCCGTTCTGCCATTGGTGTGGAATGGAAGCAGTTACGAGTATATCCCTGCGTTCGAACACAATCATCCCTCACGAGAACAACACGACGGCATCTTCACCCCTCCTGTCGTCTCAACACAGCATGAAAAGAGTGGACCAAATCTTTCTTGTCCATCTTCCCCCCCCCCAAAAACTCGCACCTCACTCATGCATTCCAGCCCCCCCTCCCTCGCAATCCATGTATGAATCTGAACTTCCACCACCTCTGCTTGCGGATTGCCAAAATCTGTTCAAACACGCCAGCAGTCCCACCGACCTCGAAAGGCTTTTGAAAGCAAATTTCATGCAATCCCACGCCTCCTCGGCAGCCCTACAACGTTCCGAGCCACGCCCGTACTACGCTCCAGCTGCGTTGGGGGGCCATTGGCCGACTAGGGCGTTCGTGGCGCTTTGGACCGGCTGTTCGTGAAAGCTGGGGGCGGAAAGATTCGAAGCTGGTGGAAGTGTGGAAGGGCGGCCGGAAGCGGAAGTTGGGAAGGTTGTGTGGATTGGGGGATTTTTTCTTTGTTTGGGGGAGGGGGTGGGGATTGGAGAACGGGCCGAGGTTGGGGTTTTTGGTGAAAGGGAAGGGAGCATGTGAGTTGTTTCGAGGATGGCAGTCGAGAGGGGGAGTGGCAGAAATACTGGAGACATGCATGTGTTTTCGGATATGGGCGGAGCTCGCCAAAGATGTCGTCGGAGTGAGAGATGGAGATAGATTTATGCCGTGGCCGAGACGTTTGCGTAGACTTCCGACCGGTTTTGGAAGATTTAAACAATGGTAGAACTGGCGCTGATGATTTCTCGTATCGCGAAGTTGTCGGCATGACTTCCTCCAGTACCGATTGCCCCGCGCCAAGTCAGTGAGCAGAGTATGTCTTGATGTCGACGAAGGATACGGACGCCATCTTGAGACTGTGTTTCAATCATGTCCAGCGGCTTCAGGGTTCCACGTCCATGATTTTGAGGCCTGCTGTCACATCGATAGGCTGGCGATGTCTTGGCGGTTAGTATTGCACGACCGCGGAGCTTCCGGGTTGTCGATATGCTGTGCATCATGTCGACCTCAGCCATCCCTGAGGGCAAAGTTCTCCTTGACCACTCCCAGACCGACAGGTGAGATATGAGTATCAGGAGTATGGTATCAGGGTGGAGGAGAGATGGACTTCTCGGGTGTGTCAGGCGAGCTGAGGATGAGCTGGAGCTGGACATTACAATGCTCTGATACTGGCGGGAATAGACTTGGCTTCCTTTTCCATAGGGTCGATGGCAAGAGGCGTGCTGGCCATTGGCCAGACATCAGACTTCTCCGCGGTAGCTTCGTTCCCGTCGAGCCGTTGGGAATGGTCGCTCCAGTCGTAGTCGTTTCCGGTTTCCCTGCCTTTCGCGACTTTGCCGAAAATTAAACATCCTCTGGTAGTCTCCAAAAGGTTGTGTACATGCAGGAATTGCCAGAGGATGCCTCAAGCAGCTACCCCGGTTAGACTTTCGTCTTGATGCGGCTCAAGCTGAATCCAAGCGGTCTAGAACAACTTCAACTACCGACATTTCTGCCACCTCGAGCCTCAATTCTTGGCCATTATGCCATCTACATTGCCCAACGGAGACCGGAGCGGGCATCCGCCAGGCGCTGATTTGTTTTTTCCCCATGAAATGTGCTCTCCAAACGCCCAAGTATACCCTCAAAAAAAGCCCTCCACAGGGGCTGCCGCTCCATCTACGCTTCACAGGAGCAGATGGGTTCATGAGGGCGTAGAACAGGTCTCTCCGAAGCCATTAGGCCATATCCTCGCCAGCTGTATAGCACGAAGCGATACCGCAAGAAGCCAAAGCACACCCTGCAAGCCTCCATTGTGGCTTCCACGACCCAGTGGCGGCCACGAGACCGACGAGGCGCCATATTGACCACCAGAATGATTTAGCCGCATGAAGGATATTCTGAAGAAGGTCAAGTCTCATGCATACCATCTCGGACTTCGCGATGAACCAAACTGGATTCGCGGGCGCTCGAAGTAGCTTTCGCCAAGACGCCACCTATTCCAGCCTCCGTGAAGAAACCAGACGATCTGGAGCTATTTCTGCTTGGCAAATTGCTCCATACAGTAAATGGATCTCCGGTTCCCAAGATGGAACCGTCTACACCTTCCATGTGTGCGCTATAGGCCAACTTAGCTCACTCACCACCTCACGATAGCTTCCATTTTGGCTTGTCCGCGAGCGGTGAGACCGAAGACAGCTCTGGACTATGGCTTCGATGAGGCTTGCATACAGTCCAGTACTGCTCGTCCGACAACGCCGTGATGGGCGCGTGAGCTGGACCGTCTCCACCATGGCTCTCTACGGACTGGCGATGCTTGCATGTCGTCTCGCGCTGCGACCACGAGGTCGAGCCACAACACCTGTTTTATCAAGTCTATGCGAAGGCGGAATGTGGCATATAACTAGGAGGTCCCCAAAAATCTCCGGTTCCGGGAAACGTTCACAGAAACTGCGTTGCTGAGCTATCATGCGGTTCTCGGCAGTGCTGTCCTCCCTCGCCGGGCTGGCGTTGGCCAACCCTATGCCAGAGCTTCAAGCACGACAGTTGAACCCGTCTCAATTCTCAACATGTTCTGCTTCGTACACACGCAGTTGCGCCACTGGCACCTCCATGAGCGCTGCCCAAACCTGGTGTGCATCCCTCGGCTATGGCACTACGATCTCAACTGTCCGGACAACGGCGACTGTGAGGAGGTAAATCATATCGAATCTGAACTGTCTGTACGTACAAGCTGACTTTTAGCAGAACCATTGTCTACACCATCTCTTCCACGACAAGAACGTCTACAGTCACCGCGGCACGTGTGACGAGCACAGCTACTTCGTAAGAGTTCAGCCACCCTTGCCTCGGCCAACGATTAACAGAATTTTCACAGCGTGAGAACAACAATGACCACTCGAACTACGACTACCACACGCTCAACCACACTCACCGACGTGGAGACGATCAATACATTCGCAGTGATTGACTCTTGCCCAAGCCACGTCCCCGCCAATACCAACCCGAATCCAGAAGTCCCAGGAGTGGAAGATCTGACATCGACTGTTACGACAGAAACCACTACTACGACAGAGAGGATTGCTCAGTCGACAACAACAGCGCCATCCACGATTACTATGAGGACCACAACAACTCCGGCCATCACGACTACCACCACGACCTCACTGGCAATTACAACCACCACGACGACCTCACCACGCGGCCTTGGATGCCCCAATCCAACTCCGACAAGCTTTACGAGGGCCGGAGTGGTGCGCTACTACGAAATGTGCCTAGGTTTCATGGAGCCTGGCAGCTCCAATATACGCCCGGAGAACGAAGCAGGCTGCGAAGCCGCATGTATTGGCAAATGTGTCGCCTTCAACTACGGAGGAGACGACAACAACTGCAGGACTATGACATCTGTCACGGGCATAAGGACCATCGGCGCATGGAAGGCCTACTCATTAGTCAGCAAGTCCACGCTTTCTTCCAAGGCTACCACCACGTCTACAGCCATCAACACGATACCGACGACCTGCGTATTGGCCACAGCTGCTGCTCCCACCCCTGCAAAGTGCAATACCCAGGGTCGCCTGTTCTCAGCGAATGACGGCACCGGTCCCCTGAAGCAGAAGTACATCGAGAATCTTCCCAACATCGAGGCATGTGCAGCGGCATGCCGCAAATTCGATGCGTCTGGAGACATCGGAGAGTCGGGAATGCCGGGCTGCAAGAGTCTTTGGTACTTTGGGGACCGATCCTGTGAGCTTCAACGCAAGGACCTGAACGCAAGCTATTTCGAACCAGGCGGCTTTGGCTTTGGCGCTGCAGCAGACATGGACTGTTTCTCTTGCGGAGCAGTCGGGGCCGCCTCGATCTCGATTACCTCCACTGGTGCCTCAACGACACGATCGAGCACCACGACCACATCACCTCCTCACTCTAGCACGACAATCAGAACGACAACAGCTCCGCCGACTATGACTACAAGCCCCGGCCCCTCCCCTCTCAGCACGTCCAGTGGCTGTGTCCTTGCTCCAGCCCAAGCTACTGCGGTAACCTGTGGAGATGTACGCGGAAATCCCCGCAATACGGCCAATCCAGAAGGATCATTTCTACAGAGAGTGTTGACCAACCTCTCGCCATACGGTCCGGAGGAATGCGCAGAGGAATGCAGGGTCTTCGACCAGTCCGGAGTCATCGGCGACAGTGGAAGGCCCGGCTGCAAAGCAATCTTGTGGCAGGAGGACTCATGTCAACTGTGGCGAGTCGATGTGAGAACGCTGACTGTTCAATCGGGGGTTGGCCCTATAGCATACGACATGGCATGCTTCGAGTGTTCGAACGTCGGGACTGCGACAAGGCCGCCTCCAGCTCGAGTAACGGAAGGTCGATACCATAGTTGCCAAGACAGTCATGGTCAAGTCCTGGAATACGAGGGTGGTGTCCATTACCAACTCTTCTGCGGAATCATCTCAAGCCCGGAAATACTCTCCACCTGGACCAAGTACAGCATCGAGGACTGTGCTGCGGAATGTACCAATCACCCGCTGTGTTCGGCGGTAACATGGCATGAGTCTGGTATATATGCCAACAGGTGCGAGTTGAAGTATCCTCGTAAGTTTGCCAATATTCACGTTCCTCCTCCTTGATCAGCTGCTAACTGTGCTCAGCTGGATCTGACACCGGGACTGCCTACACACTAGAGCCCAGCGATCCGCCGCCTGGGACTGTTCTTGTCTCTGCTGGCAGGGTGAAGGTATATAACAGCGAGACTTGGCCGCCGCGGGTCGACACCTTCAGAGCTTCCAAGCGTCATGCGGGTCTGCTGCCACGTCAAGGACGACTACCACAGCCGAACTGCCTCAAGGCCACAAGCGATCCGCAGATTACCGCAGCTTGCAACTGTGTGATACCTCGGTCATCGGTGACCCTCACTCAGACTGTCTCGTCGATCGTGACCATCGCGAGGTCAATCACCACTACTCAAAACGTGCGTTACCAAGCCATGGCCTGATCGATGCTTGTTGCTAACTTGGACATAGATTGTTGCAACAACTACCATGACGCCTACTATGTAAGTCCTTCCCAAGTAGGCGAACTTATTCTCCAGCCTGCTTGGAACACCTACCATCTCTGAGACACGAACAGCGTGCTGACTCTTCGCTCACAGAACCATCACCACCACCCGCGTGACAACTCTCTTCCGCACCCGCGCTGTTACAGCCTGGTCAACTTTCCATGAAACGAAAACCGAAACCTCTGTAACCAGCTATCAACTCGCCGCCACTCCGTCTGCATTCTACATCGTCGACCAAAACATGGCATTTGCCGAGTGGCCCGCCGATGCTGATGAAATTCACTATCACATCCAATACGACTGGGACCAGTCGGACGACGAATACGCTCCGACCGTCTTCTCCCTCGCCAACGACCAACTCCAAGTCGCCGACCTCTCCAACGTCGAAGGCTTAGCAGAAGGCTACCCCGTCGTGGGACAATCCTACGACGGGCCCGGAATGCAACTCATGGCGTTGTCTAATGGTGGGGGAATGGAGCGTCCGACGTGTAAGATTGAGCCTACGAAGGAGGGCCAGTGTCCGATTGTGTGTCGCATGGGAGAGAATGAGGTCAATGTGAGGAATGCGGATGGTTTGTGGAGTTTGGTGCCCAAGGATGGTGGGGAGGAGGGTTTTACGAATTACGCACTGGCGGCGGATGTTGCTGTTGAGCGAGGGGATGGGGAGGCCGACACGGATGAGCCGGGGGAATTCGGTGGGCCTAGTATGCCTGCGTGAAGCTTCGTTGAGTAATTGTACGATATGAATAGACTCACGATATCTTTATGACACTACGGCCTCTCACACTGGGGGCTGAATAACGAAGGAGTCGACAAGGGAACGTCCCCCAGGGCTGTGAATGTGTGTATGCATGAAGGGACCAAGATCAGCAAACTAGCTGAGACGCGTGCAGGTTTACTTACCATCACTGTCAATGATATTTCCATACTCTTCGAACGAGACATCCTTACTCATCTCTGCCGCCGCCCCGCTCTTTCTTTGCTTTTTGTTTGCGATTATTGTATCCTTCCATTTACATAACGTCCTGTACGACATGACCCCGAGGTTGCATTGTACAACTTGCTGTTGTTCTCCGTACAGTTCGTTGCTTCTGCTCTCATCACACTGTGCGCTGCCTGCGAGCGTCATTATATCTTCCCCGGCGGGGAGCTGTTGTCTGGCGAAAGTTGCTCAGTCTGGTTGCGCGATGCGCTGCGACTGATCTACATACACACAGACTGGAGCGACGAATAGCGTATACTTCTATACGCATTCAGAAACACGAGGACTATACTATCAACTAGGCAGATGCTCAGTGGCGAGGACATTAAACCACATTATTCCGTACCCGGCATACCACGATGTAGACCCGCCCCGTGAAGAGGCAAAGGCGCGTGAGGGTTCTTGGCGCCTCGATTTGTGCAAATCTTTGAGGAGCACTCATTGGCTCGTCAATGCCATTGTCAGCATGTCGACAAAGGAACAATGCCTCTTATACTCGCGATCCAGTACAATCCGTGTGTTGACAAGCACGGCATGATTATAAACAGGGCTACGCTCAACAATTTTGGGGACTTCTCAATCCCAAATAATCTTTACATCACTGAAGACACCTACTGCTAGTCAGCAATAGCACTTGCACTGCGCTGTCAACACTGTTCACGAAGCATCCCACGACAACCTCCACCATGACGACACCGCAGCAGAGTGAGCAATGCTCCAACTTCTGCTGTTCAGACTTCTACAACATGGCAGAGCAAGAGGTAAAGAGACCCACTGACCCTTTACAGAACGACATCCACCCAATCTTCGGCCGCGACAAGTTTGTCGTCCCAGGTTGGATCCCTGGTCTCAAATCCAAATCCGCAGACGAAGAGTATCAATGTTTGGGCCCGTCTCTCCGGCTTGCCTCGAGGCTCATGACCACCGATGCTTTCATGAAGCACGTGGTCACCGTGGCGGACGGGGATATCTATCTCGATGCAACCAATTCCAAGTCCATCCGGCGAGGCCGCAAAGTAGAGACACTTTCGGAGACTTTCACGCCAGACGGGCGCTGCAGAAACATCTTGATTTATCCCAGGCAGCGCCGAGTGAACGATGCGATGCGGCTCAGAGCGCGCCGGATCATGAATCAGCTTGTGGACTTTGTCACTTTCAGCGTCGGTACTGTGGAGGACGGCGCTTGCTGCGCGGCCGCCATGGGTCCACTCCCAAGAAATGTTCCAAGCTGCTTCTTCGCCGGCCGACTATCTGTTATCGAGCTGCAATCCTGGGCTAGGCATCAATTCCGCGAAGCCAGAAGGAACCCGCATCTACCAGAGCGTGCAGTGCTAATGGCTCATTTCATGTACGCCACATTCATCCTCCACGAAACTTTCGGCCACGCACTCATGAATGCCCGATTTAATTCTCGCGCCCACGAGCCCTGGTTCCAAAATCGCACCGCGTCTGAAGCCGGCTACGAGTTGCAAAATGCCCTTTTCGGCGGCATCGTGTACGACCAGTATGTCCAGCTCCATCCTGACGACCAACGTCAGATTCCACCTTCTCGAGATATTCACGGGAGGTTTGTTCTCACCATGTCTGCGTGGCCTTCCAGCTTCCTTTCGCACCACTATCTTAGCAGGGGTTTGCCAATGGGCCATCGCGTTCCAGTCGGCCACTTTGATTCCATCGTTCGCGTTCCAGACACGTTCCTCTCGGACATCCAGTCGGAACGCTTCTGGACCTGGCGTCGGCTGTTCAGCAGCAGCAAAGAGCTCGAAGAACCTTTGGTGCCGCGGAACGGCCCCAGGTGGATTTTCAAATATTGCGGCCCGCGACGCCAACTTTGGACGAATTGTAATGAGCTTCCAGATGAGGGCTTGTGGGTTGGCGAAGGGGAAAACAAGTATTCGCCAGCTCGGATCGGCCCTGGAAGGGGTCTCATGGTGTTTGTGGGGTCTGCTTCTTCGGCAGGGAATCCTGAGTGGGTTGGGAAGGAGATTGAGAAAATCGCCGCTAGGAGGAGCTTAAGGGAACGCGGATTGCGAGATGACCATGTGGCGATGGCTGGCAGGTTCATGGAATACTGCGAGCCAATGGATGTCTGCGAGCCGGTGGATGTCTGCGAGCCGGTGGACATCTGGGAAAGCGACGATCTGCGTCTTCCAAGTGAATTCTTGATTAGGTTGGGACGGATTGCGAGACAGTTCCTGCTCGGTGGGACTTAGGGCGTATCAATCACATATCGCGACCCAAACTCCCCAAAACAATCTATACCGCAGTCTAGAAGTACTCCAAGCATGAGCCCTGACGTCCCGTGTCCACCAGAAGTATCTTTTGTCTCAAATACTATACCACGTGCGATCACCGAGCGTTATTTATTCCTTGATGATTCTTTTGCGCCCCTTGACCACAGCATGCCGCGCAATAATGCTGCCGCCCGGATTCTAGATCGTCCGCGAACAAGCAAGGTGCGCGTGCGACCGACCGGAACTACGACGTACGAGACCCGAGCGCATGAACCATCCACCTCTGAACAAGATCGCACTCTTCTTTGAATACTGGACTCCGAGCCCAACTAGGCGAGACAGGCGCATTGATAATCGGGCAGATTGATGAGAATTGCTCAGGTAGCCGGGGCACGATGCGGACTCTGATTCAGCGCCGAGGCTATAGGTTCCGACTGCCCGTCTTTGCGAGTACAGTAACAAGCTGTGTAAGTACTTTTCTTGGCGCAAATACCTCGTGCGATCGCCCACGACTTGGAACCTCGGCGTGGCGAGGCCATGTGACTCGGTCTCAGATTGGGGCTTTTTTGGCGTGGCGGGGAATGGCATGTAGAATGTTCGGTGATCATGGTCGTCCTTTTGGAGGTCGGAGGCAAACTCGAGGATGCTTCTGAGTCGCAGTGGCAAAATTGTATAGTGTTGTTGGAGATGGTTCGTCGGAGTTCTCACACCTCTGGCAGAGCTAGTAGCGGGCGTGGCGAGGTGATAGACTCGGAAATCCGCTTCATGTCAGTACAGATTATGCTGTCTCGAGCAAAAGGAGGGCCTAGGGTGGGAATGTTTCACATCATAGTCTTTGAAACTGGTCTGATTCGTAGAGTTGGAATATGTACATCACAAAGAAGCTGTCGCTCGATAATTTCCTCGAGCCGCTTGAAATGCCGCCCATCATTACGCATTTTAATCCATCATACACAGAAGAGAGATTTTCCCTTCTACTTCGTAATTCCCTCGCGGGTGCTTCGCTCGAAGCCCGGGAATTGCTCCAAAAGTTGCTGGTCGAATCGTCGGAGCTGTGGACAGGAAAGATCGCCGAGAGCGTCTTGCAGCGTGTTGGTAAGGCCGCTCAGAGCACTGAGGAGATCTGGCTTGGCCTGTGAGGCGAATTGGTAGGCGAAGCATGCGAGGTTGTTGCCCTCGAGGAGGTTTTGGCCGTTCATGACGCCGCCGGAGAGGTCGGCAATGTCGACGCCAGTGAAGCTGTTGGGTCCGTTGGTGTTGCCTCCGACACCTATAGAAGTGTTAGCATTTTTACGTCGCGAAGAGGGTGTAATTTCATAATGCTTACTGGCGAACTTGGGGTGAAGAGCAATGGCATTGGTCGCATCGGCGAGGAAGTAGGCGGTGTCGTATGGGGCAGTGAGCGACCGGCGGTACCAGTTGTCCGGAATACGCTCGCCACCTGGGTTGACGGTGTATGAGCCGGGACCACCCTCAATGCCGAACCACGAGGAGACAACTTCGTGGGAGAGGAAGCCGATTGGGTTCTCCGCGGAGTGGTTGGCCATGAAGCGGAAGATGAAGGCGTACGCTGCGGGCTGCACGAGCACACCGGTGAAGGGACCGTTGAAGAAGAATGGGTTGTTGGCGATCTGGTCGTCGAATCGCTTGGAGCGGAATGCGGTGAGTGTGTTCAAGTCGATAAAACCGTCAGGGGCAAAGCCGAGCATCTCTTCGAATTGATCAATGTTCACTTTGAAGTTGTTGCCCTCCTGATATAAATCAAATCGTGTTGGTGACGCGTCCGCCTCGTATCTAGAGTCGTTTGTTAGTTGTGATGCTGCCATACGGGTTGTCTATCCATCACTCACTTGTTGTGCGACCCACTGATACCGTGGCCGAACCGTGCGAGCGGTCCTCCGACGCCGCGTGGCGGAGTTCCGTGAATCGACCAGGAGGTGCCGTCTCCGTCGATGCTGGCGCCCAAGACTGCGAGGAAGGCGGCGAGAGCTGGTCCCATTCCGACAACTTCCATAGTCACATCGATGAATTGAGTGATCGTGGCATATCCGTTTCGTGCTGCTTTGCGTTAGCTTGTGGGTCGTAAAGATGGTGTCTTGGAAGCGTACGAAGGAAGCCATGGTTGGCGAAAGCGTTCACTGCGTCGCTTTATTAGCCTATGCGACATAAAGAAGATATTGGGTCGTCGACGTACAGCCAGGGCATGGACCACGAAGGTCGTTCGGGCCAGGAGCCTGCCACTCGTGCCCAGAACCCTCACCAACATTGATGAGCTGTGCCTCGCTGAAGGTTGGGAACGCTTCGAAAAGAGCCGTGGCGCCATCTGCCGCCACTTGTCTCTTCTCGTTCAAGATTTCAGCTGCGCGTGCAGCGAGCGCTGGATCTTGCGCCGCCCGTTCGAGCACAGCAGCCGGGAAGGCAGCGGCCAACGGGGCCAAGAGAATTTGAGAGGTAAACTTCATATTGTTGTTGGCGAGCGTTCGAAGTTCTGCAGACTGGGGGCTGGCAGAGGAAAAGTGGAAGAAGACTCGACGATCAATTGGAATGAATATATACACAAATCACTGTATGCCGGTTTGCCGTGGAGTTGAGACATCGCGTGAACAGCGTGGAAGTCTGCGTCGGCGGCGCGCTGGAGAAGGGGTTTCGTGGCGTCGATGGCCTACGGTCGGCGTCGCGCTTGTATCAAACCATAAACGCGCCGACCAGTCAAAGCGATGGAAATTAATGGCAAAACCTGGGACTAATCCTTCGACAGCGAGCCATGGATGCCGATCATCTGAAGAATGCGGGGATGAGCAAGACGTGTGGACTTCTCCCCGTCCGATCGACCAATCTCTGCACTGGAATTGGTCAGAGTAAGTGCCACACTCGAATGATCTACACATTGCCGGCCGCAAAGGGAAGGACATTCAAATAGTCGTCGCCGTCGCAACGCTACGGAGATACATCACTTGGTCTTCTTCGCACCAGCGTGACACTTCTCCGCGAAAGTCCACGGCAGTACACGGCAAACGTGGCACCGTTGGCTAATTCCTCGCGGGTCCCTACTGTACGTGGTAGGAGTTGCGACGTGTCAGTGGCAACATGGAGGCTGAAGGCCCTAAGTCGACCTCGGGCTATTGAGAGCGTAGGGGAAGGTTTTGAGAGTCATGTAGATGTGCATTCGCTATAGTGAGATATCATCTATGGACTCCATAGCCTAATGTGTCTTCTATGTTCAACGTCCAGGTCGTCGAATTTCGTCTAGACGACTACCAGACAGAGACGAGTTGGATAGCAACGAATTCTACTCTGCGGAAAAACACCACGCCACTGACGCCATCTCGACAGAACTGCGCCTCCGACGATGTCTGATCAGGTACAGGTGGACAAGACAGAAAAACTCGAGGAACCATTCCGCCGGAGCGGGGAGTCCTGTCAAAGACACCATGAACCCTGAAACCAGCACTAAGCCAAACGCATGGTGAAGGATGATTACAGACCAGCTTCGAGGGTCGTGTTCTGAATTCTCCATTTTCTGCCAAATGTGGAGCTTAGCGAGGTGAGATCTATCTGCATCATGGGTTCGGCCCATGTATCATTATTCTTCACAAGCAGCCAGCACAGTAGATCATTGTCTCAGACGCACGCTCAGCCCTCCATATCGACATCCTCGTCATTCTGCTCATCCTCGGCATCTTCGTCATCCTCCTGCACGGCATCGATGCAGTACTCGCACAGTCCGACTGCCTCTTCCTCCGGCAACAAGACATTCACGCACCACTGCGTCGAGCATGTCATTCCATTCTCCCGAGCGTCCTGCTCCGTCCACTCTTGCACCTCACCGCCCTCATCATGTTCCGTCGCGGCGGCATTGCGCTGCTCTTGTTTCAGAGCACGACGAGCTGCTGGCGCTTTGGACTTTGTCGTGGCCGCAATTCGCTCAGCAGGGTCGGCCAGCCTCGTGATTGCGTCTCGCAACAACTGTCTCCGCGAGTCAATGGACGTTCCACTGAGTCGCGACTGGTTGATTACTGGCATGAGCCAACCCGTTCGAGCGATATGAGGGACGATGGCTCGGATTTGCGTGCGGAGATCGACAAGTGTTGCTACTGCCTCTCCGCGGGCTGGTGCTGCGCGAGCATCTGCCTCGCCGTGTGTCCGCTGTGCCTGGACTGGGTGGGCTTGAGCAGGGGACGGTCGTGCTGCCAATGGGTTGGACATCGCCGCTGCGTTTATGTAGCCATTCTCGCCGGCTTGCACTGGAAGCTGTGCGGTGATCTCGCCCCAAGTACCCACAACAGGAGCCTCGTCAGGCATGCCATGTGCTGACTGAGCAGTATTGACAACTTGGGTGCCATAGAGCTGATGTGTTGCAGCAGAGCCAACCAATTGAGGCACGAGTATCCCCACGACACCGTTCTCGTACCCGAGTCCGACAGGCAAAAATTGAAACAAGCGCATCAGGAACTGGAGGTTACTTCCCAGGAGGACTACAGCCTGCCGAAGATAGACCGAGTAGTCGATGTCGCCAGTTTCATACACTTGCGTGAGGCGAAGGAAGCGTTGCTGGATGTCTTCACCATAGACCTCGCCTATCTCCTTTACGTACTCGAAATAGCCCGCGACCGTTTGGTGAGGGCGATGGGCAGTTGATGCCGGTGCCGATGCGAGCATGGGTTGCGAATTTGGGGCTTGCGCAGCTGGCGGCAATTGCTTACTGTTCTTCTTTGCATCTTGGAAGCGAGCCATCAGAGACTCGTTGTCCATGCGTCGGCGCGCGATGCGTTGCTCGGGCTGGCCGCCGCCTGTCATTTTCTCGTCCTGAGTCAGATGGACCGGTTGTTGCTGCGTCCCGCTCATTGTTGTTGCAGTCGAGCTCCAAGTGCGTTCGAGCTGGCTGTGATGTAGGTTGATGAGTGCGCAGGCCAAGCAAAGGTTGGGCGAAGTCCTGCTGAACGATCGGTGTTCGAGTTGTCTGGCGCGAACGGTTCAAGTCGTCGATGAAGGGAATATTTGTGGGAAGGAGGAAGACTTCGAAAGCTGCTGATGAGCGCCAGTAATGTGCTGCTCTCGACACATCACCAAGCTTTTGGCAAACAATGGTCATGTGTATTCACTTCCTCCGCCGCGGCTTCATTTTCACGTCCCAAGCCAACTCGCCATGCGATGAACAAAGCCTAGCAGATGAACGTGTAGGTCGTCTGTTTCACATTGTTGAAGTGTTGAACAATCAGGGGCGCGTTGATGAACAAATGCTTTGTCTCTCCAGGAGCGCCCGAAGCAGCGATCAACAGCGACCAAAGCTTTCACCATCTCACCAAGACATGTCAGAGCACCAAGCTATCTCCACGAATCAGTAAGGAATGTATGATGTGGTAGAAAACCCGTCATATCTTTTCGTTTGTTGTGCAGACTCATATCTCCCCATTTGTCTTCTTTGTGAGCTGTAGCAGACACACTCACGCTCGCTGCTGTTGCATCATGGCTCGTGCAGCGTGTAGATGGTTTCGATGATTTCGCTTAGATATAGGCCATGCTGCTATTGGTATTCATGAATGATCATACTTTACTCTTGTATGAGGATCCAAGTTGGAAGTGTAGGAATTTGCGCGAAGACAAGCGCTTAAATGAAGAAATTGTTTGCAGCAAACATTGCTCGACAAATATCTTCGTACCTCAGCACTCAATTTCTAATTAAGCTGCCTTGATCACTGAAGCTCGCCTCGCTGGTGAGAGGCTTCGTCGTGGATCGGGTAGATTCTTCAGCAGATACGACTTGGCCAAAGGTAGCTGCTGCCTCTATCTGTCCTGTTCTTGGTAGTGTTGGGGCTTCAGTTACAGTTACAAGCATGTAACTACGTAACTAGCTGTAACCGAGTAAATAGGCGTGTAACTCGCTGTTAGTTACATATAACTACTTTTCAGATTTAGTAAGGGCAGGGGTTAGAAGCAAGGGTAGCATCCTAGTAAGTAAGGGGAGCCTAGTAAGTAAGCTAAATTATCTACGAGCAAAAGCCTCCGAAATTCTATAGAAAATGCAAGTTTAGTATCGTACTATAAGGAGTAGAGCCTTACTAAAGCGATTTCCTAGTACTATATAGTATATAGAATATAGATATACCAATAATTCTAAGGTATATAAGCAAGGTACGATAGAGATGCGAGTTACAGTAAGGGCTGTAACTAGTGTAACTAGTTACATAGGGTTACAGCCTAGTTACGGTAACTGGCACATCACTAGTTCTTGGATTCTCGTAGTCTCTATCTATCTTGTTCTTCAACTCTCGAAGGCCCGAGGATGACATAGATCAAAAGCAGGACACATGCCCCCAGCTTGTCGTCTTCTATCACACGAACAGTTCTCACGAGGCCATTTTTACCCTATTGGACGCTGCCCGAGTCCATGGTTCCGACTCACTGAGGGCGAAAATTGTGGTTCTGAACACGCGATCAGCTGCGGCTGCTGCTAAGCCAACATTGTGCTAGTCATCAGGTGTTCAAATAGTCGACGGTGCGAATCTCACACTGGAAGATTGAAGGAAGAGAAGTAGTTGTCTTCTAGAGCATGTCACGTGACTTCTCGCATCGCCCCGCATGGCGCGGCCCGCCCGCCCGCGTCTCTCGCTCAAACCACCATCACATGTCTCTCTTTTCCTCTGCGCCTCTGTCGACATCTCTTTTGCGATGCGATTCCACAAGTGGAAGCAGACCACTCGAGAATATGCTACAAGACGACATGTCACGACAACATGCCGAGGTAAGTCCTGAGGCGCAATGCGCGATGAGATAAACATGTTGACGACGCTTCTTAGGCTCGACGATCAGCCGTGATCAGCTTCAGCGGTATACAAACGGGTCGTTCCTGGTCAACGAAGCCCATGGATTCAATCGGCGATATATAGAGTTCGACATTGATGAGTTGTGCTCGATTGCCTCCCGAACGGGTACCAGGTCGGCTGTGAGCGAGATCGAGAAAATGGAGGGCGGCTTCAGCAAAGCGCTCCTCCTCAAGAAACGCGACGGGAGCGAACTGATTGCCAAACTTCCGTTCAAGATCGCGGGACCCGCTCACTATACCACTGCTTCGGAGGTGGCTGTTCTGCAGTACGGTAAGGCCAATCGAGACTAGATCATGGAGATATGCCGCTTATTCCTCTGTCAACAAGTTGGTCGGCACACCGAAATGCCCGTGCCCAAAGTCTTAGCCTGGAATTCAGATTCTTCAAATGCCGTCGGGTCCGAGTACATTATTATGGAAAGGCTCCCGGGGTACAGCTGAACAAGGTCTGGTCGGACATGCCCCATCACCATCACTTCGTCTTCCTCAGGAATCTTACTGCGCTCGAATCTCAACTTACGACGATCGAGTTTCCTGCATACGGTGCTCTCTATCTACGGGAATCGTTGCAGAGCAGCGACGAGTCCGTACCGCTCGATGCATCTATAGATCATGAGCGTCGTTTCTGCGTCGGTCCGTCTTGCGAACGGGCATGGGACCAGGCAAAAGGTTGCGGAGTGAACATGGGTCCATGTGGGTCAGATGATTTGCAACATTTCTTCCCTCCTGTGGGCTTACACGTTTGGTAGGGTCCAATCTCGCCGCATTCGGGCAAGCTCTCGTCAATCGCGAGATATACCGCATCAACAGCAAACCCACCGATCAGGAACCTGGAGCCTTTCCTTCCAGCTCACGTGCGGAAAAGGTTGCAGTCCTTAGGCTCGCCGAGGAGGTGATCAAACGCATCACCCCGGACAGTCTGCCGGGGAGATTCTGCAAGCCGACGTTGTGGCACAGCGACCTCCATCTCGGGAATATTTACGTCTCGGGGCAGGATCACACCAAAATAGTGTCAATAATCGACTGGCAATCTCTGAGGATCTGGCCTTTTCTCTCCCAAGTCCGTTTTCCGGAGTTTCTCGATGTGCCCGAAGAGTATGAAGCAGGAGGTCCGGTTCCGCAGCGACCGAGCAACCTTGATGAGATGGACGAGGACCATCGCATGCTGGCCGAGCACAAGCATAAGCAGGCTTGCATGGCCAAAGCCTACGAGGCTGCCAGCGGCTTGAAGAATAACCAAGTTTACCACGCGTTCAAGTTCCCTCCCTACCTCAAGGATCTCTTCGAAAGGTGCGGAGAAGCTTCCGAGGAGGGCGTCGTACCCGTTCGTGCCTGTCTCGCCGAGATTGCAGAGGTATGGGATCAAATCGGTGCCAAAGGAGAGTGTCCGATTCACTTCACCGCAGCACAACTGACGACTCACGAGCGGGAGTTTGAGGAGTACGAGAATTTCCACAAAGTCCAGGCTATCGCGCGCAAGTACCTGCGCACAGACTCGGAAGGTTGGCTACCGCCTGGTGCAGACGTGGACAGTAGAAGACAGGAGAATCAAGAATTGATGAGCTTGATGATGGAAAGAAGCGCTGAGTACGGCATGACTCCCGAACAAATCCGCAGCATATGGCCATTCTAGATCTTGACTACAACAGTTTCCAGAGCTTTTAAAGTACCTCTCCCCGGCGGCTATATGTTTGCGGCTCTGGTGCATTTTCGTATGCAAGCAGTCCAGTCAGGCATTGGATCGTTTCCGCTGTCCTTTGCTTCTGCTGGCATCGCAGACGACGACAATCGCCAATCTGCTAGCCTTCGACCCTCGCCGAGGAAAAGCGCTTTGCTCTGGCCAATGATCGCAGTCAACCGTCAACCGGCAATTAATCGATCAACCGATTGATCAATTGCAACCTAATCTAGCACTCTAATTGGTTGCAATTATATGCTATAACAATGAATAGTTGCAACCGAGTCGTGTAATTAATTGAAACGAGGCTTGGTAACGTAGTTTAGTAAGTGTAGAAGGCAGCCTGCAGTTTATAGCGGTCTTAACGTCCGCGGAGGCGTCTTTTAGTTAAATGTATATAGCTTAATACGCTCTATTCGACATTAAACTAGCCAAGTTAGCTAGTCAAAATCTAGGTTCTTTATACGATTTTTGCTTACTTATAATTACTCTGGCTCAATCGATCAATTGAAATAACCTCCGGTTGCAATGACTAGCCTTGGCAACTCAATCAAGGCCTCTAATTGATTGCAATCGGTTGATTGCGATCATTGGCTCTGGCGTCTAGCCGACCTTTCCTCTGTATTGCCTTTCCGATTCTTCGAGCGCTCTACTGAGCTCTTCTTCTTGATCCTGCTCCGGCGTGTCGGCATCGATCTGCAGCGTGGCAATATTGCTGTGCGTCCCGTGCTTGGATTTGTATTCCTTCAGAGCAGTGTTTTTGACCTCGGAGTTGACTTGGAGGTAGATGTTCTTCTTGCCGAATTCCACTCGTAGCAAGTCGTAGCACGTTGTATAGTAAGTGGCACGGCAAAGACCGATCTCAGGCCGTTTAAGGATCTTGGCATTCTTACTTGCGCTTTATCACTCCTCGGCACTTATTCGAGAGCTTCGTGTTGATGTTTATCCTTCCACCCATTATGTTCACGAAGAATCTTCCTCCTGTCGAGGTCTGGTTTCGAACGGCTCTTCCCAAGCTTTCCGATGCGACGATGCCGACTCTTACCGAGGCTTCTATCCGCGTTCAATCTGATGTCGATGCAATGAAAGATGTGTTGGTCTCTGGGAACCTGAGGGGCAGATGCGATGTGACTGGCGCATCGTGATGGTAGACATCAGGACGCACTCGAGGAGCCTGTCAGCGATTCCAAACAATAAACCGGTGTTCTGTCAGCGAAGGAGAAGAATAGCGCTGTTCTAACGTCCAGAATGCCGAGTACAGCTCTCTGGAACTTCGCTGTGACCAAGAACCGACAACTAACGACAACTCCGGCGTGACTTGTCTACGAAATGCCTCTCTTGTCTTGCGAAGATGCCACGCCGGACGACTTATCCGCAATCCCCTCTGCCGCTGGCCACTGGCTCATACTGAGAACCATGCATTCAGTCTGAAAGACTACCGTTGGCACAAACGACTAGGAGACGTCGTTGGCATGTCTTCTGCACAATTCTGATTCTGCTCAGGAATTCCGATGCGGCTTGAACTTTCTGGTTTCGACTTGTCAGTTTCATGCGCGACTAGCTTAGTGACCTGATTGAGTGCCGATGATGCGATTCCTGAGCGGCGGAGCATTCTGCCTGACGGGATTGCCGAAGTGATTTCGTGACAGATTGGCTGTTATCCCCTTCGTTTTCCTGGCGCTTTGCTTTGGTTCTTCGACACTGCGATTCTGAATCTGCTGTCGCAGCACTGCAGGCATCTGGGCCACGCATTTTTCGACGCCGTGATCGCCCCGGCCCTAGGGATAGGTTTGAAGGGATATATTGATCTGGAACCAGGCTCACCACAGATGTCAAGGCTCAATGGTCTAGTGGTATGATTCTTGCTTTGGGTAGCTCACTGCTCCGTTCTGCAAGAGGTCCTTGGTGAGTCTCCACAACCCGCATGCGGATCCAGGGGTATGCATCTAACAACCTCTAGGTTCAATTCCGAGTTGAGCCCCTCAATATTCCGCTGCTCCTGCGGCGTTTCATATTTTTGCCTTTTCACTGACTGTGCCGGGCACTGAAAACCATGACATTTTTTGCCATGTGGGAAGTGCCAAGCGGGAATACGATGTTTCTCCCCACCAATGAGAACGCCAGGAAGCGAAGGCTCGGGCATGGATATGTAGCAAACACTTCTGCACTGATTCACTGGTCCTACAACAGGAGCAGCCATGAGTTGGCATCCTTGATTTTGCGATAGAAGTTGCTTCGTCCGAGGAGCGAACGCACCGCATGTCTCGCAGAATTGTCGAATGACACGCCAGCCCAGGATACGCCTTTCGATTCTCGGCCCGCACGGTTTCAACATGGCACTGCGTCACAGTCCCAGGTCTTGCATATCATGGAGCTTGAGAAGATGTCGAGTGACGATCAGCGAGAGAGAGGCCCGTCGTTCCGCAAATTGATTGTTGTCTACGGCAGAGACGGGTATAGGCAGGTCTGGATCATCTATCAGGCGCTATACGGTGGGGATCACGGCAAATGAACATCTGCTTATGGTCGTTGAAATGCCACTATGTCCGACTGACAGCCAGTAAACGCACTTGGACAACTCTCAACCTGCAGACTCGATGCAAGTTACACGAGGACCTGCAGTATCCTTGGCAGAATTGGACAGCCACAATAGCAATGAGCCTGGCAAGAATGACATTCAGATGCCCCCTCCACCGGCTAATTGTAATCGACTCCATTTGCATGTTGAACTCCTATGCCTTGATTTCCTGCATCTCGGTAGGCTGATCGACAATGCTCTCATTCTTCCGCAAGTACGTTCCCGGCGGAGGAAATCCAACCTGCCCTGTTGATTGCCGACTGCTCCGGATCTGCACAACATATCATATAAACTGATACCCGAGCATGGAATGTAGCTGACGCATAATGACAATCTAGTCGAATGTCTATACGATCTGCAGGGACCATGTGTGCCTGATTAAGCACCGCTGGCTGGCAAGCATTGCTCAAAACCATTGCCAGAAGTTTCATGGAACTGTGCGAATGGCTCATCTTGTGCCCATCCGGCCATGCCAGTACAGCCCGTCACAATGCCTCGCCCACTTCGAACACTTCTCCTGGCTGTTCATCTTTCACGGTCTGCTACAGCCAGGCGGCGAAGAGGCTTCTCGAGCGCAGACTCTGCTGCTAGTCGGCCAATAGCCGACGTTGGACAACATACACCAATTAGTGACAGACAATCTACACACCCATGGCCGTCTATGCATTCTCCACGAATCCCACACAACACCCGTGGCTTGGTTCGCGCCAAGCACCATCGAGCGATCCAGTCACAGGCCAGATCAGCTATGAACGACTGCAGCCACAATCAACCATGCGTCGCCAAGTGATTGACAGGCTTGCGTTTTGCTTGCATAGCTTATGCAAGGATACCTACGTCTATCCTCTGAGATGCGAAAATTAATATATTCTGGACCAGCTGAACGTCAAGCTCATCATGCAGGCGACCATTTTGACCTTCTACCATGCGCCGAGAGAACCGCGACCAGTCTAGTCTTCGGACAGGTAGCCGTCTTTCCGACAAGCACCAAGTTTCACGCGCCGAACATTGTGACACCGGCTCATTCTCGAGGCACAGTGGATACTGCACGCTGAAACACATGACTTGGACGTGGATCCAGACTTGTACACCAATATGGAAGGGTGGCAACCTCGCCACGATGATGTGTAATTTATCCGGCCAAAGAACAGGACCCGGCAGTATATGAGCAGCGCGAATTGACTTCGAACATGCTTGAAGTCATCAGGAACAGTTCAGTTTTCTCACATCTGCTTTGCGAAAAACCACACTTCACGCGCCACATTCCTTCATCATGCTTCATGAGGCCATCATCACCGCCATCGGCCTGGCTGGCTTGGTCAAAGGCCAAAAGGCCGGCACTGTGACTGCTGAGGTTCACCCCAAGCTACCAATGTCTCAGTGCACTTCCTCCGGATGTTCTCAGCTCAACACCGAAATCACATTGGATGCCAACTGGCGATGGCTGCACACCACCAGCGGCCACACCAATTGCTACACTGGCAACTCCTTTGACCAGTCGATCTGTTCTTCGGCTTCCGCTTGTGCTGCCAATTGTGCTGTCGATGGCGCAGACTACTCGGGCACGTACGGTATCAGAGCTTCTGGCAATGCTTTGACACTGGGCTTCAAGACCGGGTCGAATGTCGGAAGCCGGAACTACCTCATGGAGCCCAGTGGTACTGCATACCAGATCTTCAAGCTCAAGAACAAGGAGTTCACGTTCGACGTGGATGTCTCCAATCTCCCATGTGGTCTGAACGGCGCACTGTACTTTAGCGAGGTAGGCGAAATCGCAATTCACGCACGCAAATGGAGCTAACATCTACAGATGGCGGCCAACGGTGGAGCTGCTCCGGCTGGAGCCAAGTACGGCACCGGGTACTGCGACGCCCAATGCCCACGAGACTTGAAGTTCGTGAACGGTGTGGTACGTGGCGTACATCTTTGCTCGGCATGCCGGCTGCACACTAATTGCTGCGATAGTCCAACAGCGATGGGTGGACGCCTTCCAGCGGCGACCCCAATTCCGGCGAAGGCCCCCTCGGATCCTGCTGCGCCGAGATGGACATCTGGGAGGCCAACTCCATCTCCACCGCCTTCACTCCTCACCCTTGCCAAGGCGCCGGTCTGCAGACCTGTACCTCGGACCAGCAATGTGGCGCTGGGTCTTACCGCGTAAGCCTCCCTTCAGATCCTTTTTTTTTCCCAACATTCCGCAAGATAAATCTGACATGAAAATATAGTACCAGGGTCTCTGCGACCGCGATGGCTGCGACTTCAACTCCTACCGTGCCGGCAACACTTCCTTCTACGGCCCCGGCAAAACCATCGACACTCGACAAAAGATGACGGTCGTCACGCAATTCATCACCGCCGACGGCACCGACAACGGCGCACTCAAGGAGATCCGCCGCATCTACAAGCAAAACGGCCGCGTGATCCAGAACTCCTTTTCTGACGTCTCCGGCGTCCCCACAGCCAACAGCCTCACAGACAGCTGGTGCACGGCGCAAAAGTCCGTCTTCGGCGACAACCCGGATTTCGCGCGGAAGGGCGGCATGGCCAAGATGGGCGATGCCATGGGCCGTGGCATGGTTCTCGTCATGTCCATCTGGGACGACCACTCGGCCAGCATGCTTTGGCTCGATGGAACTTATCCTGCGGACAAGTCGGGTCCGGGTGTTGTGCGTGGCACTTGTGATGCTACGAGTGGGTTGCCGGCGAATGTGGAGGCCAATCATCCGGGTGCTAGTGTTACGTTTTCGAATATCAAGTTTGGAACGATTGGGTCGACGTACAATTAGGATGCAGGTGAGGAATCATGAGAAGAGAGTGTGAGTGAGTGGTGGGTGAGGAGGGATTCGTGGGGTGTCGTTGCTGCTGATGTGCTTCTTCTGTGCTTACTGTCGCTTCTGTGATGGGAGAGTTGCGGATAGCTATATAAGAATGATACGCTCGTTGGATCGGCCTGGTCGAGTCTCCTATCTTCCGGTTCCATGCCTCCTTTTCACCTTTTCCACATCCTCCAATCCGCCTTTCGAAGGCCACAGTTGCTCTACTCTGTAACAATCGGCCATCCATCAATGAATTTGAAGTCACGAGAGCATGTCGTTACAATACAGCTCTCTTGGTAACAGCTTTGAGAACTTCTGTCGCATTTTGGCTTCCACATTGTACCCCGTTCCAGCGTCTTTGATCTATTGAGCTTTCTCGCTGGGCCTCAGTCTCTCACAATTTGCCTCTGCCGAATTCTCTCTTCGCTCATACTGATCGAGCTTGTTGGAGTTGGACAATCTACCATCGCGCCTCATTGTGCAATCATAGGCAACTCCTGGTTTCCGTGCACGCCTGATTCGCTGGAGCCTCGGATTCTTCTTTGTTCTTTCTAATCTTGCCACAATGGCACAAAGAAGTCTTAGGGCATTACTCGACACTCCCACAAAACAAACTCCAGCACAATGCCATTGTGCTTGTATGAATAAGACAGAGTATGAACAGTATCTCACATTATACACGACTTCAAACAACAACACTGTCCGCGGCATTCAAAGCACGCTCTTCCAGGCCTTTCATACCCTGCTAACGATACATATATATATCATAGCCCCCGAAGCCCCTCTACCAACAAAACAACCTTCGAACAACCAGTTAAGACCAACGAACGCAAAACTCAATCGGAACCAAAATGTCCTCCCAAAGAAGAAACGCTTTGACCCCCAACGATCCCCAGCCCCCCGCCCCCCCTCAAACCACCCCTAACAACCACGACCAAAACCTCTCCCCCTCCCAAGAAAATCCCAACCTGACCCCTCAGCAGGAAATCCAACGTCGTGAATTTCCGTCACCGAACTCAAACACCCCATCCTCACAGGCTGCCCGTTAAACTACACCGGCCGGTGTGGACACGACATCCACGACATGTGAGTCCACGAGAGAAAGAGCAAGAGGAAGCTCTCAAAGCTGCTGCTGCTGGTGCTGCGGAACAGGTGTTTGAGCAAGCTAAAGCCGAAGCAGCAGAAAGTGCCGAAGGCGTTTTGTAAAGGATGAGGTAACGAAGCCGCAGGCAGGAAAGTTTCGTGGGGTTGATTGAGGTTGATTGAGGTGGGGAGGGAGGAAAAGAAAGGGTGTAAGATGATGGAGAGTTTTATGTGCTTTGGGTGCTTTGGGTGCTTTGGGGATCGGGGACTGGGGGGAAATGAGAAGGGTGTATGTATTTATATGAGTGTTTTTGGGGCTGGGGTTGAAATGAAATGAATGAATGAATGGATCAATGAATGAATGAATGAATGCATGTAAATTTGTGCTCGAATGTAGCGTCTTGTTCTTCTTCTTCGTCTTATCTCTGTTGTTCGTGATTCAGGTATCTATCGGTTAGTGCTGTATGTAGTAGATTGATGATGTTCGGCGCGTTTGACTGCTGGGTCTTGCAAGCTGGTGGAGGGAGATATACTCGTATCTATGGTATGGTATTTGTTCAGAAAGGAATTTATCAATTTGCCTTGGTGCTACTATCATTTAATTATTATCTCGCTTCGAACTCGTGTACCCCAATTCGATTCGGGGATAGAGTCATCTTCAGTGCGTCTCACACCTGCGTTGCAATAGAGACAGATATAGTGCCATTCATTGTTCATCTCTTCTCTACAAGGTCAGTAGAAAGGAGACATATCATTTGGGCGTTGAGGTAAGGTATTGCCATCATATCTATTCGGATCCTAATTCTGATCTCAGCCATAGCCGGGTACACAATGCCTCTGATCAAATGAGCCATAGTGGAAACATTGTACTTGTCGAAAGCGTTCACGCCATCATCTTCTGCCTTCGGCGCCCCACCCATCACCGTCGTCATCCTCCTCACCTCCGTCCCTGCCGTGCTGCCCTCTCCGCTCCTTTCTCCTTACTCCGCTCCTTTCTCTCCTGGTTGCTCCTCAGATGGGCGTCATGGACAGCCCTCTTCTGCTCGAGCTCGTGCAGTTTAGCTCTGACTCGCGCTTCCAGCAGACTACTCGTCGCTCTGCACCGGTCCAGGATCTCGCTGACCTCTGCCTCGTCGTATTGGCCATGCACCTTGCTCCAGCAGAACTGATGGATCGCGGAAGCCAGCGGATCGACCTTGAATCCTGGAGGCAAGCCATTCGCACCACCGTACTGAGAGAAAACTTGCCACGCCTCCTGGAGGTCGAGGGCGCTCGTCTTGATGTGTGCGAGATCCCATGCCAGCTTTCCCGACAAGCGCTGCTGGGCGGACTGCGGTTCGATGGAGAGGATTTGGCATGCTTCCCAGATGCGGATCACTTGGGCCGTGTTGAATTGGGTCACGTTCAAGTAGAATTGATCCGCCGAAGCGGTCTTCTTGGAGCGGATGGCTTCCAGGACGAATTTAAGGGCCGCGGGTGAGCCGTTTGGAAGTGTGACTTCCCTGGTGCTTTCGTCGGCGACGGAGTTTGTGGTCAAGAAGCAGTCGAAGCCGCGAGAGTGGAGTTGCAGCTTAGCGCGCGGCAGTGCGGCGAGGAACTTGCGTTGGTTGTCGCTCGAGTCGATAAGGTAGATGCGCACGATGGCGCTCTGGAAAGGCTGGGTCGGTGTGAAAGACATCTTGGTGTCTGAAGTTGGTATCTCGTTCGGTGTCGATAAGATGTCAGGTTGAGGTGGTTGTGTATAGAGCAGTAGTATGGTAGGCTGTCGGACGCAGTTTTATATCGGGTCTTGAGTGTCGAGTATTGAGTGTTGGAGGCACAAAGCAGAGAGATAAAAGAACAAAGACTCCGCTAACAAAGAATGAATGAGTTCCCGCAGGCGTTCACCAAGCAGCACAATGCAAACGCTGGCTTGGCATGCGTATGCAAGCTGCAGCGTTTGTCTGCTGTTGGGTGTCTGTCACACGGCCTTTGTTCGGCTCTGCGCATCAATGGCAAATGCTGGTGCCATGGGCTTCGCATCAGTCATCATTCCCAGCCACTTTGATATCTCTTGACATGTGACAATGACATACGTCGCATTCTGTGGCCTTCAACACACAGAGGTTGTCTGTTTGGATCATCGTCAACGGCATTGTTGATGAGAGTCGCTTACGCTTAGCACGCGACAGATCGCGTCAGATCGATCTCTGCCTTTCATGCCTTCGTACAGTCTCGTCAATTTGTTGAAGACGTATGGCTTCGAACTTTGCCAGCCATACTCATGGAGGAAAAACCACTTCTTGCTGTTGGATTAGTTAGCACAATATCCAATGCAGCAGCAGCAGAGGGATCAGCATATCTAGTGCATATCAGCGGGCAGGGAAAAACGTTGACCAGTGTTTTCGTCGACCGCTCCAGGACAGGACATACGTCCTCCTTGAGAGCTTGGCCGAACCCTCCCGACTCCTGATCATATAAAACTCAATGTTCTTTTGGTTTCGTGTAGATGAAGCCTGTCGACATGAAGCAAAGTTCGGAGAATAGGAGTACGGAGCCACTTGCTGCTTTGGAAATGCCGCAGAGAAGAAGGCCAGGGCGAGGGCGATCTTCTCCGTACCCTTCAGCAAGTTCAGGTGGCCAAGTGTGCCTGGTGGGCGAGCATGTGACGGCATGTTGTTGTCGAATACTTCTGTGGCCGCAGATCGCGCTGGCTTCTGGGTCTGCGAGCAGGTTGTTTGTATATGATGTGTTCAAAATTTGAAATATAGGATCGAATGGAGTAAAAGGACGACGGTCGAAGAATATATGTTTGGAGGGGGAAGGGGCCGGATGAGAAGTGTTTCGAATGAGGGGAGGCGATTTGATCGTGCCTTTGTGGTGTGCTGCAGTGTTTGCCGGTAGGTGTTTGGTTTTGCCAAGAGTTTGCTGGTTTCCCAATAATTTTGAGTGGTTTGAGTTTCCAATTCGTGCAGCAATCAGTTTGATCAAATGGCAGAGAGCGCTTGTTCGTGCTTCAGAGCTTGCATGGAAACTTGTGGAAGTTGTCACAGCAAGCAGGAAACTGAACCGGATTGCGGCTCGTCTCGGGCAAGCATCTTCGTCTGGCAGAAGCAGAAGGTGATCTGCATGCGCGAGACAACATGATGCGTGAAAAGGACATAGCAAACCCTCAAAATCATCCTCAAAACATTACAAAGTACCAGTCACCTTGGCGTACCAAGATGAGTTATATGTTACACATCACCAACTCCATCGCTCACTGGTTGTCATCATCATGCTTCCGTGATCTAATCCATCAGACCAAGTTTCCATCGCCATCGGCATCCTTCTTTGGGTTCAACCTATCCATCAACGAAGGCTTCTTGTGCTCGGTAGAAGAAATTCCATTGTGGTTGCCCGTAAGGTGTGGCTCGACGTCGTGTTGGCGTTGGCCGGTCAGAGTGCTGCCGGCGCTGTTGTTGACTGTGGCGCCGGTGGAGCTGGAGTGGGAGAAAGTGTCAGCGATGGGCGTGGAAGAGGAGCTGCGAGTGGGAAAGGTTGGCATATGTGTGGTGGAGGGGGATGGGAGAGGGGACTTACCCAGCGCTGTGTCCTGCAGCACGAGAGCCCGCAAGAGCTGCTCCGGCCCCTGCGGCACCGTTGTGGTGGTGGTGGTCGTGAGTTGCGATGCTGTTGCCTGTGCCTGCTGTCGAGGCGTGGCCGGGCTTGGGGCAGCCATCGAAGGCATCGGTACGCTCTTCACGGCCGGTGAGAGAACCTCCATTGGCCTTGAACTCGGACATGCTCATGGCCGGGAGAGCGGTGGTGGAGTGGTGCTGGGAAGCATTGTGGTGAACTTCGTGGATCGGTACCGTGGTGTGTACGACGTGTGGCTCGATGGTTTGCTTGTTGACAACGGGCTGGCGAACAATCAATATTGATCCGGGTGCATGTGTAGAACTATTCATACCTGAATCTGCTCATGCACATGGTGGTGGACATGCTCTCCCGCAACCACTGGCTGAGTAGTGGTCCTGTGCTCTCCCTCGACGCGGGTCGAGGTGTCCTTGAAGCGTGCCTGCTCCGCAGCAAGCTTCTGCTTCACTTGGCTGGCGTCGTCATGCTCGAAGTTGCGGTGCTCAACGCCAGCGAGGTTGTGGTGGTGCTTCTCTGGGAGAACTTGGGTATCTTTCACAGGCTGCACGGAAGTGTGGTAGTGGTCTTGGTGGACCTCCTTGTCGACTGCAGTAGTGATGCGGTCCTCTTGCTGCCGAGTCACGGTCTCGTTGGTGACTGCAGGGTTGACTTTTTCGTGGACCGTAGTGTCATGCTTGCCATCCTTGTGGATGAAGCTCTTCACGGCGTTCTTTGCGGCGTCCATGATGGTGTTGGTTGTAGATGTGGTGGTGATTGTTGGTGGGAGATGTGGTGGTGATTGTTGGCTGGTTTGTGAGTTGAGTGGTGGTGAATGGAATGATGATGGGATGGAGTTGTGCTTCTTCAGACGAACTTGTGCTATAATGTAGTCTTTCCAACTCCGCCGTTCGTTGCACGACGTCATGTCACGTCAGATGGACATTTGTTCACCATAACAGACTTGCGGTGTTCAGAGCTTCCGAGGTGTGGGTGAGGCTGGCGCGGCTGTGCTCCACCACCCGCCGCCGTTGTTGCTGTCATCGGGGAGAGAGCTGCGGAACATTGGTTGGACCATGTCGATCGCGTTGGCCAGCATGGTCATCGATGTGTGACCGCAGCGAGCATTCCAGCCACACATTGAGGCTCGAACAAAGGCGCCGGAGCCGCAGCCGTTCATAGTTTGCAACGTGGCACGGCTTGCAGCAGGCAGTGTGTGTACGACATTAGTTTATAGCGTCAAGCTAGGCGTGGTGTCCGACAATCCTGCTCCATGGGGGGAATTGATGTCCGAAGCGAGCGGCCACAACAATAGAAAGATCTTCCCCTACATCAAATTTGCATCATTTTTTGTGTTTTGCTGTCCATGTGCTGAATCAGCCCTAGGGTCTTGTAGACAAAGACGGGTACTTTACATACACTAGCTACGATATGCAGCCTTCCGGTCCGATTGAAATGGTATAGACCAATAGATGCCCATGTCCAAACTTGATGACGAACTTCGCTACTGCCGGGGCGGCCGAAACGCTGGGTCGTATTATTATTCCAGTCTCGGGCCTGCGAACGCTTCCGATATGTACAAGCGGGGATGAGACAGCGAGGCCGTGATTGGGCAATTCGCATGGAATCCAGCAGAATGTAGTCACAACAATAGCGGTGCAGTTCCAAGAATTCGTCACGATGACCACTAGTTCCACGGTGCTAGAACAGCTTCAGATCTCGATACAAGCATCTTATCGAAGATAGAGTTGTGGAGATCGCAAAGGAAAGCGGGTCTGCTGCATAACAGTCTTGTTCGTGTGCCAACTTCTGGGCTCTTTCAACCCAGACAAGTCAGTGGTACAGATGACGTGGACAATGAATGCTTGTCTGGGAGCTGTTAGCCACGATGACAATTCAGCCAGTAGTGCCAAGTGCGCTCTCCAGCGGTTGTATTCATGCTGTGGCAACTGGTGATTTGCTGGGAAATGGAGATCAGACATCGGTACAACAGGATTGTGGCGCTGCGGCTCATGCGGGTGGTCGTCATGAAACCTTCCGGTAATGCCTCCGACGACGAATGATGTAACGGAGCAGCTTGGTTTACTGTTTGATAGACGGAGCTCTGCTGATGAGCTGCAAGAAATGCTCGTCATTCGATTTGTGTTATGGCTTCCGCATTGAAGCAGAAGTTGGACAGGGTGTTGCATCGACGGGAACAACACGACGAGCAGAATGCAAGTTCAGCATCCGATGCAGTAGCGCCATCTCCGGCCGTGCCGAGGACATCGGAAGACAAGAGAATCGCACGAGAGAGGAGCTCGAGTTTGAGGGAAAAGATCAGAAGTGCAAGTAAGCATTCGCCATCCCTGCACGATATTCACATGCTGCGAACCAGGGTGTCAAGATGCCTGCAATACACATGTTCATACGCGACCCAAACATTGGAATAGCATAGCGTGCTGTCCGCATGAAAGCATCATCCAGATGTCACTAACGATATGGTGAAATTGCAGGCCGATCAGAAGCGAGGCCAGCGAGCCGACACGACTATGGAAGCACCGGTACGCCACCTCGAGCGTCGCGAGAATACACTGCCCAGTCGCCGCCGATGCCAAAAAACTCGCCGGGCACAGTTCGCAGGGTGGGAGACCACAGAGATTTGTCGTCCGAGTTCAAACAGCTGGATCTGAGTCCTCAGCACCCGAATCGTGATGAAAGTCCGAGAAGTCGTCCCATCGTCAGCCAGTACAATCGCGGGCCGCTATCATCGAATCTTGAGGGCGGGATGCAGAGAAATGGCTCGCCTCGAAATGTCAACTTCGCTTCAGCGGAAGATCCATACTCCGAGGCAGTAGCCGAGTTTAATCTGTCCAGAGACGAGGCTGTCCTTTCCGGAGGGCTCGAGGACTCGCACGCCATCAGGAAAGCCTTGGAGAGAGATCAGCGAGAAGATGGCGTCCAGCCCAGAAGGAGTCGAGATGTCAATCGAGATGTCATCAACGTGAGAAGAAGCAATGATCTGGCGAGACCAAGCCATGAAGCATCACGGCCAATGATTCCAGCATCGGCCATCCCGTCCCGAGACTCCAGTCTGGACTGGCAGCGCGGAGAGCAAAACACCACCCACTCCCACACCAAACACCCCTCACTCGACAAACCCCTTCCCCCTCCACCCGAAGGCCAACAACTCAACAACTTCGAACCCCACGCGGTAACCTCCTCCAGTTCCCAACCAACTTACCTCGTCCAAGACTCTTCCACCCCAATCCCCCTCTCCGACCACGGCATCTCCCTCACCAACACCACCGATACCACGGTCCACACGACGCAAGCTCCCGCCGTCACGCACGAACAAGTCATCGTCCACACCCACGAACACATCACCGAAGCCATCACGCGAGAAATCCACACCCACGACATCTACCACCGCGTCCTCCCCATCATCGACATCGAGGTCCTCCCCCCTCGCCACTTCATCGCCGCTTCGCCTCCCGATGGCTCGCGAAGGGAAATTTCACCTGCAGACGCTCCGGGTGGGGAAGAGATGAGTTTGGATTTACAGAGGGTGATGCAGGAGGCTGTCAATCGAGAAGTGCAGAGGAAATGCTCTCTCCTGCAGCAAGAGAAAGGAAAGTGGTTCAGTGAAGATGGATTGCGGAGGAAATTCACCGCTGTGGATTTCGATCCAAAGGACACCAAGGGTGATTCCAAAGAGGTCATCGCGGAGGATGGAACGGAGTATTCGGAGCAGACGTGGGTGCATTGGCCCGTGTTGGAGGAAGATGTCGGGCAGACGAAAGCGTTCCATTTTGATGGAGAGGAGAGGCGGGCGGGGTTTGTGGAAGATATTTTCGCGGGGAAGAATAATCGGAATAGTGCGGAAGCGGCGAGGAGAGCGAGTGTGACGATGAGGAAGCCTGTGCCCTCGTAGGAAGTTTTGTCAGTGTGTTTTGCGGTATTGCACAAGCGATGGAGCTGATGGGGGCGGGGCTATGGTTTGGGGAAATTTTGCCATGAACAAAAATCGACTATTCTCCACGCTGACTCTGTCGTCGTCGAACGATTTGCGTTCCGCTCCGTCCGTTCAACTCTCTCACAAGCAAATTCTCACTCATGTCTTGATGTGTCGCACGCAATTCTCCGAAGCTGTTCCTTCTTCTCACAGAGCTGTAGCTGATCGTGTCTGCGCCATACAGATCTAAGACAACGACGTCAATTGTCTCTTATCCCAACTTGCCGTTTCGACCAGCTTGGCGACTATCTCGTAGAAATGTGGATCCCGACATCCGCCAGCCGCCATGTCTCGGTTGCGCCACTTTTTCCACAGAAGGACGTCACTTCGCTGCTGAGTGTTGTGCTATACATACCATCTATGGAAAGAGATGTGTGTATCGAACTGTGCTTGGGGGAGTGCCAAGTTTGATTGGTTTTGTTGGTCTGTCATCGGCGGATCTCGCTCCAAGCTGACACGCTGAGCAAATAATGCAGTGCTTCCTGTTGGTGCTGTGTCATATGGCTCGTTTGGAGACTTTGCTGTGGTGTCCTGTTGTTGAGCTGCGTTCTCATCGTGTGGATGTTCATCCATGATGTCCGATCTTTTTCTCTTGCTCGCCGTGATGAGGCGAGGAGGTGAAAATCTGTGAGCTGCGGGAATCACGGCTTTTGTGGAAGCAAGATATCTGGCAATCAGCAATCATCACGTGGCGGCGGCAATGCCGTTTGTACAGTTCGCCGCGAAGGAATCGTAGTTTGTGTTACAGTCCACGACCGGACTCTAACCGAATTCGTCACTTTCGTTGGTACACGAGGGGGAATTACAGGTGATCGTCGTCTCAATCGTCTATCTGTCAATCGCTGCTATCAGCCCGCTTCAATACCGTCAACACAATCTCGTCTATCTGCCCACTGAATAGCATCCCAGCAACACCAGAACCAGAAGCAGGACCAGTGCTCCAAAAGCCACACTCATCTCCCCGCCTTTCTCCCCACTCGGAACCCTGCCCATGTCCATGCCACTTGTCTCTGATGGCCGCAATATATCAGAGGCACGGATGACCGAGGGCGCTTTCTCCGGCTGCACCACCGAGCCCGGGCTTGTCTTCTTGTTGGCCATCGGCGGCTGAGGCTTGGCCGGTCGGCCAGAGAACGGAGCCTTGGGACCCTTCACCTTCTTCTCCTTGCGCTTGCGCGCGAATATCGGCTCCGAAACAACGCCAGGAGGAGCAGAAGCAGCCGGAGTCTCTGTCTTTGGCTTGTTCTGCTTCTTTGGTGCAGAGACAGCGGATGGGAGGAGCAGAACTTGCTTTCCCTTCTCGAGCGGCTTCGGCTCCTCTGCTTTTTCCACACGATCGTCTTGGACGGTGCTCTCCCGAACGGCTTGCTTCTCTGCCGGCTTCTCTGCAGATCTTGGAGGGCGAGCTGCAGAACAGTTCCCCAGAACGAGAGTCTGGGAGCCAGAGGAGTTGTCGTTACCTGCGTGGGCTGAGGTGAACCGCGAGGAACGGAAACCTCTGGGCTCTGGCTGCTTTGTACCCGTCTGTACTGTTGAGGTCGTTAGAGGCGGTGCACTTAACACGATCGGACTCGGCTTCTTGTATAGTGACTTTGGGTGAGGAATCGAGTCGTTCTTGGCAGTGGCGGTCGTCGGCAGAGATGGAAAGTCTTCAGGTTTCTCGTCGGCAGGATGTAGGGAGGTGTCGGAATGCTCGATGCTCGCGGTATCGACGAGTGAATTGTGACGCTCATCTGGCACCGATGGCTGGAGTTGTAGTAGCTCTTCTGTTACCGAAGCCATCGGCTGCTGGACATCGTCTTTGTTAACTAGCGAAGGCTTCGGCTCCTGTGCATCGTCTTTGCTCGCTAGCGAGGTCTCCGGCTCCTGTGCATCGTCTTTGCTCACTAGCGAGGTCTCCGGCTCCTGTGCATCATCTTTGTTTACTGGCAAGGTCTCCAGCTCCTTTATATCGTCGGTGCTCACTAGCGAAGTCTCTACCTCCTGTGCATCGTCCTCGTCCTTTAGCGAGGTCATCAACTCCCGTCCCTCGTCCTCCTTCACATCTTCCATAGCATCTGAGACCGATACCTCCAACTCTTGCGCCTCGTCCGCAATAGATGTCTGCGGTCTGTATGCTCTGTCTTCCTCGATCCGGGAAGGTTTGTGCTGCGGTTCATCGTCCTCCTTCACCTCATCCGTCGCCTCGTCGTCTGGAAACACTCCTTCGAGCAACCTGCAAATCGCGTCCTGATGCGCCTGCTTACGCTGGGCATTGGCCGCGCTGTAGTTCTGCGCAAAAGCAGACCAGATCTCCTTGTTCGACCCGGGCACGGCCCAAAGCTCAATCTCCTGACGCCGAAACTCTCTCCAGAAGTAGTCGACCTCGGCGTCGTAGCGTCGGTACTCTGCATCCAGGTACTGGTGCTTCCTCTCCTGCTCCTTCCGGGCCTCTAGATCTTTTGTCGTCTCGATCGACGCCGTTAAGGGCTCGCCTTCCGACTCTTGAGCAGTAACCACTTCGTTGATCGCTTCCGCTTCTCCTTTGCCTCTCTTGTCGGTGTCGTCCATTATGTGTAATCGAGGTATGCTTGCGGGGTAAGTAGGATGTGCTCTTTGTAATGTGGTAATGGGGGGCAAGAGTTGAACGTCGATAGCAAGTAGTAAGGGTGGATGACAAGTGTCGAAGGTCGCTTAAAGAGGCGTGCAAGAGGAGCGGCAGATAAATGATGCAAGGACTAAAGGACAATAGGACGTGGTAACTCGGGTAAGCTATTGTGAATGGAAATTCACTTGTCCTTAGCTTGTGAATTCGTGAATTGTGGGGCACGTAACGGTGCCGGAATTCTGTTGCCTTAGTCAGCCCGCATGTGGAGATGCAGTGAAAAATCCCCCATGAAGAGCCGATCGATCCATATGCAAGTGCAATCGCGAAGTGGCGTCTTCGACTCCTAAATACTCCTCTTAGACATTCTCGTGCCCTCCACTGACCTTTTGTGGCATTGTCTGTTGGAGAGTGTGTCACGGTAGTGCTTCTTTCTTGGAGAATGAGGGCGAAATTCTGAATGGTTTGTACTGATTTACAGCATCTATTGCAGATAATCGAGAAGCAGTAAGCCAGAAGATGCTTTCACTGGAGCACACTGCCTCTTTCCTGTGTGAGATTATGCATCACCAACACTTCTGTCCATGCTCCAACAGCTGATCGGTCCCAGATTTCCTTTCTGATAGCCCAAAGCCCCGTCCAAAGATCAATCGTTCCTTGCCTGGAAGAACTGGTTTCATGTTGAATTCGGAGAGCGGCTTTCTTGACAACCGAAAATCCATGATATGCCAAGCTTACACGCTGCAGCAGGACCGGTCAACCACGAACAGAAAGCTGAAACAGAAAGCGCCATCATCACCAAGATGGATGCCCTCGTCCAAGGAAGGCGAACTCATCTTCAGGGTGACAAGGAGAATCAGCCTGCAGTCAAGGCAGAAATCAGCTACTGAAGTGTCTCTACAAATACTAGAACTTCAATCAGTCTCGAAATTCAGCGAGCGACCGACTCTCGCTTGCGCCGATCCGAAAGAAGCTCCATAGTGGACACTCGTCCAATTGAACGAATTGTATGCTGCTTTCTTCTTCTTTTCACTCCGATGGCAGCCATCTCTCCCACACCCGCCAATGTTGTCCCCCAAGTCAGTCACTCCTGCCTGACGCCCACTGCATGTTGTCAGGTCTTGCCCTTTCCTCGCCCACCACTCACAATCTAACGTCGAATGCGCTATAAAGACTAGATCCTACATCTTTATTGTGACCCATTCGTTGTGCTTGGATGCTGATACGACCTTGTCCTTCGGCTGCCTCGAAGGCGTCGGGGCCACAATCACGAAGGAAGAATCTTAACGGCGGAGCAGAACGATTAGCATACTCATCGGTTTTTGGACAGGATCTCGGCGCCAGCCTGAATGCAGCCTGAGCGCAACTTGCGGGGAACCTCTTCGCTTTTCTTGCTGAAGCTGTGGAAAATTCCAGCGACCTTGTTACCAGTGTCACAATGTCTGCGGGGGAGGACCATTTCGCCCGTTCTGGTGCCCACTGGCAGATCGTATCACCAAGCTGCTCCAGGCCAGCACCCAGGAATGGAGACGAATGTGCGGCAAGAGCCGGATATGGGTTTCTTCAACTTTGTACGTCGCCTTCCACCGAATTGAGTGAAGTATCAATCTTCCCCGTGCCACGTCTACTGGCGACCAAGGCGTGCAAGACACTTCCGCCAAGTGCCTCTGCCAGGTCGTCAAAAAGTCCTCTGTAAGTGTCCCGGTCCACCTCTAGCCTGTCATTCTTCGAAGCCTTCTTGAGCGTCGTCCGAGCGGCAATCCTCCAAGCCCATCTTGTCGTCGTGCGATGCGGTGGTATCGAAATCATATTGCTAGCGAAGATGGCGGGAAGCGATTAAGTGGCGCAGAAGAGGAACAGAGAGTCGTGACGGAATTTGAAGGAGAAGAATATGCTCGAATGTATCGATAGATTGAGATTTGGTATTAGGTGTCTAATCATTGGTATTGACGTCGAGCCTGGGAGTTCCACTGATGGTCAATTGAATCTCTGGCGGAGCTTTTGATCTGTGGTACTTTTCGAACAACATCCCGCCGAACGTGATCGAGGTGAATAGCATCTTCGCTGACACCCCGATCCGGGAAGGTTCTTTGTTGCTTTGTCTCCAAAAGTCTATGCATAATTTTCCTCGTCTTTGGAGAGATATTGTTTGTTCATCTTGGCTCGAGGATCACATCTCGTGCCTCGAACTTGTCTCGATTCCCGTCCCCGGATCTATGCGGCACATTGCAGCCTGCTTAGTCCAGGATGGGGGCGTTGCCAGAAGAGAAACGCGATCGGAAGGCCTGGGCAAGCTGTCTTTGTGGCGGCATTGCGGCGACGGACGATAACGAGGTCGAAGCGGAGGAAGTGAGGAAGATGCGGCTTGAGCGCGAGGCACGATGGGAGGCGGAAAACAGTGCGATTGGTATGATGATCTCAGAGCTCTGGCAGCCAAAGTTTTGACTTACTCGAACAGCACAATCAACATGTCAACTTCCAACAGCTGCAGCGATCACAGGCAATACGAAAATCGACGAAGAAGCCAAACTGCATACCGCAGACGAAGTTCGACTAATTGTGATGAGCCAACCTCAACGCATAGAGTCGATGTCAGCACGCCCTCCATGTCCTCCGCTGGTCGTCATCAAAGCTCCCGCCATTGTCGAAGAGGTTGACGGGAGCAGAGCCAGCACTCCGATTCAGCGAACGCACGCTCCATCATCCAGGCCATCATCCACGGCACCTGATAGACCCCAGTCGTCGATAATTCCGAGGCCTGTGGCAGCGAAGCACGATGCGATCATGCAGGCTGTCATCCCGGCAAGAAAGATCACCCAGCAAGAGATCTCTCCATGTCCACTTTGTGATTCAGCCGATCACACTGAAGACCGCTGTCCAAGACTTGAGGGCATTCCTATTTTGCCCACTAAGGGTATGGCTCCGGCGATGAACGTACGATGAGAGGTACTGGACACGACGACGACGAATGTGAGCGAGAAGGCACTGAGCAGGAGTCCGGATGGTGATAGAGAAAGAGTGATAAGAAGCTGCCTGCCGCGTTGAACACGAGTGGACGGCATTCGAATGTCAGGGAGGACTGAAGTTTTGACGAGAGCGTGTACGGCGAAGGCTTTGGATAAGCATTTTGCTCGAAGATTGTGATGAGGTGGACTGAATCACGATCGCGTGGTACGAACGGAGGAGGCTGGGCTGCTTGGGTCATCGAGGCCCGCTTTATTACATCTGCCTGAAACTATGCCAGTGAGCACAAAATCACCAAGTCAGAGGAGGCTGGTACCACTCAAGACAAGCAGTTTGGATCGTGAGAGAGCGGCGAGTAGCTCATTGGGATGGAAATAGCACAGCCGATGAGTAACTCACTCGATGTCTCACGGATATCGAGCTGGAGCGATTCAACACGCAGACTACGCTCGATAAGACCAAATCTACACACCGAACAGATCACGCCATGCCAGCCTCAAGCCCCAGCATTGGGCAATAATTCGGCCAGCTACTATTAGCCAACCTCGCATAGCGCTTCACACGTCTGTTCATGTCTACATACTACTCGTAGTTAGTGAGCAGCATGACATAGACGCTGGAAATAGATGAGCTCCTTCATGAGCCAGCATCTTAGTATTCTAGTACCGTTTCGCCTCGATCCAGTCCCTCACGACCTGCATCACCAACAAGCTGCCTTGTTCAAAACGTCTTCCCGTATAATTTAGTTCCGCGCTCCTTTTCCTTCACTCGAGGAAACTCGACTTCAACAACAACATTAGACAAACCGGGTGGTAATAGTATCCTGCCTCGGTAAACGCACATCCTCCTCTGAAATTGCGCCCTTCGCGGAATGAAGCCCAACCTGCGACGCGGATTCGTCAAGGAGACAACCAAGCTATGCCTTCGCGTAGGAGCATCGAGTCTGACTTTGGCGTCAAGATGGTCTCGAAAGGATCGGCGCAGACGAGATCGACAAGGAAACACATGCACGCCTAACTGTCGACATCGACAGGTTGGAGACTTGCTGGGAGAGCAGTCGACCTCGCTCTGTATCTCCTAGTTTATCGGGCTTTGGTAATGCGCCTCTACGTATGTCCACCCCAAAGAATGACAGACCTGCTAGCAAGGCGAAAACCAACCGAGCAGAGAACGTATCGGGGGGATTTTTCAAAAAGACGACTTGAAAGTATGGAAGGTAGGTGTACAACGGATCTGGCAAGCAATTCACACGAGTACTAGCAGCAGCAAGTACAGCATCACCCCAACAGCAGAATTTCTACTCTCTGCTTGATCGTCCCCAAAACGTCCAGCAATCAATCCAGCCAGCACGCATGTCGTCGAGTGATGCACGGGTATCTCATCCTGCAGTGTGTTTTGCAGTGGTCCAATCTTTCTTCTCAAGGCCTTTGAGCCGCGAAACTCACACGCGACAACGCGCCACAAGTCCTTCGAAGCGGAAAGCTTTCCTGAACATCTCCGGCGGAAGGAGACTAGGCGGAGCACGAGGATGATGAGACTGAGTTTGGGAAGCCAGTGGAAGACTCCGGAGTCAGGGAGAAAAGAGCGTGGAAAGATGAAGAGCCGTCAGTCTTGTTTTTCGGAGTCAAGATGATGGAGCAAGGGGATGGAGAAGAAGGTGGAACGGACAAAGATGTAAGAGTGGAGTCCGAATGTTCAGGTCTTCATCGAGATACTGATCTGCCAACCTCATCATGCCTTGCCTGGAAGCACCCGACTTGTTCCTTTCTGCAAACCCCAACCACCATGCCACGACCCTCACCAATCACCTCACTCTGCTCTCTCACATGCCACATCAAGCCACGCCCGAGCACGACAGCCGGTCGAGCAAGGACGAACAGCACTACGAAGGTATGGAAAAAGACATGCAGGAAGACGCATGAACGAAGACTCATGCACCATCTTGCACATCCCGATCCATCGCCGTCGTAGTGCTGCTGTTCCTTGCTCGCCCAGCTGTCGAGGTCAAGCGTGGCTTGACGCTGAATGCGGAGGCCAGCTCAAAGAAGAGGCAAACGAAGCACTCTTTCCCATCCTCCCCGTTATCACCCTTGTTCTCCTGCCCAGCAGCCTTCTTGATGCCCATGCGCTCGCCGATGCTTTTGCCTGCCTCAGTCTGGTGTCGAGGTTGCCGGCAGCTGGTGGCGCCGGGTGGGAGGGGCCAAAGAAGGCATGTCGCACTTGCTGCGGCGACGACTTTGGCGCACCAGAAGCCTCTGATGCCATTCCGGCGGAGCCAGATAGTACTCAGCCATTGGTGGTGGTGGTGGATAGACGTACTGGCCTGGGCCGTACGGAGCATACCCGTGCGTCGGCATCCGCGGCTAACGAGTTGCCGGCGAAGCAGCAGCAGCGTAGTTGTCGTAATATGCCTCCTCGGTCATCTGGTGCTGCGTGCCACGGTCGAAATGGAACCGCCATCGCCATCGCCAGCGGAGACGGAGCCGGTGGCGTTGGCGGAGTGCGCACGCCGCTGGACATTACGCGTTGCCAGCTGTCGAAGTTGCGTCTGGAATGGGGTCAGCGGCGTGTAGTCAGAGTAGACGCTCAAGAGCAGCTTACCCATCGAATGTCAATTGACACTCTGTAATCAAGCTCCCCCTCGTCACAGAAGAAACGGTTTTCCAGAGGCCATGGCTCGACAGTATTTCGCTCTGCTGCCAATTCACCGTGGCGTTGCCTGGGACACGTGGTACGGCAGGGAACCGTCTATGGAGGCGATCCGTTGCGATACGTCCATCACCTCCATAGTGCTGTTCGTCCGCACATGGCTGGCCAGCCTGGCACGGCGGATGCTGGGTGGAACGGGTAGAAGACCGTGGGCAGACCTGAAACCGCAGTCCGTCCATCGTTAAAGGTGTATCCGGTGCGTTTCGTGGGATGGAGGACGAAGCAGTCATGCTGGATGTGACGGTCATCGCTCTCTACCGTCGAACGGCAGGCAGAGAGCACCTCTTCGGACCTTCGTCGACGGCGGAGCACCATAGGGGTGGATTTTGATGGCCAGATGGCCACGCCAATCACCCGAAGGCACCCCGCCGTCATTGAAGACAGTCGGCATTCTGAGGGCTGCCGACATGCCCTTTTCCTTTGGAAGGATACACCCGCAAGTGTCATACAGAGTATGCCGTGGGTATTCAAGCTCCCCATCGTCACAGTAAGCGGCCGAAATGCCGACTTCTGGTGTGGAGTAGTCGATAGTGTGCACTGTCGGCTTGTTGTCGACTGTGGTATCTCCCATGAGCTGTCTGGTATTTCGTGCCGTGATCGACATCCATGTCCAGCTTCGTAGAGACTTGACGGTGCCCCAGTTGCGGTCGTAGAAGCGATGACTCAGCAGGCAGTTGTGGACGAGCTGGGCAGGGTTGTGATGTTGTGGTGACGTGCGGCAGGTCTCGGAAAGCAGAGCAGCGATGACGAGGCTGAGTATCCAATGAGTAGCTTCTTGACGGGTGAACTCAGTCATCGAGATGTGAGGAGGACGGTGAGGTGTAAGGTCGAGGCGGAGGGACTTGGAAGTAGCGGAGAGCACGGTCAGAGGCGGAAGTCTCAGTGCGACTTCGAGGAGGACGTCGTATAAGGTGCGAGAGGTGGTCAAGTAAGGAAGTGAAGTGAGAACGTAGTCTTCTACGGCAAGTCAGTAAGGGGCGGATGGTGAAGACAATAGAGAGGGCGACAGACCTTGACTCGAGAGAGTGAATACACGGTAAGATGCGGATTGACGGCTGCCAGTGTGATGGTTGGTGCGGTCCATAGTGGTGGAGGTTGATGGAAGAAGATGATGAGGGAAAAGCTTGGGAGCGAAGTCGAGGCGGTAAGGAGGTAAGTGATGGCGTTTGCGCTCATTCACCGTGGCCTCGGGCTGTAGCATGTGCCTCAGTCGATCAGAAGCTGGTAAGGAATGCCGCTCGCTCTTTTTTCACGTAAAAGAATGACAGCTGCCTGATTCTTGTCGGAGATGCGCTTGTAAGGGCGAGGCGCGACGGGCTGCGGTTGACTAGAGTCTTTTCGAGCAGATTAGCAGTGAACAAGGGGAGAGCTGCAATGTACTTACGTGGTAAAAGTGATCAAGAAGTGCGCGCTCGAGTTACTGAATCGATGTCGCTAACGCTGTGTTTGGTAGTGCGATTCGGGCGGCGAGGCAGAAGTGTCGGCGGCGACGAGTAAGGCAGTGATGTGAAGTGATGAGGAAATGGGTTTCAACTGGAGTGAAGTGTTGTTGATAAGGTGTGGTTGATGGTTGTGTGTGTGTGTGTGTGTGTGTGTGTGGAAGGAAAAGAGAAAGTGAGCGTTCGATGGATGGGTAGTTATGCTGGTGCCAAGCCTTCCATTATTCTCAGCAGCACGAAATTCACCGGGCAAACATTCGTCATGGCATGTGGGCGGGCGCCGAGTAGGCAACAGCCAGTCACTGAGGGGCATTTCATGCATGTGGAACTGATTCATATGCGATTCATCCATGTACGAGCTGGATTCATTGTCACGGGCGAGGAAGAGCTGCACATTAGAGGATCGGAAGGACAGGAAACACGAAAGAGGACGAGACAGCCAGAAAGCTCCGCAGGATGTCTACCAGTCAGTCAGAGCGCAGCTTCGTTGAGCAACGTGGAATAGCCCTGCTGAGCGTGGAAGACTAGGCTCTTGTAACAGACTACTGGCAGACAGGCAGTAGGGTTTCCATTCATTCTTCGATGGCTGGCTGGAAATAGTGACTAGACTAGCACTATGGCCACAATTTCGCTTCCTTGAGCTCAGCGGCATCTACATATTACGGACACCATCTTAGGCGTGTGATCGGCCAAGCTTAGCTGCTAACCCTCTTGTTCACCATCTAGCTGCTCGAACCATCGTTTCAGCACGGTTCTCAGGCCTTACGATTCGCGCTCGCCCAGTCGAGAGTCTCCACGGTCAGCAGACTGACAAATCTACTTCTCCCGCAGATGCTTCATCTTGCGGCAGACGTTCTTGATGTAGACAAAGATGTCGCCTCCGTCCTTTCTGTCCTTACTGTTCCCGAAGGTCCGGGCGTAGTCAACGGCCTTTCCCTTGGTCGGATATCGTCCTGGGAAACGTGTTGCACAGCGAAGGGTCGAGTTGAACATCAAGAGGTAGATCTCCATTACGGGATCCTCTGTGAACAGCAACTTATGGAAACGCATGGTGGCAGTGATGTATGACTGAGCTTGCATTGCTTGACAGAATGAACTAGCTGTACCCAGCGCAGCCTCCTTCTGGACCTTGTGCCCTTCCATGCCCTCTGCCGCGCATCGCGCTTGTTGCTTGTTGCTTTCTTTTCGCTCCCCCCGTTCCCGCCTCGATTCATCCATATCCGCATGTCACTGCCACTCCTCCTGTTCTGGACCTCGCAGCTACAACCAAGGGTCGCGCTGAAGTGGCTGGGAGGCTGGTCTACGTACAGCTTAAGACGCTTGTCGTCGTCTTCGCCCACTTCTCACGCTCAAGCAAGAGCCGTGGGCGAAGACGACGATACAAAGCGCATCAAATTGTACGCAATCCTGCCTGCCATCGTATTCAGCGCCTTTCTGGTGGTGTGAGGGACATTCGGTCGATCGTCGGAGGCACTGTTGAAATCCAATTCGGGGTTTGGTGAGTGGCATGTAAGGTTTGCTAGCCCTTCTTGCCAGCAGCATTTGCATCGATTTCAAGACGAGGAGAGACCAGGTTCCAGACACGTCTCGCAATCGTGCACAGCTTGCCGGCATGGAGCTGGTGTGCTGGGCGTGATTCGTGTGCGTTGCACTGTGTGCATGCCTCGAGGCAACCATCGGGTCGGTGTAGGGCGAAGCGAGTTCAGCTGGCGACCCTGGCAGTTGTTAGTTGCTGGGCATGTGTAGCCATTCACGCCTTGCAATGACTGTGTCTGCCGTAAAGCTCACGTCAATAGCAGTCGTGGTGTCCACTGGAACCTCCAGTTCACCCAAAGTCCATTGCAATGCTGCTCAATTCATGGCGAAGCTTACCGGCGACGGAGGGACCCAGCACAATGTTGGTCCCAGGTCAAGACGGAAGATCATGAGGCAATCGGGTGCGGTGGTAGTCGATGTTCGTTGCGCTGAGCTGAGCATGCTTGTCCATGATTTCCCTGCCGTCCTCAATTCACTTCAATCCAGCCACCCGCGCCCCAGCTCTCGGACCCCCGCATATCAGGCAGCTTCATATCCTTGGAGGAGGTTGTCCGTGATCGCTGTTGTTTGGACTTCTGCATTCGGTCTCTATATTGTCTGATAGATGCTGCAACGGACGCAGGACCTTGAATCTGGTTGCTGGCAAAGCGTTTGATCGGGCTTCTGTTCTTCGGTTGGCGAGATCGTGAATAGCTGCCTGAGTCGGAGTCCTCGGTCAGAATGCCCAGCGTTTCGCGAATACGCGGTGTGCAGGTTGGTCGCCCGCACGAGCAAAGCTGCGGGCTATGTGGACAGCCTAGTGTGGTTGCCTGACCGTATTCCCGTCTCCTTCCACCGCGTCATATACCCAAACAATTTCCTTCTCTTGCTGGTGGCTTCGAAAGCAACTTCGTGGTTATGACATGTTCTCGTGCTCAAGGCTGCGCTGGTTGAACTCAATTGAAGGTCGAGTGCTCACTTTCGCTGCATTGCCGAGTCCTTATGGACGAGACCTGAATAGGAGAGGAAATCAGCGGTGAGATCGTCAGCTTAATGCAGAAGTAAACTGACCCTGACCTTGGAGCACCGACTCCCATGCTCCCGTTTTACTTGAAGAACCTGCGCCACTGAGAGTAGTTCCGCCGCTGCTGTGCTTCCCAATGATCCCGCAGATTGCCAGATTCGTGCTGTTGGCGGTGCAGCTTCGTTGCCATCATCATCGCACTGATGATGTCTTCGTGCTGCTGATCTGTCCAGCTGCTCGCACGAAGAAGAGCGTTCAACTTGGCGTTTTTTGGTCCGCTCGATCATGCCTTCTCACTGGTCATCGGCGAATAGAACGTGCAGACTGATGGAGGTCGATTGAGAGATGACAGTCGATCGGAAATGCAGCTTCGTGAAGACAGCCAGACTGCGGCAGGATTCTAGCGAGGCCGCAAAGCTGCACGCTAAGCAGGGGTCGAGCAGCCAAATGCGACTAGGAGTTGTCTGCCGCTGTGAATGGAAGTGCTGCAGCACCAGAATCGACGTCGCAACGCCACGATCGATGCAGAAGAGTGGTCGAGCGGCTTAGGAATGGGGCATTTGGTGGCTGCCATGGGGAGTCCGGCAAAGGCAGCGGTTTTCCAAGAGATTCCTAGCGCTTTCTCTTCTTCAGGACAGCCCACAACATCCGCGGTAAGCTCTGACTGTTGAAAGAAGTCGACTGTGATGATCGGATCGCTGGCAGTGCCATTCTAACGGTGAGCTCGAGCGAAGGAATCTTGGAAAATCGACGCCGCCCCCGCGAGCATGTCCACCAGATGCAAACGCCGTCTTCCCAAAGCAATGATTCAAGCAGTCATCATGGGCCTGGATGCTCCAGATTTACATTCCGAGACCCATAAAGCAACTGCGCACCCGATTCAGGCCAAGTTCGCCCATCATCTGCAAGCTTCCGAGATAGTCCAGTGACCACTAGTCCCACCTGTTCAGCGCCGCATGTGAGTCTGGGGACTAGTTATCGACTCATTCGCCGTTCTCTGCCCTATTGAGAGACACTGCGAGCATCGGGCGAGTGGACGCTGTTGATGTGAAGCCCAACCAACGTCGAAGGCTGGGGCTGCTGGCGTCAATGAGCCATGGACTTTCAGGTTGACGATTCTTCAAACTTCTGGTCGTTGGACGACATGAGCTGTCAGACCGAGAGGTGCAGAGGAGAGTTCTCTTGTCGGGCAGTTGATACGATTTCTTTGCCCTTCCTTGCAGCAGCCGCATCGGGCCTCGGGGCGGGAACAAAGACAGCCCCAGGCTTTGGGCATACTCGTAGGGTTGTTTTCCTTTGTCTCGTTTGTTGCAGCATCAAATCCTGCCGCCCAGCACAGCTTTTTGCTGTTCTCTCAATAATCCATTCGAGCTCCATGCCACGCTGTTCACTTGCAAACTGAAGTTCACCACAATCCTGTCCCTCTTGCAATAGTCTATTCGCAGAGTATGATGCCTATCAGGCAGGCTCTGCATTCGACGTCAAGGGCCCGACGAGCACCAATTCTTCAATACTCCTTCACGCTCTTCCATCATTTATCTGTCACCGCGGACTCTCTGGCCTTCGTCTCAGACTCACTTCATTGCTTCCTTCTAGTTCACCCTACAGGCCGACTGCAAGACCGAAGTCCAGCAGCTGTATAGTGCGAACTGCTGAGCTATTCCATTCAAAATCGACCATATCCGTCATGAACCTCTTGACTAAGCACGGTCTCATCAGCCGAGTTCTTGCGGATCCGAGAGCTACCATGGAAGCACACCTTCCTGCTATCTCCGCTTCAACTCTTGCGACACGTATCTCATGCCAATTGCAACACTCGATGAGACATGATCGACATTCGCTGATGCCGAAATTCAACGAAAGCTGGCGGGAAGCGAGAGCAGAATGGCCACGTCAGCAGTGTCGACGACGGTGTTACGACACCATGGCTCATCCTTCCGATTGTCCACATCGTTCACCTTCGTCAAAACCGCCACCTCTAAGCCGCGCTAACGACGAGAGCCTTGCTTCATTCGAACGAAGTCAGTGGTCGTGCAAAGCCTCCTGCGCCTCCAGACTGATCTGGCGATGTTGCTCGTTCCTCTGCAGGTGATGTTTCCTATCTATGTTTTTTCAATCCGCGAACTGCTCACTGGAACTCAATCCGAGCACGTACGCTGCCGAAGCGGCGAGCTCATCGAATGGTGCTCTAAGCCCCAGGGAATTATTTAAAAGCCCAGTTGAACAATTTCAACTTGCACAGCGTCCTTGTCGGTCATCACCAGACTTGTCATCGACGCAGGCTTCTCGCCATCGATAGAGTTGTGGAATTGTTTCAGCTGCTTCGAGAGCACGTCAAACAATCATCACCGGCTCAAGCGAGGCGAGTGACATCGTAATGACTGCATCTGCATGTTACAGCTGCTTCTAGAGCGAGGCTCTTGTTGGGAATCGCTGCAAAATCAATGACGAGGCTACTTGAGAAGTCTTGTTGTTCATACCATTTGCTCTCGAAAAATGCGGTAATGATAACGACTTCGGCTATGCTTCTAGTGAGCAATCAAATGCTCGGCTTGTCTGATTTTCTGTCATCTCCAACAGGCCTCTGCAGAAATCCGGATGCGTATCCTCAACACCTTGTGCCTTCCATACCGCCATCGTCCTGCACAGCAAATCGTTGCCATATGGTCCAAGAGACCGTGCCAACTCGCAGCACAACGCCAACATGCTCAACTTCTTGTCTCTTCGCCTCGATGTATCACTTTTCGTGCACCGCGTCGTTTGCCGAGCACAAATCTCAAGTTCTAGCAGCGCACTCGTTTCGAAGTTCGTATTGGAGAACTTGGCCCCCGCGGAATGCCTTGTAATTGTCTCTCCGATCGCTGAAACGAGCTGAGAGCCATTGAGCGTCGATGCTCGATGGCACTCAGGTTGCTCAACAGCCGCAGCCAGACAAGCCATGGAACATCGGTGACTTCGCCGGCTGCCAAGGAATTATCGACTTTGTTCTCTTTTCCCGGTGACGGCGTCCAAAAGATGATCAGGAGGGTGTCGCATGGTCAGTGGTTTCATGGTGTGACACGCTTCGAACCCTGGTAACTACCGTTTGGATGCTGTACGCATCGTCAACGGGGAGAGCTGGCGTTGTGGCCACCGACAGAACCATCTGTCGCTTCCCGGTCTGCTGGTCCAAGAGCTCGGCGTGAATTTGCTTGATCGCCCGGCATTGGCCGTCGGAATGCTACCCAATCGACGGATGAGGCCTGATATCTTCCGTACTGGGCTTTGACTCTAAGGCTCGAGTGCCTCGATCCATCAAACCAGGTGTTGCCGTTGGCTGTACTCGCGTATTCGTCTTCTCTTGCGAATCAACGGTCAAGCTTTAGGCGCGCTTGTCGTCGAACGTGCAGACGATTATGCGTTGAGCAGCTACTGGTCTCGAGTCTCCGCCGAGATAACTCGTTTTGTCCCTGTTGTCATCCACCTAGGCTATCCTTGGGCATAGCTTGGCTGCTCGTGGGCACGAAGCCCGGAACGTCCGCAATTGAACTCCCAGTCATAGTGATTGCTGAATGGTTGTTGTTGTGTCTGTTCATCCTCGCATCTTGCGCCACTCTTTTAGGCCGTCCGCCGTCATTGCCCGTGTCCGCCCTCGATCTTGAAGGTCATAGTGCGAGACTCGGCTCTGGTCCCGAAGTTCGGCGCTGCTGGGAAGCAATCTGCTAGGCGGTTGGTGGGTGGAAAGGTCTCGCGGCTAGCACTGGATATTGTCGTGATCGAGTGTTAAGTGCACCTGTCGACGTAGAGCGCCTTTGCTGAGTCGTTGTCCTTGCTCATGGCCGTTCGTGAAGCGGCGTCGACTTCTTCCACTCTCCATCGCCGTGGTCGTAGCAGCCCATCGTTGCTGTCCTGTGAGCTGCTGCGAAGACTCGTCAGCTTGGACCTTATGTGCAAGAGAAGTGACTGCTGACTTGCTGGACTCCCTCGCAGTTCTTCTGACCGTGGTACGATCGGCTGAATGGCAAAGCGCGAGATTGCGGCTCGTCCTCAATGTTGTCGTGTCCGACCGCCTCCTGCTCCTGTCATCAAAGTTGTTGTTCAGGTAGTACTCGCGTTGTGGGCGCCCTCTTGTAATGGATCCGTCATCGAAACAACCTTGTGCTGCCTTCAAGTCCGCTGCGGGCGCGTCCATGGCGGAGTTGTTTTGTTGTGCTCTTCGCTGGCGTAGCTTGCCGAGACTGCTGTGCAGGGCGCAGGAGTTTGTGCGTTGGTCTACCGAGAAGGCTCGTCAGCTCGCGCTTTCGCAATCATGCAGGTGGTGACAGACTAGCTGGCCAAGCTCAGCGCTCGTCGTGGCAGAAGTGACTGGCACTCTCCCATGAAGTCGCTTATCCGCTCTCGTGGAAAGCTTGGTGACGGTCGATTGTGGTTGCGAGCTGTCCGTGACGGTGTTCAGTCGAGCCTCTGTGGAAGTCAAGACGTGGTCGATACAGCTTCTCGGCGAAGATAGCTGCGGCGACCGGATCTCCTGTGTACGTCCTGACCGTACGCTTCGTGTGCCGCTTCCCGCTTGAGACGAAGACTTGTCAGACTCATGCAGGGCGTCAGTGGATGCGTACCTGATCATCGGGCTGATGGCGGGTTGTTGATGCAGCAAGCGCCCGCCCCCTTGACCCGAGAGACTTTGCTGGAGGAGGCGGTTCTCCCCAGGACTGGTCAAATCGCTGAGCTGGAGGCGACTGCGCCGTCAGGTCAGTGATCTCTTGCGAAGCTGCTGTTGTCGCCGATCGAGAGGTCTTTGGAGTCCGTGAAGCGCTGTGTTGACCGTGATCGTGGGACCTGAAAACAGCGCGAGTTTCCAACGCCGGGCCATCTGGCGGGACATCGGCGTTCTCGTAGCCATTGATGTGCTTCTCGAGTTAGGAGAAGGCGGATTTGACGGCCACAGACCGCGGTGGTTGAATGCCGCTGCTCGATGTGGGCGGCCGGCAACCCTCGCAAGCCATCAGCAGCGATGCGGCCATCCCATCTATCTTCATCCGTCAGCTACTGGCTATGGAACAATTCAATTCAGGAAATCGGAGGCTTGAGCCGGGCTTCTGCTGCTGTGATCCCTTGATCAGTGAAGGAGCAGCGTGACACCGGGTCTACCACCACCACCTTCAGTGACCGCCAGACAGGCCACCACGAGCGGCGCGCTCATCTTCACCATCTCTGAACGCACGAGTGTATCTAGATAGATCAGTGACAGCGTCTTCAATGGCATAGCTTGGTGGCAGGACTGCGAGGCGCCGCGGACGTGACTGACCATCCCCTTCTCTCGCCCACCGTCACTCAATGCCACCACCGCAAACCGCGACCGTCACTCCTCACTGACCGTCACGGCCTCAACGTCCATCAGTGACGGGGCGAGGGCGACGACGACAACACCACAGCAGACAGCAAGACATCAGAACTTCACAAACAGCACCATCGACACCAGTCAGAAACAGTAAGTAAGAAACCGACCCCTCCAGTCGCTGGCAGCAAAGTGCCAACGAAATGATGGGGTCAGTACAAACACCACAACCAACGGAATATACATACCTGCCCCCCTCACCCTCAAGCCCACGCCCTGAGTGATGAAGGTGACGATGCCAGAGCCAGAAATCCAGGAATCCAGATCCAGATCCAGAGCCAGAGCCAGATGCCAATTGCCAATGCCAAATGCCGTGCCGCCTACCTGTGAAGTCAATGGGGTTAGTAGGGAAAGGGGGTAACATACCGAAGGCCCAACCCAATGGGCAAGCACATCAAACAAGGGAAGAAGGTCGAATGGGTGGTGGAAGCCCCCAAGGGATGATGGTAGTGGAGGAAAGAAGAAAGGAAGTGGAAGGGGGAAGAAGGGGTTGATATACCCTCTGTGCGGCCATTTCGCGCTAACGGCCGCTCCCGAATCAATGCCAAGGCATGTTTGAGGCTGGGGGCGCTGTTATTGGCTGGCGGAATCACAAATTGTTGGCTGCTTGATGCTTGGATGACGGCGAGGTGAGGTTTGGGGTGAGGCGTGTGGCTGGGGTGAGGCGTTGGAGGAGCTGGAGGGTCCTGGGAGAGCAGCTGGAGGTGGAGGAGGGTGGTATTGCACCCCCTTCTGGTGTGGCAGGAGTCTTGTAATGTGCATGGCTTGATCTATAGCATTGACAGTCTTTATGAGAGATGCGGCGTGTTTCTTGCCACAGTGTAGCGTTGTCAATGGCGATTTTGAGGTCAAAGTCGTGCCTCGACGGCCAGCCAGTGCTGGCGGCAGGGTACGACAGCAGCAATGACCGTCAGCAGTGATGGGAGATCAGCGACGACGGCAATTACAGGAGATCCAATGCTATCTAGTCACTGGCGATGTCTATAGCGGCGCGTGAATGGAGCGGGAGGTCGAGCGCCCTCGTTGTCAGAAGCAGAGTCCTCGCTCGTCAGAGCGAGCGCTCCTCCACCAGTGACGGCAACGTTCTGACAGCGATAGGATCATTGTAGGCGCCTCAGGTCATTGTACTGCCATCGAGCCAGCAGCGGCCGTCGTCAGCGCTGTCAAGCGCTCTCTGGCAGCGAACTTGGAGGCTGACGGCGGCGACGACGAGAGGACGACGGCGAACCTGACTGACAGCGCCATCGACGGCGGTCACTCGATAACAGACAGTTCTATAGACTCCTCACTGAATTCCGTTTGAATACCACCACGGGCAGCTCGCGGCGGCATTCCAACCAGACTGGCTACCAGACCCTCACGCGAGCGAGCTCTCGACAACGACAAAACCGTCAAAGAGCCCCCCCCTCCCCCTCAATAGAGTAGCATTGAAGCAGCAGATTTCCTCTACACCTGCGGGGACTCACACCGGTGGCGGACTACAACATTGACGGCTGTGATAGCAAGGCTGTGACAGCATGCTGGCGGACTGGAAGGGCAGCGCCAGCAGCAGCACTCACTGGACGACGAACTGCGAAAGTCGCTACTCACTGACTCCTCGATCGAATCCGGCCACCAGAAGGTCGAAAACGAGCTGTAGGTCAATGGCGGCCTGGGTCTCACTCACCGACACCACAGCAGAGAGACTCACGACTAACCAGGTTTTCCGCCCGAGACACAGCAAAGAGCTTCAAGAGGACTCAAACGCACGCGGACCACCGAGGAGCGCTACTCCATTCAGCATCCCCCTAGCGGAGCCGACTAGACGGGCAACAAGGCCCGCTAAAAGCTCGTCTTTCACTCGCGGAGGAAGAGGACACTTCACTGCCAACGACTCGATCCAGCAACTGTAACCATTGACTGAAACACCTCCAGCAACTGTAACCATTGACTGAAACACCACCGACAGCAGACGCAAGGTCAGTGAACCGTCGGAGCCGCCGACAGAAATGACCGACGAACGAGCAGAACACCAAAGACATCGTATCAGCAGCATGGAAGAACGAGCGGGCGCTCACTTCCAACCGGAAGGGCACGTCCACGAGACCTGTATCCGTCACCGCTACAGGAAGCTTGGAAGCTCACAGTGGCCAGCACAGGAGTGAATTGAGAAAGCAGTCGCCAGGGCCGAACACAGCAGAAGAGCAGCAGTCGTCGATAGCCGCACTCGAGTGCACAGATGGTTGAAACAAGAGCCAGGATACCATGTTGAAGAGCAGCGTACGAGTAGTACGGGGAGCAAGAGCGATTGAGCTTAAGATACCGGCGAGGAAGAGAAGAACGCGAAATGGACTTTCGACAATCTTGGATATGGTCGCGGGTCGTGAACTTACGTGGACGTGCTTTTGCTGGATGTAGCAATCTGACAGCTTCAGATCTCCTCCTACTTACAAAGCTGTCTGGAGCTGTTTGTGTTTATCGGGGAAAGACTGCATGAGGACAGCGTGGTTGAGGAAGGGAGTACAATACAGCGTGAGGACTTGGTGATACAGGTTAATTCATGCAAGAGCGTTCTTGACTGTTACTTCAGGACCAGAGCAGCGTTCAACTTTATTATTTGATGAAGCTAGGTAGCGGGGAGCAGCGGTGTATCTTGATGAAGTTGGTCAATTGCAGAAGCTAAGTACGTCGGATGCCATACTCGACTCTTTCCCGTTCACCTCTAACGATGTCTTGGCTTCCGTGCTTGCGACTCCTCCAATCATCGGTCAATTCCTTCATTCAACCTCGTCGTATCCACTCAGGCCTTTGCAGAACTCCTGACACACCTCAAAATTCCCCAGAGTGCACCCCAACACCCGGTCGACGAAGAACATCCCATCCAAGGAGCAATGATCGACCCCCTGCTTGTCTTCCAGCACCATGCTGTCGCAGACCATCCCATCAAATACAGAGCCTTCGCGCACTTCGACGCCGAAGACTTGGCCGAAGATCTTTGGTCAGACGTTGTCCATCGGTTTGTATTTTTCTTTCGCGAAGCTGATTGGGCCGCGAAGAATGGAGGTGATCGGGGTGGACCATTTGGACGGGCTGACGAAGGGCGGTGTATCGGGCTGGCAGATCGTGATGGCCGAGCAGGATGCGTCGGACGAGTTCGTCGGGTAGGAGGTTCGTGTTGCCGTCGTGGTCTGCGGCGGCTTTGATCGATCCACGGAGGTGGACTCGAAGGTACTGCTCATCGAGGGTGTGTGAGTCGTTGCGGACGGGATTACAATTCTTGGGCTGGCTCCTATTGAATCGTTGCACTCGGCCTGGGAAGCTGTCAGTATCGCCGAGCCTGATATTGGAAGCGTTGAGGCCGCATTCGAATGTCATTGGACATGCGAGTGCATGTGCAGTAAAAGGCGCCGAAGAGTCTGCCCATCATGTCGTGGACGATCTGCACGCCGTCGCCAGATGTCTTCACGCCATAGTCATCTCTCAGCAGCTGCTCGCAGTGAAACTTTGCGTTGATCCATTCTCCAGATGCTGCGATTTCGTCGTTGGTGTAGGTTCGCTGATATGCACTGCGTGATAGAGGACGGCTTGGAAATGCGGTGTTGGAGTGCGCGACGGCGCTTGCAAGCAGAGGAAGAAGACGAGGACGATTCGGTAGTTGTCTGAAGCGCAAGTGATAGACAAACGGGTCTTCTTGCTTGTGCACCATCGATATCTCCTGCTGCCGACGGCTGCAACGCTAAAGGGCAACATGCATAGCGATCAATCGTTCGTTCGGCTGCTTGGCGATTCAAGGCGTTATGGTCGTCGTTCAGTCTCAGAAAGAGGATTTTCACCGCTGGCGAGTCGGAAGATCACCACTTCACACGAGAACAGCATATATGCACTGTCTAGGGTGAAGAAGCATATGCTGAGAATCAATGGATCCATGAAGCAAACGTCTTGCTGCCATGCGTACATTGTCCAAGACATCGAGTTTGCTGTCTCAATTCTGCGCAAGCAATTGGGCAACCGACTAGATCTTTCCTTTCTCGCGACACAGTACTACATAAAGCCCTTCTCCCAGACTTGTAAAGAGAGACGTTGTAGGCATAACGGCATGATCTCACACAATAATCCTCCTCTCAATATTCTCCTCTGCTGGGTGAGCGCGTTCTGCTGCTGCAGCGCCACAAATCGCTCTTTGTCTCCTACTTTCACAATACCTTTGTCATCTCCGATATACACAACAACGCATGAACAATGCCCTCGTGGGTCAACATATACACTTTCTCTTATTCATCTCCATCTATGCACAATGGTGATTGTCAAGAGGGTGGGAAGGACAGTCGAGCGAAAGACAATCCGCAGCGTGCGTGAAAGATGAAGAACAACGCCGTTGTTGTGAAGTGCAGCCTTTCACTTTCGCACCGTGACTTCCACGAAACGATTAAATACGCCTTCTGTCTGGCCATGATCTCGACTTCTCCAATCTCAAACCCCAAGAGAAGACGAGCGACTACAAACCATCGACTCCAAATCTTCTCCTCCACCACCAACAACCACTTTCGAACGCCGATTTCGAAGACCTACCGACGACCGCCCAACATGCAGAAATCCCAGGTCACTGGCCGTGACATCCTGCTGCCCGCCAGTCGGCGACCATGGCAGATGGACGAGCGCCGCGTCCTGCTCCTTCTCTTCGCCCTCTGGACCCTCACGGATGGCCAGAAGGAAGCAATCTTCCACGCGTTGTTCCCCTACCGTCATCTGTATAAGATACAGAAGCTACGAGACCAGCACAACCAGCGCTGGAGCGGTGGACGACGAGAGAGAGATTGGCGTCGGCTGGACCGACCCAATGACTTCGATGCGTCTCCGTACACGAACCAGGAGTACGCCGAATTCGCCAACGCCGTAGCAGACATCGAGCGAGAGGCGGCGAATCTCAACATGCCGCTGGTGCTGAGAGTTGCGCCAACACACGAGTTCTTGAGGCTCGTTCCTGCTGGTACGGCTGGTGTTCCGGGCGGGTCTGTTGCGCCTCAACAGGCACAAGGGCCAGCAGCTCCTCCGGCACCAGCAGGCCCAGTCGCCGGCCCTTCGCAAGCACAAACGCCTGCCGCAGCCGCTCCACCGCAGACTGCCTCGCCTGGACAAGGAGGGGACGATGCAAACATGGTGGAAAACGATGGACAGGAAGAGTTCATGGACTTGGAAGAGGATATTGGCCAACCAGCAGAGGACGGCGCAAACATTGTTGGCAATGATAGCCAGCAGGATGCATTTGACTGGGACAATCCTTTCGGCATCCCCAGAACGGACGAAGAGATGCAGGCAATGATTGACGAGCATCTGAACAATCTGCCTGACCTGTTCGACCAGGAACCCGCCGTGCTCGGAAACCTCGTGGAAGACATCGAGATATTCGCTGACGCTTCCTGAACGTGCCTCTGCCAGCCTTCTCCTTGACGCTGCCACCAATGAACCCACTGACGCTTATCAACGGCAACGTGGATCGCAGGAAGCGGTCAGGCGCCATTACAGCCACGGAGACGAGGAGTGTGCAGAGCCACCACTTGGGCACAACCTGCGGAGAATACAATGACTCTGCTGCCAGAAGACGTCTCAATGTCCATGTTTGACAACACGCTCCGGGGGCTACTGGTGAGAACTCGTGGAAGGCCAGTCGTGCACAGAAGAGATGTTGGCGAAGGTTGTTTTGGTGATGGCTTCATCCCAGTCACTGGGCCCAATGTTTGAATAACTCCATATTCTGCTGCGGTTTCCAGGCGAACGTGGGTTGACAAGTTGCTGATGGTGGATGTGCCGGGCGGTGTCAGAAGGATTCCGGTGATGCTCTGCGGGGATGACTGCCAGATCTGTTAGGCAAGTCAGCATGGCGAGAATGGCGCAGCTTGATCTGACTCTGACGAGATCGGAGCAATGATGACAAGGTACAGGCAAACGGTTCCTGTTTTGATATGAATCCCCATGGCGAAGCATTTGATGAGCGTTGACATGGACATTTCCAGCATTCATATCCTCAAAATATAGCATAGAGCAACTCCACGTAAAACTTTCACCCAGACTCTCACTCCCCACCTCTCCTCACCGCATCTCTCACCTCCTCCAAATTCCTCTCATACTTTTCCAAATCCCTCTTTCCCAGCCCCAACCCCTTCAAAACCTCTTTCCAACCACCTTTGATTTTCGAACTGCTCGGAATCGGAGGCGCATTTTCCCTGTACCATCCATCAGCAAACCAAACTTCATCGCTACGAGAGGAAAAGAGATGATTAGAGAAGAAAAAAACCCCCGCATACTTATGACTCTTCCCCGCCACAATATCCCACCTCTGACACTCTTTCCGGCCAAACGTCCAAGCATTCTGACCCACGCGATCGCCCGTATTGCACATCATGAAGAATTGCGCTTTGCAGATTTGCGAGGGCACCCATTGGGGTGGGTTGCAGTTGCCTATTTTCAGGCAAAATCACATCAACTCGGCGATTGTTCGTGTGGGGGCAAAAAAAAAAACAAAAAAAGGACGACGCACCATTAATTGCCACCCAGGCATATGGGAACGGATTGCTTTTGACTCCGGCGCTGCTGTACTCGCTGGGAGCCACCATGTTGGTTTCGGAGCAGAAGCGGTTGACGGCGTCGACGACGTATTGGTTTTTGAGGCTGCATTGGATTTCGTCCGGTTTGGCGGCGAGTGTGAGGGTCAGGAGAGCCGAGAGGGCGAGGAGGAGGTGGTGCATTGTTGGTTTGTGTTCGTTATGGAGGCACGTGGGGTGGGATCGTTGGTTGGGAGGTGATCGAGTGGGAGGAGTTGGGGAGGAGGAGGAGGGTTGGAAAAGACATGATCGTGATGGGTGCTGATTGTTTTTGGGGGGGAATGTTATTCAGGGCAGGATGCGGTAGGTGTAGAGTTGAGGAATGATGGATTCAGGGAGCAGTGTTGATCACACTGTGGGGAAGAACAAAGAAAGTTTTAAGCGACATCGGGGCAGCCAGGCGAGATGAGGTTTCTTTGTTGTCAGGAGTATGAATTTTGACGACGGTTCAGCTTCATCAATTGGTATTGTGCCTAGTCGGTGTATTACTGGGGTTTGCAAGCTTGGTTCTCTGTAGCGGCTGGGACTGTGCTACCATGTGTGCGTGAAGTATGCCTATCGACGAGTCGTGAGCTGCTGTCTGCTTCGATTATCCAAGGCTGGACACGCTCAGGGTATTGGTTGTGCCTCGACAATGTTTAGAGACAGACACCTCAGACCATCTCTTGCGCATCTATCCAGGTACCAGAGCTCCCGTGACCAGCAATACCAACACTATCATCATTGCATCGGCGCTCATATTTCATCATTCCCTGTCTCCTACCGAGATTGAAGATACCTGGCTCCGCAAAACGTCCGAGAGTCTGACTTCATGCGGAGGACGTATTCATATATATGTGCTTGCAAGTGGATAGTTCTAAGATCCATGCGAGAAGATTGGAGATTCTTTCCGTTGCACGCGTTGACAACAGCATAGGCCACCCTTCCCGTCGCGTTTGTTTCCGACGGGATACGCTATCCTTCCCGTCGCGGATGATTGCAATGGCATTTGGTACAGGTGCAGCAGTGGACATTATTTAATCCATCGACTGCACCCTGTTCTTCTTGCTCTCCCTCTTCTGTTCTCACATCGCGTTCGAAGCTGCTCTACTGCAGCTTCACTCACTGCCCGATCTGCTTTAACACCACTTGCACCTGGTGCGTTGAGCATCACATCGTTAGAGGACACCCGCGCTACGTATCAGCAGCCTTCCACAGGCGCCAAGTCGCTCTTCTAGCATCCAGATCCCGCCTGTTGGAGTGGGAAGAGGCAAGTAGAGCGTTGAGTTCTGTGAGAAGGTGGAAGATGATGCTCCATGATGATTCGAGGGCAATTGCTGATATTCATCCGTGTTACTGTACTGGCCCCGCAGCGGGATCGTCGACCTCGTCCTCTCACATACGCACACCACCACCACCAGCTCCCCCTCATCTTCCACACTCTCCGATCTGCGCAGTCGCGACTGCGCAGAGCCATCATACACTTACATCCTTCCATTTTCTCGGCGAACCACATCGAGACATCATGTCCGCCATCGCTCTTACCGCCAAGAACGGAGTCCTCAACACCACCGAGGAGCTGCTCGAGCTCATCCTCAGCAATCTTCCAAGCCTATCGCTGTACGGACTCCTCAAGCGTGTCAGCAGCTACTGACAAGCTCACATCACTGCCACCCCCGCTTTCTCTTACCGACTACCACAACGAGCATTGGATCACTGACGGACTGGTGTTAAGGCATATCTGGGGGTGCACGTCGCTGGAGGCCTGGAGCGGACACTCGATCAAGATAGGCATATTGATGGTTGTCCTGGTCTCCGATGGCTTAGTGAAGGCGGTGACAAGGGCAGATCTTTGGTATCACCCTGTGATTGCGCAGAAGGAAGGCGACGAGATTCTGGGGAAGATTGTGGAGTTTCCGCTGCAAGAGGATAAAAAGCGCAATGAAGCTCGTGTGCAAGTGCCTTCTACGGGCAATTCTCGCCGGGAAGCGTTGGACCATGTGGACGACCACGAGAGCGAATGAGATGCATCATCATGAGAGAGAGGCCAAGCGAATCGAGTTGGACGAGTGAGAGGATGCTTGGCACGGCGCTTACACTTGCCTGATACACGAACCGGGAAAGATTCCTCTGTACGTCGACGAAAAGGCAAGTGAAGGACGAACTGCCAGCTGCTCTCCGGAGAGCCATACACGCTGGGCGGCAATGAGGTTGGAGATTGGAAACTTCTGCAATTGCAACAGAGATGGGCAATAATTGATTGCCTTTTCAGGTAAACTTTTGCTTCTCATGCTTCTGCCCCAGCGAATCACGTAACGGCAGCATTTGTGGAAACATGGGGCGCAACCGGGTTGTAGTAAGCGGCAAAGCATAGTATAGCATAGCACTTTTGAAGAATTATGGTTGATATGTCCACGATCCCGCTTCCTCAACGTCGATCTATCAACGTCGATCCAGGCCTGCCATGATGCAATGGTCCCGAAAAGCGGGGTCGACGACGGCCATTCCCAAAAAGCATTGAACATATAATACAGACAGCACCTAGACTTAGCAAGGAACAGACCTCAGAAACCATAGTAGCAGATCGACAACTCCAAAATGTCCTCGGAACTAGCAGAAACCTACGACCACAATAACCACCCCGTCAAACACGGCCGGGCCCGCGTCAACGGTATCCGCCTACACTACATCACCGCCGGCTCCGGCCCGCCCCTCCTCCTCCTCCACGGCACGCCCAAGAACAGCTTCTACTGGTATCGCGTCTTCCCCCTCCTAACCCCCCACTTCACCGTCGTGGCCCCAGACCTCCGAGGTTTCGGGTACACGGACAAACCGCCTTCGACGGATGGCTACGATTCCAAAGAACAGGCTGCGGATGTCGCGGATCTGATGACGCTGTTGGGCCACGAGAAGTTCTATCTGCATGGTGAGGATCGCGGAGCGGATTATGCGTATGCCGTGGCGGGGTTGTATCGCGAGCGGGTGCTCAAGTTGAGCTTTGGTGAGATGTTGTTGAGTGGGTTCGGGTTGGAGGAGAGTAATCTGTGGAGTCCGAAGAATGTGGCGGCGCAGTATGAGATGAGGGGGGTTTGGTGTTGGGTTCGTAAAATTTTTAATTTTTTTTTGCCGATGGGATTTCTGTCCGCAGATATTCTCCCGTGTGCACATGTGAACTGATGAAAATGGTTGTAGCATTTGTCCTTCTTCTACATCCCGCATATCCCCGAAATGCTCATCCAAGGCCACGAGCGGGAGTTCTGGGAAATGTTCATCAAGCAGGAATGCTACAATCCCTGCATGATTGAGCCCAAGGCTTTGGATCACTGGATCGAATGTGTCAAGCAGCCGGGCTGCCTGCGAGGGATTCTGGAGACGTATCGTGCGGGCTTTAAAAATGGGGAAATCAATCAGGAATTGGCGAAGACGAAACTGACCATTCCCGTCATGACGATTGGTGCCCCAGAATTCTTTGGGCCTACCGTCAAGGAATGTGCAGAGAAGTTCGCGGAGAACGTCGTGAAGAGTGAGATTTACGAGGAGTGTGGTCATAGTTTGGCACTGGAGAAGCCGGAGAGATTGGCGAAGGACTTGGTGGGATTTTTCTTGGATACGCCTGTCTCGTAAACTATCTGCAGGGAAAAGCGCCTGCTTCTTGCTATCTTGTGGCTTTCAGAGTCAGCATAATGCAGAGATATAGGAGTATCTGCTCTGAGATCTTACTTACCGTGCTACTTCATGTCTGCTATCTTCGCAAGAATCGCAAGAACTCCGATTCGGAATTCTTCAGCTTCGCCTCCCGACGCTCTCTCTCAATGCCAGAGAGCGTGGGGTCATTCTCGAGCTCCTTCGCCCTGATCCAACGTCAATACCACTCACCATGTAACATCTTCAAAATCGTAAAGTCTTTACCTCTGGTTCCGGGCCCTCGCTCTCTCCACGTTCTCCAGGACAAAGTCCTTCGTCTCGCGCTTCAGCGCCTGTGCATCGTCCTGGATGGCGGGAGAGTACTTGTCGGGGTTCTTGGTGGGTGGCTGGTCGCCGAAGATGGTGCTCGATTGCTGTGAGGACATGTTCTGTCGCGCGCGCCACGTGTCAGCGCACTCATTACTCGACAATATCTGCTTCATTCCTAGCCGCTGAGCGACGTCAAGCCACGAGACGGGCCCGAATACTTACTGCTGTGTGGTGTGTATGTGATCTGGTAGAAGGAAGAGTTGCGGTGATGAACAAAGAAAGCTTTATTCCGCAAAAGCTTTACGCCAGCCGTGATTGGCCAGGCAGACAATACCCATCTCGACGACAAAGAAACGAGGCCTCAGGCATAGGATCTGTACGTTGGAAATCGTACGCGCGAACAATATCAAGCTCATCACGCCGTTGATTGCACCGCACGCATGACCTCCGCTACGCTATTCCGGGAAACGACTCTTTCACTAGAGGTGAGAAAGAGACGACTCCATTCTGGGCCTCTCTCGTCGATTCAGATATATACCCTCATCCTCCGCCGTCTGATCCCCGACCCTTCTCCCCAAGAACCACATACCACCCACACACTCTTTTACCCCACCACCAAACAGCTACTACAATGGCCCGCAAACCATACAGCTTCATCAACCCCAACGGCACCGTCGGCTGCCAAATCTTCCGCGTCGACCAGAGTGTCATGGAAGAATGCGTCAACAACCTCCAAGTTTTGAGCAGCAAGAAGGGTCCGCCGAAGGCTCCGGGTTGCACGATTCTTTGAGCTGCTTCACACAGGCAGGAAGCGAAGAAGGATATCACGATGGAGACGGGGAGGCGAGATTGTGATTTGAGAGGAGCGGGAGGAGGGGCAGGAAGCATCAGGAAGGGAGGAAGATGATGATCGTCGATGACGGAGCGATCGAGCGATCGATGTTCGAGGGGCGGACATGTATTAGTTGGGAGACTACGATTTACCCAGACAGGCAGACAGGCAATGCGAGTTTTGGTGTTGCTGTATCATTGATCCACATACTTTGCGTTCGATTCTATCATGCCATTCTACTCTATCGTCGTCGTGTACTGTGCGCTCTATGCTATCTGTCGTTCTATCCTCTGTCGTTCGCTCTGCTCTTTCATGTGGTCAAGCGTTGGAAGTCTTCTACAGAAAGAAGATGCACGCCTTGAAGACGGAAAAGCATCAGCGCGAACAGCATCAAAGGCTGAGCGAAGATGATAAGCTTGATGCCAGTGTTGACGTCCGCCAGCGCCAGCTCCTCTTCGTCCTCCTCCGTCTCCTCGACCGGCTCCTGCGTGGTTTTGTCTTCTCCATCCTCGTGAGCGACCTGCTCAACTGCTTCTCACCAGCGATGCTGTCGTCTTGAACCTCTGCCGTTAGCTCATCCTGCTTCTGCACCATGACATCTTCCTGATTGCCCGTCTCTCTGCTCAACATTTCTTCCTCTCCTTGCTGCCGCCACTGTCTTGTACTTCACCACATCGAGCAACTTCTCCACTCCCTCCTTTTTCACCTTCTCCAACATTGCCTTCGTCCAGCGCATAGGTCTTCGCCTTCGACTTCCACTTGCACAGCTCCCAATTTCATCGCCAGAGCAGCCTGCACCATCTTTCCGATGGTACTGCTCGAGGCCTTGGCAGTGGCCATGGTGACTGGCCGGTCGAGAAAGATGGTGCCCGGCTTGAAGTATGTGACGACGACTGACAACTCGCATTGCTCTGGCGTCCCAAGGGTGTAAGCAGCGGGAGGCGAACGCTCGGGTCTTGGCGACTGTCGCGGAATCGGGAAGGTGGAGGGCCATGACGAGGTTGACTGGGTCGTAGCTGAGGGGAATTCCGGTTAGGAGGAGGAGGAGACATTTCTGGTCCTCCGGGATGTAGATGGGCAAGATGTCGCTGATGTCGATTTGAGCTGGCTCCGCAGACATCTTCTGGTGTTCGTGGGACATTGCGTCGTTTGGCATTGGCTCGTCGCCTGGCTCAGTGGCCTGCCGTGCGTCTGGTATTGCAACCCACTGGCCGTACTGGATCAAGGTGACTGCTGTGGCGGCTTCGACTTCGTCGGGGCTAGGACACCCTAGGGCATGCCCAGGTCATGGTTGTCTTCTCATCTCCGAACGTTGTGATCTCGTCGTCAACAATCTCTTCAGACTTCTGTTTGACGGCATCCTCGTCTCTGCTGCCTTCCTCTGCCTTCCACCACACTCTCTCCTGTAAAGCCTTGACCGGAGCAGCTGCCGCCTGCGCCAATGGCTTCGCGAGCGTCCTCCAGAGTCTCGTACTGGAGAAAGGGAGCGAGTGTGCGTGAGTACTGATACAGTACCTCCGCTTCTGCAGCTCGATGGCCTTGCTCGCTGTGCTTCTTCGAAGGCGCGTACCTGGCTCTAACGGCTCTTGGTCAATCGGCTGCATGATGGATGGGTCGATCTAGATGACAGACGGCGACGCGGTCAATGAGACCATTCTGTTGGATGACTTGGTGTTTTGCGTTTTCGAGACACCGACGTTTGCCATTTGCAGTGTCGTAGGGAGCTGGCGAGTATGCGATGGATGTGGTCGGAGTGAAAATGAGTGCCTCGAGTCGTATGGCACGAGCTGGATGGACGACGACGACGAGAGGTGTCGACTTTTGATGATAAAGGAAAGAAACAGTTGACAGTGTGAAAGCTGGGATGCAGCAAAGCCATCGTCGCTTGTGAATGACATTGCGTGTCCGATCGCGCGAAATATCGCATCGTCGTTCGTGAATGACATTGCATGTCCGAACACGTGAAGATAGCATTTTGTTCCTCGAGATACTCCGTCCCAGAACTCAGAAGCGCAAGGACAGCCGTGGCGATGACACCCACATCAGTGTCTTGCACTCGCCATCTTGAGCTTCAGCGTCTCGCTCTACTATTGTGCATGGGCCCGGAAACAGCTGTACTGCGACTTGACTTGAGTGTCTCTGAAACCTGCTTCCACGATGGCTACGGTCTGTGCAAGACGTGTTTGGCGGGATCGATCTGCAGCATAGACCCTTCATCCATCACCTGGGCTTAAATGCTGCCCGGCTTAGAATTGGAGAAGTCTGCAGTCATAAGTCCTTGCCCTGGTGGAGACGGAAGGAGAAAGCAGAATTGCACCGCCATTGCGAAGAAAATGATTGCAAAATTCCTCTTTACATTGGATTCGTTGGCGACACATAGAATCTCCATCATTTCACCGACATTTGACATATGTACGCGCAGATCTTGTATCTCACACAATGTTTTGCCGACCCTCTCCGCCGTCCTATACGAGGCATCTCCGGAACCTCGAGAATCTCGTCCGTAACGAGAGCCATCCTTCTCTTGTCGTATACCGCCAAGCGCTCGATACAATTCCCACCATGCCAGGCTCTCCAGTCTCCCACACTACTCGAGCCCGTCCCCTTCCACTTGCTTCCCTGCCATCTCTGAGGCGAGCTTGAGTTCGACACCACAATGGTAAGCCCATGCAATCCTTTCGTCCATCCAGTCATTCGTTGGGGAGGACCAACAGGGAGAGTACAGAGCGAGTGCTTTATGTCGTGATGATTTGGAATGGTTGGTACTGGAAAGAAAACGCTAAAAGGCGAAGAATTCTGTCTCCGTGAGCCCTTCCAAGGCATAGGCCGACTGAGCAATCAGTGACGCGAAGCTTTTGGGGTTAAAATACTTTGTAGTTGCTTGACACTGCTGCAAAAGGCATCTTTGCAATAAGGCAGATGGCTTGAGGTTGGACGCCTTTCATGGCGATTGTTTGGTTGAGCTCCCTTCGACACAGAATATGCAAGCCGCACCTCCAGTAGATTGAATGAACTTCCTTCGAGCGATGCTGAGCTGGTGGGTTCAGTCGTTCGGTGTGGTCTCACCGCTCTCTCGTGGGGGCTGATTCAGTTCCAAGTGACCCAGAGGTCTTGACGCAGGCTGGAGATGCAGGATATCTCAGGGAGGACCGCCATGGCAAGACAGCGGGTAGATAGTGTCTCGATGTATTCATCAAAGGCTTGTTGATGGAGCTACCATGGGCCCGCTGTCCTGTCATTGATAGAAGGTCGACCAGAGAATTCAGGCTCTGGCCGTGGAGCTACTGCACGTTGCAAGACGAATGAATCCGTGGAGGCCTGGTCCAGGTGATGCGCTTCGCAACTGGTGCTGACCACGCGGTCAGGCCTCTTGGGGCTTGACCGTCGATACGGCCATGGGCTTCGAGATGATCCTTGACGTCGCGGCCGTAGTCTGTGGGTAGGTGCTTCAATGTCGACTTTGGATATCAGGTTGTCCATAATTGCTCATTGGCGATGGAGCCCAGCAGCAACGATGCCAACAACACTCCTTGCAGGTGGTGAGGAGAGCAGTTGGTACCTCCAGCTGTAAATTGCGCAGCTCGTTGTAGACGCGGGATAGCGTGTGACCGGAGCACACAGTTCGCGGCGCGAGCATACGTCTTTTTCAATTGCTATCGTAACGACGTGCTGCCCGACCAGTGGCAATGAGGTTGCGAAAGCCGCGGCGAGGATGGCATGCTGCGATTGGTGGCCGCTGTATGACTTGTCCGCCAGAGACACCGCTGCTTGATGCTGGGTGCAGATACAACGCAGTTGAGACTGCTGAATGACCGTGGTCTCATGCGAGCTCAGGTAGAAGTGACTCAGCAGGGTGAAGACTGTTTGGCAATGTGTTGGCGTCGGGAACTCATCTACGCCAGAGCACTAGTGCCTGACATTGCTGTATGGTTCTGGCATCGTGCAAGCTCAGGTAGAAGTGACTCAGCAGGGTGAAGACTGTTTGGCAATGTGTTGGCGTAGGGACGTCATCCACGCCAGAGCACTAGTGCCTGACATTGCTGTATGGTTCTGGCATCGTGCGAGCTCAGGTAGAAGTGACCAAGCAGGCGGAAGGTCGTCTGTTGGTTGGCTGGCGGTTCAAAGTGTTTGACGCCAGAGAGACTCTTTCTTGGTATACGAGTGCGAAGGAGCAGGTGCTTGGCTCAGAGAGAGAAGACTGGGTAGCCACCAAATGGTCTGTTGCTTGCCTGGCGCTGTATAGCATTTGATGCCAGAGCTACTCTTCGTTGTGTACGAGTATCAAGGCGCTGGTGGTGGACTCAGAAGGGGACGATTGAGCAGAACCGAAGTGGTTGGTTGGTTGGCGCGCGTTCCACGGTGTTGCTAGCCAGAGAAACTCGTGATTGAAGTATGAGTCCTCGAGAAGCAGGTGGTAAGCTCAAAGGTAGTTGACTGAGCAGGCACAACGTGATGTGTTGGGTTGATTGACGCTGAAGGGTGTCTCAAAGCGGAGATACCCTTGATCCATTTGCGGCAGCCAAGTTCTTTGATCCACAAAGACCGAGCTAGCCGAGCAGCCACGAATTGATCTGTTGGTTGATTGGCTTTGTTTGGTTGTTGATCCCAGAGCCACGCTTGATGAACGTATGAGTGCTTGAGAAGCAGGCTGTACGCTCAGATGTAGTGGCTGAGCGGGAACAGTGTGATTTGTTGACCGATTGACGCTGTTTGATGCGTTGCGCCAGAGACACTCGTGATTGATGTATGAGTGCTCATTCCCTCGTCGACTCCATTGTACTCGCTCCGAATGCTTGACGTGTATGTATGCGAGCTGCCGTGATTGACGTTGGCAAGATGTTGTCGAAAAGGCTTGAAGAATTCCGAGAGCGGGAGGCTCCAGCTGGCTCCAGGCAGGCAATGAGTTTTCCGAATCCTGGAACCAGACTGATGCCCCCCGACCCAGAGGGGGGTTTGGTAACGCAGTTGTCTCTGCAGGGTAAATTCCCCGGTTCTTCGATGGGAACCACCCATAAAGCCTTGGTGACGGGTCCGTGCCGAGAGGAGAAAGGTGGTGCGTGCTCTGCCGAGCCCAGGAGAACGGAGAAGAGTGGCGCAAAATTCGAGGCTGGTGAACGCTCCAAGAGTCCACGCAGTCTCGAAAGTTGACCGTCTTCCATCGCGGTGGTCGACGAGGTTTATTGGAGCGAGAGAAGGTCAGCCGGGAACAAGAGAGGCTCACGGGGTGAACCGTTCACTGCCATCGCTTGCCCGCCATCACTTCAGGAGTCGTTCGGTGAGCACGAACCATTCGTTACCCATCTCTGACTCCCGTCGGGCGCGGAAGGCATACTCATCGGCAAGCCGATTGCCTTCGCAGGACCCTCGCTCAACGTGCTCCATCTGCACCACGATGTCCATTTCCTGCAGCTCGCGGATGAGGTCCACAATCTCATCCTCCAGAGGGTCGTGTTCCGGGCGGCCAAGAGACCAATACTCCCACGCGAGATCTCCGATGTTGAAGGTCGAATCGACCCGGAGACGGACAACCTCAAAGCTGCCTGTGGCGGCCCAGTCACTCTTCACCAAGTCGAGCGCCATGAGGATGCCGTGTTTCTCGGCAACCTTCGATCCTTGCCTCACCGGGATGTCCATCTTGGGCAGTGCAAAGGCCCGGCAGTCCCAGTACGCGCCCGCATCGAATACGAACGCGCAGCCGGTTCCACCGGTTGCCTCCTTGTATGAGCCGTCGGTGTAAATCTCGACGATGCGAGATGTTTCGTCGTGGTGGTAGCTGGTGGAGAATTCGTAAACGTGGTGTCTTGGTGCCATGGCTGTTCTCTGTTAGCCCTCCTGTGTGGAATGGGTTGGGATCTGATGACTGCTTGCCTTCTGTTCTCTCGGTAGCTGAGGAGAGAAAAGAGGAAAAGAAGTGGGAGAAGGGCGAAGTAAATAGCGGGGACACCACTCACGCGCCTACTGTTTGCGTGCAGAATTCTCGCCTTCAGATGTGCAACGGTCGCTCTCATGCAGGAAGAGCCTCACTTCGCTCCGATCTTCGACCGGCACTTCGAATGGTCAATCGAATTCACGGGGTCATGGGAGTCGATTGGGCACAAAAGGATGGGTCGATACAGCTATGAAAGGGAGGGATGGTCGCCATCTATAGAATCTCCATCGATGCATCCAGTAAGGCCGTTTCCACCTCTCATGGAGTCTGCGTGAACAGGAGAGTCGAGTGACTCCAAGCGCCGTCCATAGCGAGATCCCCCTTATCGCGCCGGTGCGAATGCTCCAGGTGAACTCAGGACAAGACACGGCTCAGTAAGCATGAGATCGCCTCTGGCGAACAAGAGAAGCAGGACAAGGTGCGAGATATGTGGCGCTCTTCTTGTTTTGGTGGCGCATCCGCCAGGCTTGGCGCACAGATTTCTGCGTAACAGCGGCACAGAAATGAATGACCCAAGGGCGCGACGGTCAAAGGGCAGATCGAAGGCAGTGAGAGACTCGAGAGAGAAAGAATGCACAGATGATGGTTCTATGGCAAAGGAAAATGTCCGACTGGTTTGCACCTTGCTCCTTGTCCGCGAAGAGACGAAAGCACTACAACAGTCGTGTTTTGATCTGGGCCGCTCACGCTGGGAAAATGTCCAGCCAGGTCGTTCAACATCTCATGAGTCGCCGCCTGAAGGCAGCGAGGAGAGTGAAGGGACCGCAAGCGCCGTGATACTATCGTGTACACCTCAAAGCAGGTACCACCCACAGGACGGAACGTGAAGAAGAAAAGGAGAAAGTTGGCGACGAAGAGCGGCTTTTTGTACTTCACGGGGCACGGACGTTCACCCTCCACACGTGACGCGCCTCGAGACTCAGGCAGAAAGGCGACAAACAACGTCATGGAGATGAGAAATGACTTCGAAGAAGACGGCATTTGGCATTGACGGATCTATCAACAGCAGGATGAAATGTCCGCTTCTCTATTCCTCGCGCGCCATGATCTCGAAGAGCAGAGGTCAGTCAAGAAAGCGGTATTGAATCTAGGCAACTCTCGCTGATGGGAAATGTATCCAGCCAGATCGTTCAGACCTCTCATATGATCGTTGCCTGGGGGCATCGAAGAGAGCTGAGTGACCGCGAGTGCCATTATCGTGTGTACGGTGCGGCCTGAACGAGATCATCGTTTCCAATGATTCGCCCAGCCAGTCACCGTGATGATGATGAAGCAGGAAATCAACAGCGAAGAAAGCAGCACCTATTATTTGTGCGCGAGAAAGCTTGGGCCAGACTTGGCATTGCTATGTTCGTTGCCTGCGCCTGACGTAGAGGGAACAGCTGCAGGAGATTTGGCTGCTTGACCGGCAAGGAATCATCGTCAGTGAGGAAGACGAATGGGACAGCTCAATGGAAACATGCCATTGGAGGCATTGTTCATAGTTGGGCAAGTCTCAGTGACAGGAGCATCGTGATCGGCCAGCGTGCACATCCACGGACGAATCGACGGATACAGCATCTGGAAAAGCAGCGAAATAATGGATGATGAGATGAGACCGTAGGCGCTGGTCAACTTGGAGTGAACCATTCACAGCCGTTAGGTCTACGCTGCGACTCGAGGGCATCGTCTTGCTGCATCGAAGGATTGTCCCCGCTTGCTACTGTCTATAGCATCGCCCGTCTCAACGATCTGAAAGACGGCTTCTTGCCGCGGCAAATCACAATCGACAAACGTTCGACTCGGTTGGAGCTTGTTACCAATGTCATTCAGTGCCTGAGTGTTAGTCAAGTATGTTCCTTTGCTCGCTAATATATCATCATTCACAGGCTCGTCCGCAAAAGTGAATGGTGAAGCGTTGTGCATGCCTTCCCAGTGAATCACGCTAGTCCATTGTTAATGCTGCATTAGCCGGCTGTCTTATCGACATAACAATCTCTTCTGCACGCGCGTCTGCTCCTCGCTTTACACTGCAACACTTCGCCGCGCTCTCCAACTGCTCCGATTGTTCCCACACTCGACGCTCCTTTCCCGCCATTTCTTCGTCTTCGATCGTGCCGCGCCGATAAGATGTCCTGCCAGCTTTCGACCCGGGCCAAGTCCGCAGCATCACAAGCTGACATAGACAAGATGCTGTCTGCTTTACCTGCGCGCCTCTCTGTACTTGTCGGGCGCTATGCCGCGCAAGCGCCAGACGAGAAGAAATACATCGTCCGCGCCGTCAACGAAAGAGACGCCGTCACAATTGTCGCCTGCCTCGAGCAGGACGTCCCGAAGGTGAAATCACCCGCCTCCTTCTTCAATGCTTTCACTTACCCCTTCCAGACCAGAGACACCCTAGGCAAGCGCCTCCACCTTTCCATCGACCTCTCGCAAGACTACTCCATCACTCAGCGTGACCCCCTGCAGCTGTACCGCCCAATGCCCTCCCACCTCCCCGAAGCCGCTTTTTCGCAGATCGGAACGTTCAGCATCTGCGAGCCTTACCTCTGGCGATACGCCGACCTCACCGCCAAACCACATCGCGAACACAACTTCCTCCGGCGCTGGACGATCACTTTGCGCCGCCGCTACTCTCTCCTACAACAACGAAGCATTTGGGCGACGGAGGTAGAATATGGTGGCGAAGTCGGGTCATGGGAATACTTCGAGCTACCAGCATCCTCCTCCTCCCCTTCTGCGCCCATCCCTCCATTCCCATCGCGCGCTGCGAGGGAATCGCAGTGGATGTTGCAGGATGAGATCTTGCCAAAGATTCAGAAGACGCTGAAGTTGTTCAATGAAATCCACAGTGATGGACGTTTGACGGCGGAGATGATGTGGTTGGTGCAGAACGATATGAAGTTCTGGACGTGGATGGGCGAGGACAAGGATGGGGTGGATTTGCAGGAGTGGGATCGGCTGGCGGAATTCGCATATGGAATGAGGGGGAGGGATGAGGCGGCGAGGGTGTATCGGAGTGCGACGAGAAAGGGGGCGGAGGGGGTTTGGAGGAGGTGTAAGATGGGGTGAGGAGCCCGTGACAGGATGTGGCAGTAGCGACGGAAAGGGTTCGAGACATGATACCAGCGTGCTAGAGACACAACGTCGACGGACGCGAAATACAGCTTTGACTGTCTGCAATGGCTCAATGCCAATCTCACGACTCTTTGTCTTCCCAACCCGGCGTCATGCGCATTCGCTTTGTGATGGTCCTCCTTGAACCGCAGCGTTTTGTTGTGAACATTCTTTGGTCTGCCAATACTTCCCCCTCACCAGACTGTCGACGATCAGGGTTCCTGTATGCGATCCAACATCTCATCGGCTCCGTGGTTTAGAGTTGTCCACAGATTCGTAGCTTCGGCGATACTTCCTCAGCCTGTGCTGGATCCTGTGGCAAGATGCACTATCCTGCGATTGCAGGTGAACTCGTATGCTGTTGATGAGGTAGGAGCTGATGTGATTGCATAACTTGCCCAACGTTCCCTTTGGAAGCAGTCGAAACGCGAATTGATTGTGGTCCTCGTCGTCTCTTCGCGCTGAAGGGGGTTCACCACCTCGCACTCCAACAGACGCAAATTGAAGTTGCACAGGAAATCACCCGCACTAGTTCGCCTTCTGCACCCGTTCCAGAGAGAGCTTCATAAAGAGGTGCTGTCGCAGTGATCCAAAAGGCGAAGCTGGCGTCCCTGAAATCGACACATTCCTTGGCACGCGGTCAAGTCGCAAAACAACACGACACCTCTCTGTCCAACGCACCACAGCAAAACTCATGCTACCGCTGTTCGCGTGAAGCGATGTTGTCTCTCATATCTCCATCCGTAAGCATTCGAGCGCCGCGAACTCAGAGTCTCGACACAATAAAGTGATAGATCTATGAATCGAACCCACCCACACACACAAAGTCGACAAAAACAAAAAGGAATTGCCGGGGGTGAGATTTGAACTCACGTCTTCAGGAACCGTGCCAGCCAATACCGCCTGCCAAACCGCCGCCGCCGCCGCCGCCTGCCCGCCCGCCGCCGCCATAAAGGGAGAGACTTTCGAGACCTGATATGCTATCCGCTGCACTACCCCGGCTTTTTTTCCGTTGGGGATATGGGAATGGATACCAGTTATATTGGTTAAGGGCGAGGGAGTGCGGGGATGCGGCCGAGATTTGGACTTGGGGAGTTTGGTGAGGGTGAGGAAGCGGGGAGTGTTTGGCTGGCAGATCGCGAGAGACTACCGCCGAGTCTGTGGCCGACGCGAATGCAGGATGTCCCCTCTTGTGCACCATATCGTTCGAGCGATTCAACGATCGACGCCTGTATTCTGCCTCGCTGCGAGCGCAGTGTGGTCGTCGTTGTGATTGAGAGCCGGGGAGAAACGGGAAACCAGCGCACATGACCATAGGGCACGTTTTCATTCACTCACTTTGAGTCAACGACAGATTGGTATCCTCGTCATCGCCGCTTGCTCGCAATGTTTATGCCTGGGACCTGCTTACTTATGAGAGGCATTGTCAGCCAGACCCCGAAATTCAAAGGACGCGCCTCGTCGGCTGCTCACTCGCGCAGCACGAGCTGTCACTTGCATCCTCTAGTCGGGAACCCCAGCATTTCGCACATGGTCCCATGCGCATCTCGCCAGCGAATACCACACCTCCTTGGTCACTTCCCGGTGCGTGAACTTACGGATACGGATTGGAGCCCATACAACTTTCTGCTCAGTTGGTCGTCTCTTCCATGCGACATCAGGGACGTTCGGAACTTGAGCAGCTCGATGGAATACTTCCATGACAGACAGCTTCACGATCCAGCGCTTTACTGCGCCGTACCTCTCCCTCTGCCTACTGTCCACGCCTGAATGATCGACAGTGCAAGTAGTAAGAAAGCAAATTAAAACATACACGAAAAGACGTAGCGCACCAGCGGCCGGAGAAGTGATTGGAGGAATGATGGTGTTCGATATACTGCTGGGAAAGAATTGGAAGCGGCGGTGACAGAACGGCAGGATGGCAAAGCACAAAGGTGCGCAACGTGAATGAGCGTCCGAAGACTGTCAAGCTGCTTCTTGAATGACCGTAGGTGAGGACTTTGGAACACCGGCTGTCGTGCGTGAGAGCAGTGACAAATGAGGCACGGGGATATTGTCAGGTCTAGTGGTAAGTGAAATGTAAGTCAGGTCACGAGCCCGACTTCCGGGGCATCGTTGCTTCTTCTGACTTTGGCTTTGTTCTGACTTTGACTTTGTTCACACCCTCGTTGAACGTGCCAGTGCTACACCACGTTAAGCATGGAACAGGGTTGGTGAACTTCGAGCTGAGGCTTCGTACAGTTGCAGAATTCTGTAAAGGTGCATTTGGCCGGACTGGCTTCTGACAAAACGTATACACTCAATTCCTCATGTCCATGCAATAGGGAGCCCGAGTCCTCGCCAAACTCTTCTCATATATCATGCCACTCCTACTTGATTCTCGCCACAGCACCATGCCACGTCTCCTCCAAACTCTCCCCCAGACAAACATCCAATACCTCCTCAGGATTCTTCTCCCTCACATCCACCTGCTCCGCAGTGCCCCTCCAATGGTTGAACGAAACCGTCACAATTTTGACCTCCACCTCCCTCGCCAACTCGACCATCATCTCCGCATGCTTCAAATATCTACTTCCCGCATCATTCGCATTCCCACGTTCCTCCTCCCCCCGCCCCGCTGTCTTCCTCCTCAAATCCGGCCCTCGGCCATACAACACCCACTCATCGACTTTCAAAAAAATGTGCAACGTTCGCAAACTCGGACACAACACTCCCAGCTTTCGCAAATTCTCCGCTTCCTTGTTGAGACTGCGCACATCACTCCCGCTCTTCCACAACCTCCCCGAAGCAGCAGAAGCAAAAGGCTGGCTGAACGGCGCTCGCATGTCCGAGACGCTGACGACGAGTTCCACGTGTACGAGGCTGTGCAGCAGAGGTTCGGGATTCCCGGTCATGATCATCTGTGAGGTTCCAGATGTGAACTCGAGCCTGCTCGCCGAGCCGCGGATGTCGCTGAGATGGAGGAGGATGATGTTGGATTCGAGGAATTGGTGTTTGGCGATGCGGTAGAGACGGGTGCAGCTGCGGAAGGGCTGGAGAAGGGTACGGAGGGTTTGGGAGATTTGTTCGGAGATGAGGCCTAGTGGAGGGCGTTGGATATAGGACTTTGTGGGGATGGTTTGGAGTGGTGGGTGGTGGGTCATGGCGTGGCTGCAGATCTGGGCGAGGAGCTCGTCGGACAGGGAGAGCAGGGTGGTTTGTGGAGGCATGGTTTTTGAGATGAATCGGGTTTTGTTTGTGGTGATCTTGAGCTTTGGAGGCTGGTTTACTGTATGTCTTGGCTACGTGACAGTGTCTGGGTGGATCAAGACTGTTCGTTCGAAAGCTGGATTGGCAATATAGTCGTGAGGTCCAAGAGTACCGTCAAACTCGCGATAGTCAAGTTCCGACAACTGTTCGGAGCTCTAGAAAGATAGAAGAAGTCGATGACGTGCGTGGAGACGAGGAGAAGAGGTCGGATCAAGCTCATCGGAAGTCCCGAAGCCTGTCGGCGATCCATCTCACCCATGCTTTCTGCAGAGCTTGCTGCCTGAGGCATCACATTTTGGCCGATTCAATACATGCTGATGTCGCCAGTATTTTGTTCAAAGGAGAATCATGATCTGCTCAGCTGATCAGATTGATCGATGTTATTGACCGTTTTGCCTGAATTCTGGCTTTTGTCACCATCGTGCTGCCGTAGGTACGGTCCCTCAACTGCTTCTCAGCGAGCGTTCTTGAGCACGGAGGTATCATCGACGAGAACTTCTCTCCGCGAAAAGGGCGTGAGTGGACCCATGATGGATAGATTGACAAGTGAGCCCCGGTTCGCTGCCATTTTGAGCCAGCTTCAGACCTCTCGCTGGAACGAGAGCTCGGCGGCAATAGTTCGACAGTCCCCGTGCCTCGCGGCAGTGAAGCAGCAAGGAAGAGCTTGGCCTTTTGTTGAAAATACGCTGATGAGATACTCAATGGCTTGATAATTCTATCTAGCCAGCAGCAGATATTAAGTATCTGCTGCGTAGGTTTGCTACCTACAAACAGAACAAAGAGAGGAGAGTCTCCAATCCAGACCTTTCAGTATGAAACACTTTGTTCCAATCGATCGAGAAGGTGACGATCTGGGTTCGTCCTGCCGTCGTGATCGATCTCAGGATCAGACCCTGCTCAATGGTGAAGCCAGCCGATGCTCTCGACTGGCAGTTGACAAACGATTGTGAAGCGGAAGCTGGGTTTGGAGAATCTGATTCGTTCGTCGCTGCTGAGATCGGGGCATTGGAGCAGAAAGGGTCTCCGCACACCCGCCTGGACGAGGTCTCTGAGGGAGAAAACTCCAACGGATCATGAAATCATTGCCCGATCTGGATGAGGAGCCCTGTAGACACAGCAATGTCCCTCTTCTGGACCTCTCGAGTTCAAGGTGCTGAGAGATACTCGCGAAGGTCTCTCCTGTTTCCTCCGGCCTTTCTCAACATCTTCCCGACGCTGATCTGGTTGTGCCGCATTCCTCTCGCTCGCACATCGTCACAGCCCCTTCGACCGAGCCCCGCGCCAACGGCTCGAGTCACCAATTACCATGAAAACCTTGAGTTCACAATCTTCCTCCACCTCAGTGCCAGCCGTACGCCTCACAGACGACGCAGCCAACGCAGACATAGAAATATGTTGATTTGTAAGGGTTAAAAGAAACCTCGTTGATTTATGAGGTGTTTGGTTCATCAGAATGAACTGAAATCAAATACGGAGTTAATTGGAAATACATTCACTTACGCAAGGCTGCTTCGAAATCCGAACGATACGGAATGAGGGCTGTATATTCACTCGCTTTGTGCTTCCCTAGGATAAGCAAGCAATCTACCATTCGCCCGTCTACGTTCTAGCAATCTACTGCCAGCTTGAGTATACAGAAGCCTTCTGGCCTCTTCATGCCTCCAGTATAATTTGCTGCTTCTGCTCCTTCCTTCGCTCCCCAACCTTGTCGCTCACCATTTTCGAAGCTGGTGTCTGTTCCAATGCGTCTTCTCCACTGGACGCAAGGCCGTTCTCAGTGTTGGTGAACTCGTATTCCTGCACACCATGCGGTTCGTCGCCAAAGGTCACGGTGTGAGGCACTGGGATCTGCAACCGGGGCACGTTCGAGGAGATATCTTCTGCACGATCACCGGCGAGGATGTTAAGGAAGCGAGTAGGAGGAGCTGACAAAGCGGACATTTTCGATGTTGAATCCGGTTCGGCGATGCCTGCTGGGATTCATCGATCGAGCCCCGCTTTTGTACGAGCTGCTGCGAGTGACAAACAACACATACTTTGAGAAACAACCAAGAAGCATGTGCTTATTGGTGGCACTGGGAACAGGTCTCAAACGACGTACGATCAGCCCATGCTAACTGTCGTGCTGCCCAATTTGGTCGTAATTTTGCTGTTTGCTAACTTTTCAACAAGCTTGGTTGTTTCGGATGGCAGTATGCTGCCTGGCTCGTTTATATCGAATGACCACGTGGAAGGCTGTGTGTTTGACCATGTGGATGATTGCGGGAAGCACGTGGCGCACCGGACCACGTAACAGTAATATAAAGTTTGTAGACTTTCCAAATACTTGGTAGAAGTATAGAAGGATATGATATAGTAGTGATGTTTAATAGATCCATCATATGTATCTTAGAATCTGGAATCGAATATTTCGATAGAAATCAAGACGATCCTATTCGAAAGAAGAGATGATAGTATAGTTTCTAGCTAGCTAGCCAAGTTATAAGACTCTCACGTGCTCCAACCAAGATGGTAAGTCGTTCTTGTAGCAGTCTTGCCTGGGCGCAGTGCGAAGACTTTAAAATGCCCCAGTGTTGACAGAGCCGAAAACTTCGTTTCTCATTGCACCCCAAGCCTGCCCCCCGCGTTTCTCCCACTGCGGAACGGAACGTACACGAAATTCATCGGACTGAGTTGGACAGGATTGCGTCCCCACACCTCCACAAGAACTTTGATCACAAGTGATACGTCACGAACCGTATAGACTCCCGATTGTGGAATCCCTGACTTCAGAGCCAGCCATGACAAGAGCTTCGATCACGCCGTACACAACCCGATCTGCGCGAAGCTATGACCGATGCTTCGCGGCATGGCGAGAGCAAAAGCTGCTATCTGCCGCATCCAAGCGTCACAGAAAGGGCTTGAAAGCGATGGCATGTCTGCGCCGGCGGCGGCATCCGGTTGCAGCGCAAGCACGGACCCACCAGTAATTGGTTGAGTATGTCGCGTGCTCCACCTGGTTGCTCGTGACCCTTTTCCAGGATCGCCGCGCGGAATGTTCTTTTGCCCTTGACCTCGAATCTTGCCTATTACAGTAGGATAGTTGCACCCCACACTGGCCCTAGACAAGCGAGGCGAGAGAGAGAGAGAACATAGGATACATAGGTGCCCTATATTCGCTTCGACGGAATTTTTCGCTTCGACTATGTGGCTGCTATATACCCTACTACGCCCCTTCGCCAGTTCCCTACGCGCGTGTCATGGCTGTCTGCATGCACCAGAAGCGGCGTTACTATTACATAACAGTACCCTGAAAGCACCAGGGGAGGCATGTCCATGTGGAGACGCGGAGGAGAATGCGGGGAATAACCCAGACAGGTTCATTACTGGGGCATTCCCTGCGCGAACGGTAGTGTACCTTTGGGGTTATTAGGGTCACACCAGATGTGCTATGACAAGCTGTTCCCCAGTCTGACATGACGCCCGACGTGACGGTCCTTGGTCAAGTACGATAGACGTCGTGCCGGACAGATGCGTCCCGCTGAAGCTACGACAGTGCCGCAGTATCGATGGATTAGTCGGGCATACGTCTACTGCCCGATGAATCGTTGGAGCGGGGACTTTACTGCAATTTCGTAGGCAAGGGCGTCATCGCGCATGGGACACCGCGATTGGCTCCGCAAATCCTAAGGCAATGCAAGGGGCAGACGAAACTCAGATCATGGCCTCCAGCTCATCTAGCGATCTAGCTAATGCATTTCGATCTATAGAGCGTCTCGGGCGAGACTATGCAGATTCAACGCATGTATTGTTCGTATTCGTTGCGCGCAGACAGTTTGTCGCATGCCACCATAAGTATTAGCGTACTTATTCGATACCTTCCACTTCAAGTCTAGCCCCTGCTTTCGCGAGCATCTCTGGCAAGTGTAATCTCCAGATACCGCGCCTAAGGGCGGTCGATGGGTTTCCTACTCTCGGCGCAGAAGACGCGTGAGATGTGCTAGGCATGCACCCACCTAAAGCGACAAACGGGTCGAATATGCCTATACAATGATTCAAGTCAAACTTTTGAGAATTACCACATTGCATTGCGGGTAATTAAAGCTAATCAGCTTGTCCGCAGACCTTGCAGGGATTTTGACTTTCTACCTAGGCTCCTAACACTTCTGCACGAGGAAGGGCTCAGGGACTCGTCTCCAGACGTGCTCGTCTGATCAACCGGCCTATACGACATGTAGTGCCCGAAGAAATCCGACTGCTGGAGTACGCTGTTAGCTGAAAAAGATATTTAAGGCGAGCGATTACCTTGGTGGCAAGGTCTCTTCAGCGAGCAAGGCAAGTCTGTGCAAGCATTCTAGATCCAATTCATCACAAGCACTGCAAGCATTCTAAATCCAATTCATCACAAGCACTGCAAGCATCCTAAATCCAATTCATCACAAGCACTGCGAGCCGTCGCGCGCACCGCAAATCACCGCAAGCCACTTATTGCCCTCGATTCGAACGTTTTGCGCTCGACGCAACCATGAAACGCTACCTCATTCTCGTCACAATTATCGCTTTCGCGAATTACGTTGTCGCAGGCACGGTCTACGACAAAACCGCGAGCAAGGTTGGCAACGACAAAACCGCGAGCAAGGTTGGCAACGACAAGTCCTGCGGAGCCGTCGTCCTGAGTTATGCAGACCAGCTGTCATCTCAGATTGGTCTTGGTAAGTTCTCGTTCTGCGGCGGGTATAGGAGCGAGCTGCCTGTCTAATTCGCTTTAGGCCATATCAATCCCGCAGACGGAATATCCGCGTCGTATGAACAGACGCACTCGAGTGACGGCGTCGACTGTTCCTACAATCTGGAGATCTATCGAGACATGGTTGAAAAGTCTTTCACAACAGGTTTAGTACTATCGTGGCATTAACGTTTCAATTGCAATAATTAATACCACTACCAGGGTTCATAACCGTTGTCGATGTCAAAGGCGACTTTGGTTACCCGATGTCTGAGGAAGAACACGCTATATACAAGAATCAGACCAAGAAGAGGGACAATATTGGATGCCTAGGTTGCGGCCGGACTACCTTTGTTTTTAGTAAGTTCTATCAAATCTCTATCTACTCAAAATGCTTTTTGTGTGTTAAAGCTAATACTTCACTATTATAGAGTGTATACCGCCATTAGTAGCTGCCATCGCCGCATTTGGTCTTGCAGGGTTGGCCCCTGGTATTCTCGCTAGTATTTTCCTTACTATTGCAGGCCTCGCAAGTATAGCGATTTCGATTCCAGCTTGCTACTGGTGTCTTAAGAATAATACATGCCAATAGAGGAAACTCGCGAGGCTGAAAGGGATGGTGAAAATTTGACTACGCGGAGACACGACTCTGTAACGACTATAACCCTGCTCCGTAATCTCAAAACCAATGCCTTCTTTGCCTACAGAATCGAAGTCCAGAAACGATTGCCATACATGTTTGAAATCAGAGATACAACCACGATCGGCTCTTCATTTCCACCGGGAACTAAGACCCAGCTGGCCATAAAACGTGCTGGCCACTCGCCAGAATACACCAGCGCACGTAGCAACACCGCCAACAAATGCCCTAATAACACGCACTAGCATCTCCTTCTCCGCCCACATTATGCTTTCTACTAATTTTTTAGCTTCCGTTGCATCTTCCGTGTTGATAGCTTGGTTCCGTGGGGTGATTGTTCGGGCCCCAGCGCAGAGCATGAGCACGTACCTGCGTGTGCTGGACATTCAAGACGTTTGGCCATCGGCGATCAATCTCAGCGATCCAGCGACGTTCTTGCAGAGGACGAGTAGGACTACCGTTCAGGAAACCAGACCAAGCTTGACGACCGGATGCCATTTTCGTTCGGAACGAGAAGTTTGATGATTGATGATTGATAACGAATAATTGGATTAGGTCGGATTGAGGTGACTTGTCCTTACCTTAGGATCGAATGATGTGATACAAGAGAAACAGGAAGAATGGGAGAGAATGCCTTCTTTTATGCTACGTTCTGGCTCTCAGAATTTAAATTGCATGCTGTGAGTTGAGAGTCCAGAAGGTCTGCTTTCTTCTGCTTTCGTGCGCAACACGCGCTGTTTGAGTGTCAAAATATACATCTCTCGATTGACTGTCTGCACGCATGGGAGTGAGTGCCGTGCTTGACGTTTTCGCTGTCCTTCGCGCGCAATTGAGGCTAATCACGGTTCAGGAGCGAAGTTACGGCGTGTGAGTGAGGCTCTGTGAAAGAGGACGAAAGGCTCGTCGACATACAAAAGACCGAACCAGAACGCATATGAAGGGGGTTTGATACTAAGGTGTCACACATTGCTTGCTCTTCTCACTTCGAAGGGATGCCATGGATGTGTCACAGTTACATGAGTGAGCTGAGTCTGGAACGATTGATCTGAAAGGTGCAGATTCATTCATGCTTCCTGTTGCGATGGGATTTCAAGCTGTTCCTCCTCATCATCACTGCTGTCAGCCCAGCCATCATCCGGGTGTCCAGAGCGAGCAAGGTATTCTGCATCATCTGCATCTGTCCACGGCGCTGGAGGAGCAGCGGTCTCCAGCAGCTTGTGGGTCAGATTCTGCAAATACCTCCAGTGGTTATGTAGCAGTCCTCGGCCGTGCTTTGCTTCGAATTGCTCGAACGTCAACATCATTTGACGGATGTCTTTCTTCATCTCGGCGAATCGTCGCTGAGCAGCGGTATCGGCCCCGTTTCGCTCCATGTCGGCGAGGTGCCGTCTCAATGCATCGAAACTGTTGGAGAATGTTGCCCAGAGTACCCCGTTCAACTCGCAGAGACCGATCACATCAATCTTGGTGATGTACTCCCTTATCTCGATTTCGGTGCTGTTCAGAAGGTCGAGGACATCTGGAGCAACCTTGCCAGTGTACTTCGGGAGGAGGATGTAGGTTGTGACATAGGCCGCTTCTTTGGCCCACTGAATCAAGGCCCACTCCGCGGAGTGGCGGAACTTGACAGCGTTCGATGGGTCGTAACGAGGACGACGCCCATCGTGGTGAGTAGCGCCTGGGCTAGTGCCTTCGAGCAGAGTACGGCGGACGCGGAAGTTGGCACGTATGCTGAGGACTCGACGGGCTTCAACACCCGGTGCATCGACTTCGGTCAGCTTCTCCAAATTCTCCTCGAACTTGGTTAGGTCGAGGTGCTTCTTGTCGAAGCCGAACGCTTGGAACTCTTTCCCATCTTGCTTCGCAGCCAACCGATCATGCCGATAGGCGTGGTAGACTTCTGCATGCAGACCGTGCATGGGCCAGGAGGCGCCGGCTAACTTTTCTTCCAGGACCTGAATCTCGTAGTCAAAGCTGACTTGTCGATGGTAGAAGGCTTGAAGAGCTTCGATGGCCTTGGAAACGGGCACAGGCGGGTTGGGATACCAGCTCATCATGTCATAGACTCGAACTGGCTCCGTCGACGCCAGGTTAGCCTCACGGTAATGCTCCATGAATTGTGCAGCATCATCCGGCGTCTCCTTCTGCCATTGCTCCACGGCGCTCGTGAACGTGGTGAGGAGGGGTCGTTCCTGCATGTGGTGCTCGCGACGAGCATCGTCTATCTTGTCGATTTTGTCCTGTTTCGGCTTGTCGGCCGCCTCTTGTTGTGCCCGCTCTTCCATGGCGAGAGTATATTCCTCCACAGCGTCTTCATAACGCTCGATTTCGGCGACTCGCTCACGCGTAAGTCGAAGCGCCATCTGTGGAGGCGTCGGGACAGCTCTGTGGTCGCGCTCCTCTTCTAAGCTGGTGTTGACGAACAAATCTGGCGTCCCGCCCTGCCTGTTGGCGTTGAAGTTGTCCCGGCGCGCGGAGACGGCGCGAGGGAGGCGGCCACGTCCTTGAAGAGGCGGCATGTTGATGAATTCGTTGAAGTTGGAGGTCCTGTATTTGGTGTGGGTGGTGTACTGCTTCAAAGTCGTTTGCTTGTGCTGTGGGAACAGTAGTCAACTCGAAGTGGTAGCAGTGCGTGGAGAGAAGAATTGTCGAAAGTAAGAAGAAGAGCCTGGTTTTAACCATGCGCGAGGCCTCGAGGGACGAGCACATTATCATCACCTCCCTCGCCCTCACTTGTGCGGGCGCTCAACGCCTTTGTCCTCGGAGTAGCCTTCACGCACGAAAGACGTTGTTCATGGACAAGGGTGAATGAATTCGTCGTCAAAGACTGCTCTTTGCTGCCCGGGAAGACAAAGGCAGTGTATATCCAGGCTAAAGCCTCTCTGCCTTTGCTTAACCTATGAATGCAGCAAGTATAATGGTGCGGTAGTATGGCGTACATTGTTATTGATGGAGAGTGTCCCAGCTTTCTTCTGAAGACAAGGCCTTTGTCACTGGGCGAGAATCGATGCCTTTCCTCCCCGTGACGGCAGGGTATGCCACTCTGACTGGACATACCATACGCTTGGATATTCAGCGGAATGGCGAGTCGTCCGTAGATGTAGTAAGTGTTCCTCGTGCTCTGAATGGACCTGAGAGAGCGCGCCTGCCACAGCTGCGGGAGCGTTTGCACCTCGACAGGGGTGATCTGAAGACGCAACAAGTCGCGCTAGTGGTCAAAACAAATCCGGCTTCTCTCCTTCCGCTTCTTCTCTCTTCTCCACGCACACCACTATCAAGACCGCGCAGAAAGAGAAGAAGAAGCACCACGAGAGAAGAAGAAGAAGAAGAAGAAGACGACGACGACGACGACGATGACGATGACATCTCCGTTGGTTTCTTCCTTTTCCACCCCCACCTCACCGCCGCCCTGCCTGACTCTTGCTGACTTTGTCGACAGAGAAAAGCACTGGAAGCTCACGGCGGACGGCAGCGTGCAGCCCAATGGTCCTGGTGACCCGGCCATTGTTGGAGGCTTCGGGGGCTGCGCGTGGGTCATGGCGCCCCTTACACCAGGTGGTCAACACCTGGGGGAATGCTGGGCCCTGCCGTTCACCAGAGACATCACCTCGACCGAGCTGACCGGCATCGCCAAGGCTCTGGACTTTGTCGTTGCCATCGTCCAGCAACTGCCGGCTGCTGCCATCGCCGACGTCCACATCACCGTGTACTCCGATTGCCAGGACGCTGTCGACGAGGTGAGATACGCGTACGGCCCTGAAAACGGGCAGATCCTGCTGAGTGGTGCGCGTGATGGGTTTATTCGAAATTCCCATCCAACGCTCACTCACGGGATCGTCGGCGCGATCCGCTCGCTCGAAGCACGAGGCATCGATGCACGCGTGATGTGGCAGAGGCGAATGGCAACAGAAGAGGCAATAAGAGCTGATGCCGGCGCGAGGAAGGGGACGGAGATGAGGCGGAGGTTTCCTGGCCAGCATGGTCCTCGGGTGTATCACCTTTGAGGAGTACCAGCACATGGGCAGGAGACGTCGCTGACTCTCCCATCATCACAGACGGCGCTGTAATGGCTCCGCTGTGGTCCGCGTGCGGCGGCAATCCGCACGAAACCCGTTCAGAGCGGCGATGGGGGCCAAAATCCCATTCCAACCTCCCCGTTGGTGGCCTCTGGGCGGCTTCACGAAGCCGGCGGACCGGAAGGGTCGTGATCTTTGGAGATCGTGTTCCGTTTGGGCGAATTTTCTCACGAGTCACTTCGCACGACGGCTTACTGGATTTCTTCTCATGAGCGGACAAGCACAGCCATCGAAGGCGACGACATGCCTGGTGACGGTCTGTTGAAGTACCGGAGCGTCAGCAAGTCGGCACGAACATCCTTTGCGTCGACGATGGTCTTCACTTCAGACCTTGTCGACAGCTTCGTCCAACATTGGTATCATCCAGCCGCTGCTTCACGCTCTCGCTCATGAAGACTGAGTCTGGATCCATCGAAGCCAAGAGCCGGCGAATGAGAGATCAGAAGACAAGATCAGCCAGCAGTACGACACCCAGGGGAGACGCGAGCGCACGTCTCAGAAGTCAGTGAATATTGCCTCGACTTGTCCACTTGATAATGGTCGCCATCAAGCTAACCTCTTGCAGCACGACGACCATGACAGCGCCAACAGCACTCGGCAAGCCTTCTCATCAGATTCTGATTGGCTCGCAGAAGCATGCAGGACACGACGGCGCGGGACATACAAGCGTTCGGAGACAGATTGAGGTCGACCGACTGAGAACATCATGAGTTTCGAGCCGTGCCTCCACTGCCAGACGCTCGTCTTTGCGAACTCATCAAGGCACGAAACACCCCGTGTTGCAAGGCTATTTGGAGTAAGAGCACAGCAGCACTGCAGTCTCGGTCACCGAGGTCTGCGACATGCAATCGGTCTTCCAGTGAGGCATACAGGCTGTCGCCTTGAGCACTGCTGCCAATGTCACCAACGAATGCGTTGTCGAATGTGCGAAAGAGGCGAAAACCTTGGCCAGCATAAGATGGTGTCGTTCATTGGCAAGAGGTGAGTCTTCCGCCATCCACGAAGACTCCTCCAACTGACTTCTCAACTGTCACAGTGGACTCTCCAAACCGTTCGCAAAGGTCAACCACGCGGCCTCAGCTGTTCGCAACCACCAATGGCGTATGGAAATCATGCACGAGTCAACCATCGATCAAGCTGTCCGCAGTCCGCCTCACCACTGGCATGACTTCCTCCAGTGCTAGTCGCTACGTCGTGATCCGCAAGATCACCCAGCTTGCCGACTACCACGACGTTGTGTCCCCCCTCGATGCAGTCGCAGGTTGCTGCCCCGTTGCTGGGAATCTTCTCTCCTGCGGACGTCGACGCAATTCAACTTCGGCCTCAGCCAGTTGCTCTACGATATCAAGATTCATGTCAAGATACCCGAGCCATGTGCTCTGTCCACCACGAACACCGCTTAATTTGACTGGCCTTTGACGACCTCAAGGCTGCGTCAACTTTTCTGGACATTATGGATGGGCCAGGAAGGAGGGTAGATGGTGCAAGACAATGTCTGCGGTGTGGCCTTGTCGAAGAGCAACGAAGATCTGAACAGTGGCCGGAAGAGAGATCGAAGAGTTGAGTTCGGCTTGAAGATCGAAGTGAATGAGGCTGAACTTGACGAATCGCTTGCATCGACTCTCGAGGAAAAGAAGAGTTGGACATACAATGCTGCCGATTGGCTGGAGTTGTTGAACCCAGAAGAGAAGCGTGAGAGCAGTCTGAACGATCCAAGAAGGAACTGCGTTGATGGAGAAGCTGGAAGTCAAAGAATGATGGAAAATCTGGGTGCTAGAGGAAAGCTAGGAGCTGTCAGATATATCGAGAAGGAAAAGCTCTGCTGCTGAGAATTTGGCCATTGTCTGAGAAAGGAATGATTGCGAACAGAAGCAAGAACATGCTGGGAGGAAGAAGCAATTTCAATGGAGCATGGAAATTTGCTTCTACTCGAACCATGTCTCAAGCCGTCTCACCCGTCGGATCATCAGTCTCAGCCCCGTCGCTACTTTTCCTGTTTTCTCCAGCGGTACCGCGATATGCCTTCCTGCTGCTTTCAAGTAAGCATTCCACTTTCGCTTTGTCATTGAGATCAGCCAGCCAGACATCTTGCTCAGTCTTGTAGATCCTCTCTTCGACATCCCACCACAGCCGATCGATCTCGTATCCTGTCTCTTCTTCGTTCAGCTTTCTCCCCCTCTTCGCCTTCTTCGCAGCAGACGGAACAGATCTTTGTGGAATTGTTTGCCCCACGGCTCGCCTGATGTCGGCAATTCTGGAGCTTCGTCGTGCGTTCGTATCAGCCTCAGCGGGGCGATCCGTTTTCTTCGAACTCGCTGAGCTCGAGCCCATGTCAGCCACATACTCAGCATCCTCCTCATCCTTGTCCTCTTTCTTCGGCGCAGCCGTCTTCTTCCCATCTTTCCGACCAGGCACCCCGCCCGCCTGGACCTTCGTGTTGTCCTTCAAGTCCTGTCGCTTCTCCTTGCTCACCGCCACGGCCTCCACGAACGGGGCACCAACACTCCTCCCCACTTCCAAGATGCCGCGAACTTCTTTCTCATCGACATCTCGAAACCAACACTTCCTCATCGTCCTGACATCCGAAACCTTTTGAACGCCATGGAAGTATCTCAGATGCGTGGAGAAGGCTTCCAAGCCTCGCAGAGGTGTGAGAGCGAGTTGCGTGGCGTTGCCTCCGCAGATGTGGCAGCGGAGTTCGATCCAGCGGTCAGGTTCGGGGGCTTTGATGATTGTTGGGCAGGGCGGGAGAGGAGTTTTGAAGCTGGCGGAAGAGAGGAAGGTTGTGATCTCGTCGTTGGTTGTGGGTGGTTTGACAACCTTTCCGGTGATGAGGTCGGAAGGTCTCGAGATGTGAGCGTGAGCTGGTGGCGCGGAGGAGACTGATGGGGTGGAAGCGTTGTTCCGAGCGATGGCAAATGAGGAGGACATCTCTTGGAATTTCGCGGAAAGGTCTTGTTGGGTTGGCGCTGGCGAAGGTGGCATGAATAAGGAACTCGAGCTAGCGACCGCGTCGGTGATGGTGCCGTCCGTTTCGTAGTTCTCGACAATCGACTCGAGCTCTTCACAGAGCGGCAGCACTGTCTCAGCTCGGAAGCTGCTCGAGTCTTTGAGGATGATTGCTGCATCGCCCCTTAAGTCGTTCAGAAGTTCTTGGTCATCACCGGCGAGCTGGATGTCATTTGCGTTCTTCAGAGCTCGAGCGAGGCGGACGCAGAGATCGGAGTTCGAGTTCATCTTGTCGAAATGCTGAGCGGACTTGAGCTGGAGGAGCGCGGAAGTGGTTTGGAATGGCAGCTCGCACGTGAAGGCCAGACTCTTGTGATTCTATGTTGTGAACACTTGAGGGAGGAAGGAGGGGTGGATGTTCGAGCTTCTTTTGTATTGAGAAGCGCCGGCTGTCAGGCTTCATCGAGTGAATGGCCAGGCGCCGAGATCCGATCATCACACCCTCTCGTGAGCACCATCGCACAGCGCTAGTAGCATTGGGAGAGTTACTTGCCGCTACAGGAAGGATGGGTCCATGTCAATGGCGTATGGTAACTTCGAGGTATGGTGTATACCTCCCGCATGGGGTTGCGTCGACACCCCGACGGGCTGGAGATTGATTGTTGGCTGCCCAAGCACCGAGCGGCAGGATAACAGGAAGTGTTCGCCGACCATGAATTAGCAACAACATGTTCCCAAGGATCTTTCTCTGTGTGGATGGTGTATAATCTGATCGAAGGAGGCGGTACAGAAGGTATGCAGTGAAAAGGTATATTATGCTGAAACCGGGATGCTCTGTCTCATCTCCCAGCGAGATGACGGCTCATGTCTTGCAGTCAAGCTTGCCGGCGTCATGATTGCAAGCAAGTTTGTCAGATTGCAAGCAACAAAGACTCGGAAGAAGCGTGCTGACGAGGAACAAAGGATGGATTCTCCGTCCGTTTCCGGGTTAGCAAATTGCTAGTCTGCTCAGCAATAAACGCCAATCAGCTTACAGCATGAGCACATCGACGAGAAATGCCGTGGATCGATTCTGGATGATTCTCCGCAACGTTTACCATTTCTTTGTGCCTTCGTCGTGCACAGGCAACGGGGCTCACATCAAGCGATGACTTCAGCATGGTTGGATTGTGTGTGGTTTGGGGAGCCCCAAGGAGAACACTTTTGCGAACGTATTCATATGTCGAGCCTGCCAGCTTTGGTCATCACTGCCACTACTTTGCTGCCACTGTCGCGGCATTACACCAAAAATAATCAGCTCGGGTGCCGTTGATGTGGGTCAGGAATTCGAAAGCCATGTCACTCTGGAGGATGTGCGCGTGTGGTTCTGATACCGGTATAGACGTGTATTGCCTCTTTGAAATTGTCAGTAGAATGCTGGAAATACGAAGTACTGCATGGCGCCTCATCTTAGGTACTCCCTCGCGCCGTACTCGGCGCTCACGCTGCCTCCTCTTGCTGCGGGTAGGATATGTAGTCGAGCGATTCACTGCACGCCGTCGGCGAAATCAAGCCGTCTGACTACGCGGCGGCGCCCTCTGGAGTATCGTGAGCTTCTTCGGCATTCTTGCAAATGAGGCTCCAGCCGACCTTCTCGACAAAGTCTTGGACTTGGGTGCGGTCTTCGGCGTGAACACCAGCGTCTTGCCATCCTTCGGTGCCGATTGCGGTCAAACCTCATGTCGTTAGAGATAACAAACGAATTGCCTACGTAGAAGATTAGGATAGCAAGCTCTCGAATCTGCTTGCACACTGTGAGCAAACCAGGCGCTTCTCTTCGTGGAAGACCACCGGCATCTGTGTGCTGGTTCTTGCCAAGTTTGTTGTGCTCGACAATCTCCCAGCCTACAACTGGCGTTGCCTGGATCTTTCCGTCTGCACAGACATGGTATGGTTCCTCTTTGACGAGCACGAAGTTGTAAATAACGTTCTGGATGGATCTTGAAAGGTTCAGGAGATGCGCGTTATCCGGGCGTTGGCTGACCGATTCGTCGTACATTCTCTATACTCCGAGTCAGTGCCGTCATGTCTCTGGGCTGAGGTTGCAGCTCACGCTTATGGCTGAAACCACCTTGCTTGAGTTGTACTCCAGCTTGAAGCCGTGCTTGCTGCGTTCGTTGCCACCTTCAGCTTTGCGTTTGCGGCCGTCCGGCTGACCGGCGAGCATCTGATCATCTTCGTCGTTCTCCGACGCTTTGACCAGCTTTCCTGCGCGTGACGCTGGAACTGAAGAGGTCTCGGGCTGTGAAGGATGCTGGAGATGAGGGCTACTTTGCCCAGTTTCCGCGCCGGAACCAGTTCATGGCGAGAACGGATGAAGAATGAATCTGCAGGAAGTGTTGTGTCTTTGGAGATGAGAAGGCTGCTTGGAAGATTTGTGAATGGTCTGATTGGGACAGAAGTGAGGCTGGGAGGAGGAGGTCATTTTTGTGTACTGCGCTGTGGGAGCGTGAATGGCCGTATATTTAAGCCAGAATGCTTTCCGGTGCGGTACCAAGACACTGCTAGAAACACAACCAGATACACTCAATACTTGTCACAAGCTTCTCCATTGTCCCAATCATTTTTGAGCTGCGTGAGAACTTCTTTTACTCTCTCTTGCAAGAGAGCAGCCCTTTCCATGCTTGCGTCGATGACTGAGACCTATTCTGAGCATCTTTGCAGCCTCATTGAACTGGCTTACGAGGTGGTTGCCAGTCGCGATATCCTCCCCTCTTCTGGCCATGCGCTTCGCCGCGTGTTCCTTCGACTGGAGGGAGGTAAGACGAGTAGCTTGCCGCCATAGTTGGCACCCTTGCTGGTACTTCGTGCAAGGGGCCGGCAGACATGGTTCGAAGCCGTAGGCAGCGGTCCTGTAGTCTCAAACTGCCCTCTTCCTTCTGTGCTCTTCCATCAGCTGTCCGATCCTCGCCTTGTTTCTCGGATTTTTTGCCATATTCCGCAGCAATTGGCCTTCTCTGGCACACCATGCTCCATCTCCTCCTGTTACCCGTTGTGTGCGGCTGTCACTCAAAGAGTTTTGAGTTCTGTCGAAGTGGGCAGTCCTGCTCTCATCACCGTGCTCTTGGTGTTCGCCCTGTCCATTCTGCGCTCGTGGCTCAACTGCGCTCAGCCGTGTTGCCGCTGATTTCTCCGCGCATCCTCAAGCTTCTCATGACGCTGAAGATCATGCTGATAACGGCTTGGTGCTGGACGTGGCGATTCTGCGGCGCGAATAGTCGGCGGAGCTCCGTATTCAGCGGGAGAAGTGAGGAGCGGGCCTGAGGGTCGGATTGATTTGCCTCGTTGTGGTGACGTGACCCTGCGAACGCTCAAGAAGATGCGAAACCCACTCGCGCTGCTTCTCCGAGCTCCTCTGACCTACCGCGGCGGTGTCATGGGTGTTGGCGGAGCGCTGTGGTGGTCGTGACGGCGGCGAGGGCAAAGCATTGCAACCTTTTGGCAGGAGGAAAGGAATTCTTGGCGCTGGAGTCGCAGCTGCTGGCTCCATCCCTCACTGAACGACCAGCAGTTTCCTCTCCGCCCCCATAACGACTTCTTTCTTTCCGCCAACGCTCTCCGCAACCCTCGTTGAAGCCTCTCGCTACTTCTGGCACCCTCAGCGACATCTTTCGGGCACCGGACGTCGCTCTCCGCCCGCTCGGACAGCGAGGAGGAGATTCCATTCCACCGTCACCATCTCTTCCGCTCCGACGACGAGCTCGGTGGCGACGAGGAGCTTCCAAGGGCGCTATTGGAGGTGACGAAGAGCTATTTCGAACACCTCCGCCCACTGGCACCGCGTCTCGCTCCTTCGTGGCGAGCGGATGGGTAAGCTTTCTGGAAACCTCCACCTCCACCACCACGACGACGAGCTCAGTGGCAAAGGCATTCTGCTGCGCTTACTCGTATCATCACAGTTGTGGTCTGAGGGGGGGCCACAAATGGTTCCCGTCTCACCGGCGCCGCTGACAGAGGTCACAGAGAAGCACCTCGCTCGGTCGAATGCCTCAGCCGCCGCCGCCGTGCTATGCCATTGCCACACCACTACACGAGCCACGTCTCCAAACAGCTTGATTGAACAGCCGGAGCGCGAGGAGGGTGAAACAGGAGGAGGAATGTGAAGGGGACACCATCACCGCCACTTCTTCCGCTGGGGCGTCTGCCATTGCAGTGTCAGCGTCCGAACAGTGATGTGCGCCCTGAGCTCCTGTGAGCGGCGTTGGCGCGGCGCTGATCGGATACTGTGGCCTTTCAATTCTTGCAACCGGCTGCCACCACCGTACTGTCGCAAGCGGCGAGGAGGATCAGGACCCAAGGCTGCATACTGCTACCATCGTGTCTGGTACTCGGCACTGGTGGATGGAGAACAAGTTCATGCATGCTTGGTTGTCCTTGCAGCAAGCTTTCGGGACACCAGACATGGCAAGCCGAGCACAAAGTGGGTTCTGCTGCGATCTCGAAATTGGCTTGTAGGCCGCTCCCAGAGCTCTACATGACAAACTCTCCAGCCCCATTAACAGTAAAGCATCAGGTGAAGCAGGGCGATCTGGTCCTGTTGCCGCCAGCCTTGGCGAGCCTCGATTCCCGACCGACTTAATTCATCAGACCCTGGCAAGGCCATATTGCGCAGCGAGCCGCAGAGACAACGTCCCCCCAGCACCTGTATCTGTCCTCACGAGAGCAAGATACCCGAGCCTGGCGCATACTTGGCGAATCACAGGCCTGGTTCGTCGTACGGATTGTCTCCATTCGGCCAACGTTTCGCAGCCTGTGCCTCCAACGACAAAGCTATGTCGTATTGTCAGAAAGTCCTTCCGGCTTCAGCGGCAGAGCATGGATCCGAAGCGGTTCGATATCGGCCATGGCAAGAGCAAGGGAGTAAGAGAGGGAATTCGCAGACCAGTTGTTTCCGTTGGCGACAACGTGGTGTCAAGACAGATCAACGGCATGGCTCACGCCTGGTTCCGAGTTGCGAATAGAAGGCTCCCACTTGGCTACTCGCTTCCTCCTCTTTTCCTTGGGCATCCGTGTGCTGCTCGGTCAGCCGGTGTAAGTCCCGTCGTCGACTTTGAAACTCGTTCTGGTGTTCTTCCGCCTCTTGCACAACAATCTTCTCTTCAATGATCTCTGGGCGGCCGTGAGCCATATGGAAGGCCGGCGCAAGATCCTTTCTGCTTCGATCACATCTTTCCCCAAGGCAACTGTATTTGGGCGGCCGAAGTTCGCAAGGTCCATCTCATGCTTCCTTCACTTGCCGGCATCTGTGAGCTTCGGCCAGAGTAAGTCCTGCCACCAATCTCGACGATTACTCCTGGTAGACGCATGATGAGGTCAAGTCTCTTTCATCTTTTCCCCGCTGTTTTTACTTCTCACTGGCGGCGGAGAGCTTGAAAGCCCGCGTAAGGCCTCTATCTCCTCATCACTGCGGCTTTCCACAGTGGCGGCGGAGAGCCCCCTGGCCCGTGTGAGGCCGGTATTCCGTTCTCAGTTTTTGGAACATTCAAAACCTTGATCTTGGCAGCGGAGTGCTTCGAGGCCCGCAGAAGTCCAAGTCTCTTTCATCATCTCCGCTCAGCGGAATCGACTGCAGGGTTACCCTCTTTGGCTTCGGAGAGCTTCATGCCCGAATAAGCCCAGATCTCCCTTTCTTGGTCGTCAAGTTTCATGGCTTCCGTCTGTCATCCCAGTGTGGTGGAATGAAAATGTTCTCAGCCTCAGCATCTCATTCGCCTGGCGGCGGTGAGCTCCAAGGCCCGCGAAAGACCAGACTGCTCGTTCCCTTCTTTCCATGCTTCTTTAACTTTCTTGTATGCCGGTGAGACACATTGTCCCGGCTACTGATCTTTCATCGCAGACTCTCGACAGCATCTTCCGACAACAGGCCTCGATCAGTTGAGTACTTCCATCTCGTCCACTGAACGTTCGCCTTGCCTCTCGAGTCAGAGTCTTGGCGTAAAGTGTGGCTCCACAGAGATAGGATGCTTGGCTGTTCGGGACGGTGCGACGATACAATCACGTCTTGTTCTTGGTGTCATGTCGTCAGGTCCTTTGTGCAGCAGCTTCATTGCTATTCGCTCATGGTCTGCATGACTTTCACCTTTTGGGGTACGGGTGCTTTACTCTGGTGGGGATGTCAGAAGACTACTCCTGGTAGATTCCAATACTTGCGCTGGCGAGCGACACTCTTGGCCTTGAGAAGGCCTGGCTTGGAGCATACTCTTGGTATGCTCTTGCTCGCTCGCTGAATCAGGCACACGAGGAGAATCGATGACGAATGATGGCATCGGGACCGCGCTCCTGATGAGCTATGGTTTGCCATTGAGTGGAGCACTATTGCTGTGGGCGAGTCTTGCGGGTGTGCCTTGTTGCCCGGCGTTCACGGTGAACTGGGGGCTGGAGGCACTTGGTATTGCCGGTGAGCTTGCCGGTCCAGCTACTTGAGGTAATGCTTCGAGTTTGATTGTGTCTTCGGCTACTACTAGCGTGCCATCTGGCCCGGCGTTCTCGGATGCCGCCTCCTGCGCATGGCCTCAATGGCTGTCCGGGGGGCTCTGGACAACACTTCGCCGAGGACTTCACTTCCGAGGTCGCCAGACTTTCAGTTTGCTGCCTCTCGAAGACACCAAATGCATCCTTCTTATCGATAGACCAGTGTGCTTTCAGCATGGGTGGCATTCGACATGCTGCTCTTCCGGGACCTGCGCCTCGCAAGCGGGACTGGAATGTGCAGTTCTCCGTTGGCCCCACTTCTCAGCACCCAGGCCCTTGCTGCAAAGTGCAAGATGGGCTGCTGGCCGCTGAGCTTATTCGATGTCATGCGGCAATCGAGCTTGAGGCCAGTCGATGCACTTTGTTGCAGGAGTTACGCTGATGCACCAAATGGCCATGTTGATGTCGGGCCGTCCCGTTTGATGCGGTGCGGCGTCAGCTCATGTGTCGTCTGACTCTTGAAACGCTTCATGAGGTCGTGTGCCATGCCAGCCAATCGCAGAAGCACGCGGGTGTAGGAGACTGCAGGGGATACCGAGAAAGACTTACTCGGGAATTCCGGCATTCAGCATAGCTGGCAACGGTACTCTTCGTATTGGTCGAAGACAGGATGCAAGGAATGGAAAGCAAGGAGCCGAGCCCATTCCTTGGCAAGTTGGAGATACCTTCCCTAGATCTTGATCATTCGCGCTGCCCACACGTTTCGGCGATCGATTTCTGCAAGTCAGTGTCAGCATGTGCTCATCATATCGCAGGGGTCCGAGAAGCTTCGATCGTGAAGGTCGCGGCGAATATCTCCTCAAGACCCATCGTTGGATACCAACCGCTCCAGGTATCAAACGAGCTTCCAGTCTGACACACACAGCAGAAGAGAAGTTCGAGTTGCTCCCGCTTCTCCACTCCTCAAGAGCGAAGCGCTTAGCCCATGGCGTCCTCGCAAGGGGAATCAGACAACCAGCATGCGACTGCGCAGCGGACGGGCGTTCATCACGGCGATCGATGTTGGCCGCCCGTCGATGTTGCCGGCGGGGACAAAGTCATGATTGGGACGAATACGGCACAAGCTGAAAATGTCTTGCTGATGGGAGAAGATCAGCTCTTGCACAACATCGTATTGGCAGAAGGCTCATGCCACAGGATCTAGGGCTCAACGTCAGCATCCATTCTCAAAGACAAGTCAACACAGAGAGTCACGATCAGACCCAGCTCATGATCAGTCCGAATGGTTGCCGCGACTTCTCTCCGCTTGAAGCAGGCACTCACTCCTGCTCTTGCGGCCAGCCCTTCGAATCCTGCGCGCTGCACTTGCGGTATCTTGCAGTCTTTGTCCCCGCCGCAGTGGACTTTAAGCGATCTCATTTCCCTTGTGCTACTCCCTCCTTCGAGCCGAAGAGCCTCCTGTTTGGCAGACTCCGCGATGGGAGACGAGACATCTTCGCATCCGGGATAGCCAAGGGTTCGCTCAAATGCCGCGATCTCTTCCGGGATTTTTATCATCTCGGGGATATGGTGATGGACGGGAAGAGGAGGAGCGCACATGCCTGGGAGTCTCAGCAGGTCATTTCGCTGCATTTTCTTCGACACTGCAAGTTTTGTCAGCACACATCCCCGAACCTCAATCCTGGCACACGATCTTCCCAGGATACACAAAATCAGCTTCAATACAGTCCACCCTGCTGCCACCAGCTCTTCGAAGCCCGCAAGTCGATTCGTCCGAATGGCAGATATGCAATCGATGTGTATCGAAGGAAGGCCCACTTGCTGCTGCCCTCGCCTTCTCGTGGGCAGTTCCTGCTTCGTACTCCGTCTATCGTTCTTGATTCTATCCCAATGCGGACTTCGTGACGAGCCATGGTGTTTGACGCATCAGGCAATTCGCAGGCCTCCGCTGGAGTAACACGGGTGCGTGCTTGTCGCTCATCATGGGTGTTGGGGAGTAGAAGAGAAGGCTGGACTCACATTCGAGGAGATGGCGGTGTGTCTGGCTGGGATCTGGTTCTCGAAAATCAGTCATGATCACCTACAGCACACTCATGATGAACAACGTGTGTAAGAGAAACGCTTCAGATTCTTTCCGCTGGCAATAATCCGCTTCGGATTCCGCCGGCCCACCAATCTCTCAAGGGCGCACGAACAGCCTTCGGTGCCTGCGAGCGATTCGGCGTTCCCATGCCTTAAGATACTCGTGGACCTTACATCCTCGCCTCCAGATCTCGCAGTGCCTGATATGCTTCCTAAACCTGGTCTTCTGCCACACCGCTGCGGGCGATGTTCGTGCTTCGAGTGGTGATAACGGTCGTCTCATTCATGGGACGGTATCGGGGTGGGGGGACTTGTGGGACTTACTTAAAGATCGGCCAGGAATGTTGGATGTTTGTGGAATGATGGCGTTCGTATCTTCTCGTTCGACTCTTCCGAAATGCGTCGAGCGAATGATGTCGAGGGATATGGGCCGCAGTCTGGTTCTGTCGTCGTCTTCTCCGCGATTAGACCTGGCCACGCACAAGTCAGCTTACGCTCCTCACTGCATCAAAAGCCTGGACCATTCACAACTCATGGCAGCCTCAGATCTAGCCTGCCCTCCTACTTCCATCTTGCTTCTACACAAAGCATGCAAACGCGTCACTCCTCTCGTCCACGCACGCCTTGCTCTTCGGCCCCCGCGAGCGAGCCCTCGGTGTTCCCGTCCCCAAGCTCTCGCCACCAGACGCCTTGCCCGTTTGAGGCTGGTATTTCGCTCCTCCACAGACAGCCAAGTGCGCGCTTGGAGCTGTGAGTGGCGTCTGCCTCGTCATACAAGCTGAGGCTGCGTGGTCGGAAAAATGGAATTTTTGCCGATGACGAACCTGCAGTTATTGGAGGACTGCTTGATGCGGGTTCCTTGGTACGCACAAAGGCAAGCAGCGCCGTTCAAGTGCTGTCGTAGAAAAACTCTTGCTTACCTGTGACTGAACGGAAGCCGATTCTCTTACTGGCTCTCCCCGATGGGCTTTTCGATGTCAGCGTCACACTAAAAGGCGCCTTCTCTCGGTAATAGTTGCGGAGCGTGCACTCGAATTTCGCTTTGCCGGCTGAGTGCTTCGCGCCGGGCGTGCCGTCAGCCACATCGGACGCTCAGTAGGGACTCATCATAAGCTTGAGATGGTGTTGTTGGGGGATGGCATCCCTGTGGATACTCCTCGATCAATCCTTCCTCTGCGGTGATGTTCTGCTCGCGTTGCGACGAAGGCCGCTGGGAGTGGCATCTGGTGGACTGAGACGAGCCGAGAAGTCCTGTTTCCATTGCTAGTCAGGACCAACTCTAGTTTTCATGGATCACAAGCGTCAAATGGGATCTGGTGCCTGATGAGATTGTGTTCGCTGGCCGCCACTCGCTGTGTTGACGAAGGTTGAACAGTGATCTCTTGCGAACAGCCCTTCACAGTCCCCACCTTTGCCAGTAACGACTACTGGCGTGATCTTGGTCGAGTTCCTGCTTTTCTGCCTCGACCCTTTTCCCTCAGCGGGCACTGCGCAACGGGCACGCTTTGAGTCGCATCTCGTGTTCGGGAAGCATCATCCTCGTGAGATGGTGAAGAATCTGTGGGCGGCGGACTTACCACGAGTGACCGAAATCCATCAGAATGAGAGCTGCTGGCGGTGATTGAAAAGTGCGAGGCGGCTGGTGGGCCGTTGCGCTGAGCTGGCTGAGGAGACGCAGGTTGATGTCGTCGAAGAGCCGGCGCTCCTTCACCTGGTTCCCCAGGATCGGCCACTGAGGTGAGAAGGGTTCTACGGCCAGCAGTGATAATACGCCGCGGTCGCTGTCTGGCGGTGACAATGCTGATGGTGCATCTGCTGATCAGGAGCGCAGTACCGTCGCTGTCCAGCGCGCCGCCGCATCTGGGGTAAAGGGAGAACAACACTGACCTTGGCATTGAGTGCGGTGCTCATCGAGGTCAAATTCAGAGCCATGTTGTCGCGATCCTGGACAATCGCTTGTTGTTGGATGATGGTTGATGGATGGTATTTTGTGCAGCCGACAAAACACCAAACACCTCTACCCCGTATCACGCACGTGACCTACTCCAAGTTTCCGCCTCGGAGAACATGTCCACACCACGGCGGTCAGCGCCCAAAGCAGTGTACGAGGTGATGCTGGCCGCAATGAGGACAACAGACGGCTCGTTGAATCGGTCTTCTAGTGGTCCATCAAGCCGCGAGTGCTGGAGGTCGAAGGTTGGTCTGGCGGACGACGAATGATGGGTTGAAAAGTGTCTTCCTGCATCTTTTCTGACAAGCCGTCGCGTGAACGGGCGCTCTCCGCTGTGGCATATGTTTCAGAGCTTCAGTTCGAAAGCCGCAGTTGGGCAAATGTGCACCTCGACGAAGTTCTGCTCCAGACGAGCAGGACAGAGCCACAAGCACGTTCTCTTCAACCGGTCTCTGAGGCCGCTCTTCCATCTAACGCGTATGGTATGGTTGTCCTGATGTCCTGAAATCTTTCTCAATCAACGCAATGGCTGATTGCTCCTCCACCTCTTCTTCTTGCGCCCGACCAGGCGAGCCTTGTGTTATTGCATTCTATCCAAGCTCCTTCCCCAGTGTTGCAGATGGCAGAGATCATTGAACCGCAGTGATGACATTGAGGGATTCGGCGTCGCTTTCTCCGTCGGTCGATTGGTCGAGGTCGGTGGGTCGGTCGAGGGAGGCGAAGACAAAGAAATGCTTTGTTGTGAGGGTGCCGAATGCGTCAGAGAATGTTGGTCTGCAGTCTTTCCTCACCATCGAGGCCCTGTCTTGCCAAGTCTGATTGAGTGGTAAATTGAGAGTGATGTTACGGGACCAACGTCGGGGAATCTGTCTGGGTAGAGAACTGGAAGCAAGCTGCAGCGAAAGCTGGTGAAGCCGGGAAGCCATCCACAGTCTTGGCATATCGCAACACGAACTTCGCGGACAGTGGTACGGATCTGATCGGCACGGGCGAGATGCAGCGAGCAAAGGCATTGAGACTTTCATCGATATGCGCAATCGATGTTGAACAATCAAAGGTCTTTTAAGGGTGCACGCCTCCTCAGAGCAGGCTATAGAACAGCTACAGCAGAGACAGACAGCAACTCGCGATGGGAGCACGAGATACATGAGGCAACTGGTGAGATGAAGCAAGGGACGATACTCGAGCAGCGATCTGGAAATCGAGCAGCTCAGACCACGATGAACTCGACTGTCTCCCACATCAACATGTGTCTTGCAACCAATACTTCCAAAGCGCTCTGAATGTCGGCCTTCTTTCCTCATCCGAAAACCGCACCCATTACAGCTTCAAGCTTGGGAATCATGGTGGTGCTGCATACTCGCGTCAGCAAGTTTGTGCACGGTCGACGTGAGTGGTGACAAGGGTGTCTTACGGTCTGGTAGATGCTTGTTCGTTTTCGACGGCACAACCGATGGAGGAATATGGATGAGAAGAGCTGTATGCTTCCTCGCCAGCCATACGACTCATGATCGGTATATCGCACTCCCGAATCTCCGTCATGGATAATTGCGATGCTCTGCCAGATCGGAGAGAATGCTTAGTTTCAGATCCGAAAAGTCGGCATGCCACCATCATCATCCTTGTCCGAAACCATGACAATTCCAATTTCGGCTGAAACCGCGCGTGTCTCAACTCTGCTCGCACTTCACGTCCTCTGACACTTCGTCCTATAAGACAATAACACTCTTTTGAACATCTTTGGCATAATATTTGTCCTTTCACATTCGCTCGTTTCATCATCAGGATAATTCTCAAGGTCCGTTCTGCTTGTGTCTTGGCTACGGAGGCGAACATGGCTGCCCGGCTGCTGGGCTACACGGTCCTACTTGGCGCGCTCGTAGGGCAGACGTGTGCTACTTTGGGCCATGAAGTTGTGCACGGTGATAGTTTAGAGTAGGTCACACGATAGTCGAGACAGCTCCTCGCGGACACATAACTCATCTGGCCACAGCCACCACGCCGATGTCTCTCACAGTCTCGACAAACGAGAACTTCCCGACTACGCACAACGCAACCTCAACACGATCCGCAGCATCTACAACCTGACAGTGTACCCCAACAACGTTCCGATTCTGAAAGAAGGATGCGACAAAGCAGTTCCTCCCGGCCTCTTCAGTCCTGACGCTACCGGACGTGTCTCTCCCGTGGGAGATTTCACTGGCTTCAACGACTCTTGCGAGTACTTCTTTGCCCTGGCACCGGATCCGAATGATCAGGAGTTCCAGGGTTTGGCAATCTATCAGGCAGATGTGGTGGAGTTTACTTCAGGTTGTCCCAATATTGCGGCGAGTGTGGTGTGAGTCGATGCCACGAACTGCACGTCTTCTTCGGTTGTCTCTTCAACCCTGCGCGATCGTGTACTGACCTCAGCACCAGCTACCTGCGAACAGCAAAATACGACACCAAAACCAACACGATCGACCACAGCCATCCAGTCTCAACCCTCGCACAAGTAAGCCTCATCTGCCACCACCCGCCCCTCTTCTCACACACTCTGACATCCTCTCCCAGGTCGCCTTCTGGCAATTCGACTCGTACGGCCGCGTCGAACGCTACCACGCCTGGATCCCCAACGTCGAAGCCTGGATCCAAGCCGGAACAGGCGTCGACTTCACCTCTCTCGTATTCCAAAAATTCGTCCCCATCGTCCTGTGCCCGGGGATTCAACAACGCTGCACCGGCCCCAATCAACAATACGCCGACGTCGCAACCTGCATCCTCGAACTCGAACTCAAACCTTTTGGCTCGTTTGACGAAGTCTGGGGCGACAATGTCGCCTGTCGCCTCATCCATCTCATCCTCACCCAAGTCCGCCCCGACGTGCATTGTCCGCATGTCGGTCCGACAGGAGGCGGGAAGTGTGTGAACATCGACTATAGCGTGGACTACTTTAGTGATCGGCAGCTGTATGGGATTCCGGAAGGGAGTGTTTTTACTTGTGGGGGGCCGTTGACGGATCCGAATAACCCGGCTGCGGTGGGGCCTGCGAGTGGGAGTAATGGAATGCCTTTGCCGGGTGAAGCTCCGCCGCCGATTCCGGATGTCAAGCAAGCGCTTGGGCCGGTGGGGAATTTGTTGAGTGGGATTTTGAAGAGGATGCCGGAGTGGATGTGAGCGAAGGTGGGGAGTATTGGGTGGTGGTGGACATGGATGACCGGTCAGCTGAGTCGGCGTGGTGCTGCGTTCTCCTCGTATGTACGATGCGCGGGATCGTGTGGATCAATATCGACAACAAGCTGGCAGACGGAATTGTTGCATCGGAAACCCTGTTGGCTTTGGTTCTCATTCTTATTGTACGCAGTCAGCTCTACAGTTTAAGCTTCATCGCCATATATTTGACTCGCCTGTACAGCTTGCCATCAAGACTCTTCACTGTGACACTGACAAGGGCAATTCGCAACACCATAATGCAAGCTCAACCAGATGTTTGGCGTTAGTTCTACAGCTACCACGGACCCATCAATCACAGCTCCTACATATCTTGCTTTTCCCACTCGCTTGGCTCTCCTATTTGGAATCCGTAACCACTGAGTACTGCGAGATCCATTGAGAGGTTGTCCACTTGCAAGGTCCGAGAGGATTGAGATCGATAGTTTCCCATAATCCTGAGCCTAGTCGTTCTCGTTGACTCGACGGGGATATCCTTTTGCTAGAACGGTGGCTGTTCGACGGACGGTGTCGTCTTGCAGACTCGTGAAGAAGCCAGAATGGTTCTGGATTCCGCGCAAATAGACACCGTTTGAGGTCTTCTTCTTGCGTGTCCTCCTGCTGCGTCCACATATGCGAGCATCTCCGTAAGCCTTGGCCCTGCGCAAGAGAATCCACTCTCGGTGCACTGCGACATGGATCCACAGGCTGCACATCGAAAGACTGTACCTCGTCATCCGTCCAACTCCAAGGAGAACGGCCAAGCCCGTCGAGCGCGAATCCCATTTCTTGCCGCTCTCACCGCCATTCACCTCATACTCCAGCTTTCCCCTGGCCCCTCAACCTCTTCGCGATTTCCTCCGGCTTCCCAATGTATCAAACGGATCGATTCCGCTCGCAGTGTGTTCCCCAAAAATGATCTCCAAATGGATGCTGGAAGCGATGTGCAGCCCGTGAAATCGAGGAAGAAGACTTCGAAGTGAAGCGCCCGTGGGTGATGCCGTACGGGAGGAACTTCGCGGTGGGGAATGGATAGGCCTGAATCATCTCGCGGAACGGAGGACTCTAATCATGGAGAATCGCGGTGCGTTTGACTGCTCGTGGACAGGCAGAAGGCAAGAGTACCTGCGTATGGAGGCTCGATCAGCGGAGGTGCGGCGGTAAAGCTGCCAATCTGAACGGCTTTGTCACTCACCTTTGGGGAGTTGGCTGCGGAGCGTGCTCGTGGAGATGAAATGAGAAGCGAGCACGATACGCACAGAATCACAACAGGCGCTCAAGGATGTACGATTAAAGTCGAAGACGAGCGGTGGCGAACGTATATAAGAAAGTGTATATCATTGCGCTTCCACGATGCTATATGTACATGCCATCACGCTATATCACTGCTAACCAATGCTGAACAATGCGTCACGAGGCAACTCTCGGGCAGTTCCATTCCGATCGAGCAATAACTTGAATCGGCAGCTGGGCACATACCGCGAGCCCGGGCTTTACCAGCGCCTCAATATGCTGCAACGGCGGCCAGGCACCCTATCCACGCGAGGTGGTGGAGTCTGCAAGATGGCGAGACTGCCCTTTGAGCCAGCGGCCATCTTGCCTGACCTCGTGCTAGCAGCAGTCAACCCTCATCTGCCGGCGTTCTCCCTCTCTTGTTGCAGATGGCGATGTTGTACCTAAGTTCCAGCCGAGAAGCCTCACTCTCCGCCATCTTTTTGTGAGCATGTGGCTCCTTGGCCTTGCGCTCGCCGAGCCGACTCTCCGCAGCAGCGCGCTCCGTGGTCTTGCATAGGCCAGGAGTCACGCCAGCCTTATCGGGCCTGTGGGGGATGTTGTGGAGAGAGAATCTCATGCTCTCCACAGAAGCAACGCCGACCTATGATGACGCTGTAGTCAGCACACATTTGGTGCTTGGGGCGGACGCCGTGGTGATAGGCATACCTTGATGCATACAAGCCAATCCTGCCGGCATGCGCTGATTCTTCGTTGGGCCGGCGGCAGCAGGGACTGATCTGCTACTATCGATCCTGCATGTCAAGTCAGAATGGCATCTCGTTGGACGACGATCGAGAAGAGCATCACTTACCCCACCGCCGCCAACCCGCATGACCACTGACACCATCTCCCGCTGTCTGCGCCAGGTGCAGTGAGACCTGAGCAACTGAACGGCGGTACACATGTCAGCGAACTGTGCGTAAAATGGTAAAGTGCCGTAGGATGACGAGGAATGCCAATGGAGGCTCGAATATCGCCTTAGAGAAGGTGTTTTGAAGATGGCAGTGAAGGAAGAGGATGGAGAGCAGGTGATGCTTACCGCGCGGCCACCGCCAACATCTTCTGCGGTTTGACATCCCGATGGCAACCGGTTCTGCGGTTTGATATCCCGATGGCAGTACCACTTGACCGTGTTCTCGCGAGAAATGATGAGAGGCTGTGATGATGGTGGTGGTGGTGTCGGAGATGGAAGAGGAGAAACAGAAGTTGGAATCCCAGTGGAAGGACTTTTACCTTGGCTGCACAGACGTTACGCTAGCAGAAGTGGCGCGGCGCTCTTACTTCCAGTCTGCCCGCCTGAATTTGCTGAGGACATTCGGGATGAAGAACAGGATGGATGGGCGAAAGGTGACGGCGACGGCGAGGAGAGGACGGGACGATGCGAGAGGCTTTCCTATTTCCTCGATTGTATACAGCAGTTTCCCTTGGATTACGCCGATTGCGTACTGGCACGCCAAGTCGCGCTCTTCAGACAACAATGGTAGTTGTCGACGCCCTCGACGTTTATTCTTTGTTTTCGGCATTCCTTCGCACGCCTCGCCTTAGCTTCTTCAGGTTTGGCCTCCTCCTCTTCCCTCCGCCTCAGCGCCCAAGAACCAACCGGTGGCTATGGCCTCGCGCTTCCCGATTCCATCAACAGAACCGTCTTCAAACACCTGGTCGAGAATGCTATCGTCTGCTACCCCTGGGCTGCATCCAAGTAGGAACATTGGAGATACTCTTCTCCTCTCGTTTGCGGACACAGAGCTGCTCTCGCAATGCTTGAACAGCGCCCTCGACGATCGGATCCTTCTCACTAGCCGTCTCCCACTTCCTCTTTGGCGCCCCCGGTCCGACCGCCATAAAGTTCCATAAGGCAGTCATTGGAGTCTCCATTGGAGCAGAAGATCGGGTTGCTGTAACGAGCGCTTCCACCGCATAGTCGACACGGAAACCGAAGACGAAGACCCGGCGAGATCGCAAGGGATTGACGGACCGGAAGACTAATGGCAGTCGGTCTCACAACATATTTTGGGGCTACCAGCAGAAGCACGATGGTGAGATGTGGGACTTCATCCTCTCTGCCCTAGGAGCTTCTACATAGGTAGACACCCGCGAACAGCCGAAGAATCGTTGCGCAAGATTGCAATTTCTGCCCCCTTTTTTCTTCCCACCACGTGCGTCCCAAGTCCTGGTACGCTCGAACGCCGCGAGCGAGAATCGCTTTTAAACACTTGCCTAATTTAATGTTCGTCTGCTTGAGAGCCTGTTTCAACGATACCGCCCTGTTGGTGCCCCGCTGACTTGTGCCGGCGCTCCCAGAGCATCCACTCAATCTCATCTTTCGGCGTCTTCTTCATCAAAGGTTCTCATCAGCTCTACGAAGCCGGCGTCCAAGGCGTGATGACGCACGTATCTTTATATCCCAATGTCCTTAATCAACATGGTTGAGACCCATTCATTCAATTCCTATCTTCAAAACGCATGACACCCAGCCTCTCACAGCCTCATTCGTCGCCGCTCAGTCAGACTAGCGTGTTGCGGGGAAGTTGATGGGATGCCATCGGTGCGGTCTTTTTTTCCAAATAGCTGGAGATGGGTGCATGACAGCAGGCCAGGTACATGGAGATTTCGTCATTTATAAAGGCGTTGCCAGGATGATTGGAGCTGGAATGGAAGGAAGCATCGCTGGAAAACCGATCATTGCGGAGGTTCTGTGTTGTTTGGTCGTAATAGAATATCTGAGTTGGCTGTTGAGCGTCTGTCTGTGATGATAGCGCGTGATTGACGAGCATGTATGGCAAGGAGGAGGAAAGATCGACAGCACGCGCGCTGACATAAGGCGTGCCCCTGGGGCTTTGATATTCGTGCATAACCTTGCAAGCGAACGCTAAAGGATCTAGCCCTTTGAGAGTAAACAAATTAACGCGCTGTAGGCATTGAGAAATATCCGGATTCCATTTTCAGAAGAGGATCGTGTCCACAGAGGTAAATATGTATAGAGATCGGAGTGAGCCGGAGCTTACGTTTCAGCATGCTGTTGATCTGCTCTCGCTTCGAGTGGCGCCGATTGTTCACATTAATGACCCTCGATGACTTACTTGCTAGACTTGCAGTTGGTCCTTTGCAGGCATATCTTTAGTATGCAAGGCTCGTCGCACGGGCGTGCGAGTGCTGTCAGTCTAGTAGTGATGGATGGATGGATGATAGAGGCGGCCTTGCGGACTCCGAGATTAGCAGACGCGAACTTCAACGACAGCCTTATCTATGAACTATAGTGATGGACGAGTTGAAGGGTGCCCTTCGAAAGCAAGGTCCTCCTCAAAAGGGCCGTATCCGTGCAGTAAAACTGGGCCATAATTGGCGAGCACAAGGCACCATCACTGGCTATCAGAGGCCACGGCGAGCCAGCCTCCGATCAGGATGCTGGCTCGTGTTCTCTCGTGTACGAGATGATCGTATTCGGTATGCAACAATGTCAAGGTCTTTGTCTGGATGCTTTGTATGGGCCAACGGTACCGAAAAGCGGGACCCGTTCTTTGTTCTGGACCGCATGTTGTGCCCGCTATGCCTGGCTAGACTCGTAAAGGCGGAGACCTGCTGCGATCGATTTTTTGTGGCAGGATGAAGCTCTTCTTTGTATATGTGTCTCACCATACTGTCCCAAGCATCTTGCCTTCCTTTTTGTGGGCCGTGCGCTGTACTTGTGGTTCGCAATATGCCGCTCGTCGCCCACAAGCGCCCCACTGGCAGCAGTGAGAAGAAGACGCTCAGTTCCTCTAAGTGCAGTCGTTCAGTCCATGTACGCCCAGGAGCTTCAGAATAACATGGTGCATCAGGTCACTGTATTCGGCCGTCTTCGAGCGGCGATTAGTCCTCCCTGCTGTCGACATCCTTTTCTCCAGCTCTTCCATCGACGAGAGACGGTGTGCGCTGGTGTGAGGCAATATTGATCTTCCCCCGGGGCCAACTTTCCAGCCTACCGCTTGCTGTCTTGCTCTTTCTTGCGTTGCGAAGCGAAGTCCCAATCTCAGGAGGGAAGGCCTGGCCGAGAAGACCAGTTGCCATCGCTCGGCGGATGCGAATCGCTGTGTGGACGGGACAGATTTTGCTGCGCTGCGTCGAGTGTAGATGCTGGAAGGTTCTCTTCGTAAAGGGCTGTAAGTTAAGCTCGAGGGCGATCGCCGTGGTCTCGAGGGCATTTCTGACGAGGAGCCGCAAGAGGTCGGAGCTTTTAGCGAACGGCGACTCGAGGAGGCGATTCAGCGGATGGAAGGCTGTGGTGACTGGCCGATGGGTCTGCGAGCGAGTGCAACTAGGAATAAACATCAATGATCTGCGCAATAAGTGATGTCAAGGAGGTCTTCCGCCTGCGCAACTCCGTTGCACGGGAAGAAGGGCTTTTAAGGCGATGGACTTACCGAGTGCCATTGAAGTGGTCAGCTGCTGGGAGACTCGGTCGCAGAATAGGATCAAAGCCGTTGTTTTACGCATTGCGGATTCTCTGTGCGCCGTCTCAGTCGCGCAGCTCCGCATCGGTGGAGTGAGGTGTTTCAAGGGCCGGGGTGCTTCTGGTGCCAGTGCAGGATGGTCATGACCAGAGAACCGATCGTTGCAGACTTGGTGTTGATTGACATGGATCAAGTGAAGAGTGGAGGACTTTCTCGTGCAGGTAGCGTAAAGCGACCGCTGCAAATCTCTGTTTGGTCGAAGCGAGCCCTCTGAGGGCAAGGGGCTTACCGGGTGCCTGTGCAAGGTGTTTACGCTAGGAGAATTGATCGTTATGGACTTCATGATGTTGAAGTAGTAAGACGGTGGGGTGGTAGAGGGCTGTAGCGGTCAAACAGCGGAAAACGACCAAGTCCCTCCAGCAAGCAAAACAATATTCTCCACCAACAACACCATCTGCAACTCCGTTGCGCATCGCACAAGGTGGCGGAACATCGGCATAATAGACGCAGGTGGGTGCTGGAGCTGCTGAAGGTCTTGCAGAACCTTTTGGCCGGTATTCAGTGTTGTGCGGGCGAAAAAGATGGAATTGACCTGGTCTACAGCCAAAAAAGGAAGATACACTACCCGCACTCGAACCCAACACCAAACAAAACAGCAAAAAACCAGCAGCTGCTACAGGCACACTGCTGGGGAAACTCATCTCGTGTATAGAAGGAGATCACCTTTCTAGACAGTCATGGATCGGTTTCATTACCTCCTTATTTCCCTTATGCCGCCAATATCCCACATATCACATATAAGGAAAGGGGGGACTTACCTACCTGTTGGAATGTCTGCCATCAGACCAATGGGTGCTCGGTTGAGACCCGGTGAGTAAGCAGCGGAACTTGGAATATATAAATGCCATTTCGAGCGGCGGCGGGACTTAGCGAGGTGGCTGGGGCGAGTGAGGTAGAGGGCTCGGAGAGGGGCGCCGCGGGGCTGAGTGAGCGCGTTTGCAGTCGCTATGTGCTGCGCTGGCAGTATACGCCATCTCCCTATCAATGAGGGGATGAAGAACCGTCTGCAGTACATAGCAGTCCTTATAGAGCGGGTCTTCTGCTCTTGATACAGTCGATACCAACTATTATGGGGAGGGAGAGGTGCAGAGAATGCCGCCACGCGAACGAGTCCCTCCACCGTCAGGTCGGTCAGCCACCAGATCAGTGGGTCACCAGATGCATAGCGGCCGACGAGTCTCCTTAATACAGCCACTCGACATCTCCAGCAGGTATCTTCACCCGATCAAATGCCAGATCGCTTACCGCTTTCAACGAAACGAGCCTCGAGCGCGCGACCACACTTCCGGTCCAGCCACCATCTCACCAAGCAGATCAATCCCACAACGTGCGGCACGCTACAGAACCTGTCTCACTCCACATCACAACGACGTCGAGTACTGCGTCGCCCGCGCTCGCCGTCCGAGAGCCACCACGCGCGCATCCCACCACCCCAAACCAGTTCAGTCAGCTCCTCCAGCCGCCGTCGCCACAGAGACGAGGCTTCCTGGCGGCAGAATCTACTTCACATCCAGCCGTTTGAGCTGAGGGTCTTCGATTATTGATCACCTGGACCTTCTGACTGCTGCGAGCCCCCGAGCTGCTGCAAATTGTCACCAGGAAAGCGAGCGGCTCAAGTGTCAGCTTACAATGAGCATGTGGACAAGAACACCCCACGGCGGAAGTTCAGAAGCGCAGCGAAGCCAGCACCACCCGTCGCTCAGCAGCAGTGGGAGATTCGTCGTGGTGCATTCAGTTCATCAACCCAACAAGCTCGCCCTACATTAAACGCCGCCGGCAATGCGAGATCAGGATGATTCGCAGGATGTACAGAGCACCGCTGCGCCAGTAGCACCGTTCAGGACATCAATTGGGAAATGGCGGATAAGAACGTCTTATGTCGGATAAGGTCGCTGTTATCAGCGCGGACAGTGATGATCTCAGTCAGCAAGATTCAATGGCGTGGAAGTTCGCCTGCGAAGCAGATGGACATCTGCTCACGTACACTTTTGTGCCAGGCGCTAAACTTCCAATGGCTCACGCCCGGGGACACTGACTTTCCTGGCCAACCGCCATTCGTCAATAAAACCTCGCGACTCAAGTCAGTCCAAGCGGCATACTCACAATGGTCCGCCTGGGAGATATACTAACTGCTCATGGCCGATCAGATAGAGCCCCTTAGCCCGATGTCCTGGAAGGTGACTGCGCATCCGCCAGGCCTTCTGAGCTCAGACTACAACGCAAATCCCGCTCTGCAACCAGTTGAAGCACAACTAGCAAATATTTAAGCCGCCGTTTAGTGCTACATGATGCGATCCGACAACAGCAGTGGGTGTGGCTCTCAAGCGTCAGGTCGTCAAAGCCGCTCAACAGACAGATGGACAGAACATATCCAACTGCGAAACCTTTGCAACGGTGACCGTATCACAATCATTGATAACGATGGGCGTGAAGGCCAGATGGGTGGCTTTCGTGCCGCTGGTGCATGCGGCATGTGGAGGGAAGAGGATGAAGAAATATCAGGTGCCCTACGAGGTTTGGGATCGACCATCCTCTGTTTGCTTTTGGATCATGTGCTAATGTCACGAGCCGGCCAGTCCTACACCGGCTACGAGCGCGATCGAACAAGCCGGGGGTTGAATGCAGACATCAATCAAGTAAAGCAGAGCGAATGACAATCGGGTCTATATATCCAGGCAGAAAATATCAACCGCGCATCTGCTTTTTCCTGTGTGCAATGCCTGGCATTCTCAACAGATGTCCGCACATTGATTGACTCCTGACCTCCCTCCATGTCGTGTCTCAGTCTCAGCCGCCGTCAACGTCCGCTCTACCGCCACCGCTACACGCTCAAGACTACTACCTCAGAGCACGATCAAACGTCGCCCAAATATTATGCCCCATCCACCCCCTCTTCCTCATCCTCATCGTTTTGCTGCGCACCCCTTCCTTCTCCCTCAATCCCTTCCAACTTCCACCCAACCCTCCTCTCCCCCCACGCCCCTCGAACTCTACACTCCATCCAATCCCTCCCTTCCTCCGCCTTCTCCACCAATTCCTGTTCACATTTCCTCCAAACCGACAAATTCGACTGTCCCATTGCGCCTTTGAAGCCAGGAGTTCCGTAGTAGAATGTTGCGTTTCCGCAGGTGTAGTGTTGCATTGCGCTGGAGCGGGGTTGAGTTTGGAGAGTGGAGTTGAGGTGGGAGAGGCAGGTGAGGAGGGCTGTGGGGTTGAGGTTTGTGGAAGGGGAGGTGGTGGTTTGGATGTGGGGGGTTGCTAGGGTGGGGGGCAGCGGGGTCAGAAGGAGAAGTAGATGGAGGAGGAATTTGGTGGAGGGCATCTTGGCTTGGGTGTTGTTGGAGTGCGGTGCTATTCTGTTCTGGTGTGCTGTAAAAAGAGGATGGGGATGTGGCTTGCAAATCTTGAATGAGGAGATGTGAGCGCAGTGACTGTGATTTATATCATGATACGCATAGTTTTGAAGTGGATACAAGGTTTTGAGGACGGATTGAGGTTCGTTGGTACAGGGAAAAGTCTCATTCATGAGACCCCATCTGTGAGAGATGGGCAAACTCTGATTAACATGGGCGGCCTCAACCAAGACCAGGCAGACAGCCTTGGGCTAGATGGTCGTTGCGGCTTGCGGTCAGGCAAAATTATCAATTGCGCCGGCATTGTCCACTCCGCGAATATCAGCAAGCCAGTTGGTATACGTGTAGTCATGAAGACATAACCAATCCCAATTGGTGATCCCGCTGAGGAGTTTGGCAGCATGCGCTTCGACGAGGCTGAAGGTTCCAGCAAGGACATTGAGGGGCTGTCTTCCATCTTCGGGCAAATTTTGTGCCTCCTGCCTAGGAGACACGCATGGGCGGATGCGAAGACAGGTCCGCGCGTCGATGACAGAGCTCATAGCGACCTGAACAGACAAGTGCCTTTCCTGTCCTCGCTCGCCGACTGGCAGTGCCATGGATTGCATGAAGCAACGCCGCCATGGACTGTATCGAGGAAAGCGGAAAGACATCCTTCAGTCCCGCTGTAGCCATCAAGCACCACTGATGCCGAAATGCCTTTATCCTCAGCCACGATGTCATTAATCCTTTGACCATTCCCGTCAAGTGCCCACAAATGCCTTGTCCTTCACCATCGTCCCTACAATAAACTGCCTCAACGCCTTCCACCTCTGCTGAATATGTTCCTGTCCTGCACTCCCAACAGCACCATCTCCTCCACCCACAGCCACAGCCTGCTGAGTCTCCGCCTTCGCCAGCTCGGCCAAATTCCGCTTGAACCGCTCCATCTCCCTCTCCTCGAGCACTTTCTTCCGCTTCATGCTCCCAGGTCGATGCTGGAGACTCTTCATGACCATCTTGCCTCCTTCTGCAGTAGAGACTTTCCGCCTTCGACGACGGAGTCTGCTGCCGCTTGTTGTGCCGCTGACTGCCATGCCATCGTATTCTTGTCCTTCGCCATCCTTCTGCTCTGTATCGGATACACCTTCCCATTCCCATTCATCTTCAGCGTAGGTACCAGTCCTCTCTCCTCCATTGGCGCCGCTGCTATTCTCGACCCCAATCTCGACGTCTTCGAGGGCGGATTTCATGTCGTCGAGGTCGGTTTTGAGCTTTTTATTCGGACGACGGGCTTTGCTGATGCCATTGCCCCTCGACCTGCCGCTTTTACTGATTCCAGAGCCTTCGCGGACTCGAGCAAGGAGCGCATCGTGCTTGAGGTCTCGTTTGGACTTTTTGGTCAGGCGGGAATTTGATTGTTGGGAGAGGAGGTATTCAGATTTGAGGTTGGCGAGGGCGGGAGTCGTAGAGGTGGCGGAGACGGCGCGAGAAGCTCGCGCCCGCGCCGTCGGACGTTTGGCCATGGCGGAGCGGAGCGGAGTCGACGGCGAGGTGGTGGTGGGGATGAAGTGGCATATTATTCGGGATTCGGGATTCGAGGCGTGGAAAAGATGAAAGTTGGGGCCTGAGGCAAACAGACTGAACAACATCATCAACGTGTGATATCGGCAACACTCCTACGGCTGCTTCCACGATCAGGAGAACATATATCAGTGTAGAGCTATACTCGCCATGTTCACTTCCATGGGTGGGATCGTGGGAGATTGATTCCAAGAATACCACCTCCATTCATGACATGAAGCTGATCATGCATACGCCTTCGTTGGCGGCCATCATCAACTGACCAGACTCAAGGGAATTCCAATCGAGAAGAGCAAGTCCTGCTTTCAAATTGACCTACCTGCTGTCTTCCACGGTCGGCACCCATGTATCCGCAAGTGCATAAGAAGGGTTTCAGCCCAAGCAGCAGCAGCATCATCATCCGTGCATACAGTTGGCTTCTGCATCCATAGACGATGTCGTTCTGTAGACAGAAGCTGGCGGTGATGACCGCATTGAATCGCCACTTCCACCTCGCCTGGCCACGAATGCTGCTCCAGCAACAGCACGGTTGCACGCTGCCGACGGGTAACCGCAAATTCCAGCAATATTCATGGCCCGGCGCGAGGATCACTGCTTTTTTCGTCTTCGATGTTGTTTGCTGCTCCAGAATTGACCTGCCTGCCCGTGACAGTGTCGGCGACCTCCGGAACTTGCGTTGTGCCCTCTGCCGATTGTACTTGCACACCGCTTGGGATGAGGCCATTGCTCACCTCATCTCCGAGTCATAATCTGACCTCCCAAAGTCGTACACTACACTCGGCGACTTGGGACGAAGACGAAACACTCCCCATGGCAGCCCACCTCTCCAAAATGTGCGCTTGCTCCCACGGTTCAACTCATGAGCGATGCCAAGTAGATCTTTGTTCGGACGTGATCCCAGCTAGTGGTGCTCCGTGATATATTCACAGCTCATTTTCGCAGGATCTTTGCATGCGGAAGCCGCAGAGCCGCGGCGAAGTCTTGTTTCGGGAAGCAGCCGGCCTGGACGGCCCAGGTTTGGTGTACGGAACATTATCCCAGCTGGAACACCGCGAGATTTTGTCTGCTTCTTGCTTCTTGTTGTCTTCTCTGTCGGAAATGGGCGCATGAGCCCTCTGCATCCCAGCAGTTGACCTGAACGAGCTAGTTTTGCTGTATGATACGAACCTCCGGCGAAAACTCCGCAAGATCTTGTTTGCTTCTCGTTGCACACCTCGCTGGGACCGAACGCATGGCCATCGTCACCGATTCGCGCTCCATTCTGTGTTCGGAACGGCGACTCGGCGGACGGCATTGTGCAGGCTCGAGAAGGGTACTGTCAAGAAATGCTCGCAGCCTTTATCTCCTCTAGACTCGGCTAGGGTGCTAATGCATCTAACAGATCGGCATCGTCTCGTGCATAATGCTGCAATTCTGCGACACAGCTGCAATTGTGGTCTCGAATAAGCATACATCGCTTGTGCCTGGTTTTGAATCTTATGCTTACTCTTGAGTTTTGCTACGTCCATTCTAACTATGTTAGAGCTTGCTTCGCAACGGCGAGAATGTGTTGTAACCGAGGTGCCGGTGGTCAAGTGCAGGCGATGAGTTGCCTTCCTACTTGCGACCCGAGCATGCATCTAGGCAACGGGACGCCCTAGTAAACGAACTAAGTAGCGGGGAAACTATTGATCGAGCACTGTAGACTACATCACCAATATGTAATACTTCGTACTTTCCGGCCGGAGGGCTGTCCACTCTCTGTGTGCTTCTCTCCTTACTTTTGTCACTCCCTTTTTCTCGCTCTTGATTTCATTCGAACCCCGAACCCCCCCTCTCTCTCCATGTCTCCGGTATATACACACTAATCTCGAAATGCACGAGAAAGCCAAAGGGAATATTGAATTCGAATCTTCTGCCACATCGTAGTGTTTACGTCCTGGTAATTAGAGTGAAAAAGTACACTCGAAGGCTACTAGTAGCTCGATCCTTCGTAGGTTTTCATCACTCCAGAGCTCTCCGAGACTCGAAACGGTTTTGTGCAGTTGTGTTCCGACACTTGCTTCCAAGTCTTGAGCCGTCGGCATGAGGTTGGGGGGCTGAAAGCAGTCGAGCAGAATCTGGACTTCTCTTTGACAAATGGACCATTTTATTATGGCCTCGCTGCTGGGGGCTGGAGCGCGTCAGCGTCAGCAGCACATGAGCTCGTCTGTTCGGTTGATGATGATGCAGCTGTAGGCCCCACCGGTCCACCTCGAGTTGCCGCCACTCAAGCAGCAGTCCGACATGCCTGGTAATGCAACCAAGGCGGGCTTCATCAGCCGGAGGAGTGCCAGCGCAACGACCGCCAATTGTGACTTGACCATGTTGTGGCTGCAGGTATATGATTATGGGCTGAGGTGCGACGGTACACCGGAAAAATTTGCTCGTCGACTCATTTTGCCCTCTTACAAATCCCGAAAGGTCTTCGATGATGATTGACCCGACATGCGCCTCATCGATGTAGAAACGCGAGAGCTCAAGTTCTTCGTGACTTGCCAAGAGGTGGAGTACGCCATTCTCAGTCATACGTGGGGACAAGAGGAGCTCACATATCAAGAGTTTCGAAATGGCGAAGGGAACGAGAAGAAATGCTATGCCAAAATCATGCAAGCGTGCAATCAAGCGCAGAGGGATGGCCGGAAGTTCGTCTGGGTGGACACGTGCTGCATCAATAAAGAGTCAAGTTCCGAGGTTTCGGAAGCGATTAATTCCATGTGGACATACTATATTATGAGCAAGCTAAAGTTTGTTATGCCTTGTTATCGGATGTTGGGCGGGAAGGCATGAGGAGGACGGATCGCCCGCTGATGCACGAAAACGGCCAGTCGGAGAATCACAGAACCAAAGCGGGTTTCTCGTGGGAATCTGAGGTGGTAAAGAGTCGCTGGTTCACACGAGGATGGACGCTCCAGGAGCTCCTCGCGCCGAGAAACGTGGTGTTCTTCGATTGCGCGTGGAGATATCTGGGGAGTAAGCGGTCCCTCGCCGATTGTCTTTCGCGAGTCACCGGTGTAGATCGGGCGGTGCTCATTCTTCCCCGAGCTTTGAAGAAAGCGAGGTATATACCATTGCCAGGAGGATGTCGTGGGCTGCGGGGCGCCAGACTAGTCATGTTGAGGATCGAGCGTACTCGTTGATGGGCATATTCGGCATTCACATGCCTCTGCTGTATGGCGAAGGCGAGAGAGCCTTTGTGCGTCTGCAAGAGGAGATTATCAAGACATCCACGGACATGTCTTTTCTCATTCACGAGCCGATTGCCCCGGAAGACGCTGCATCATTGCGTCAACCACTCGGAAACGGAAGGGAGCTTAGCATTGAGTCGAACGAATCGACTGTTCTTGGAGAAGACATACACATCGTTGTAGTCAGGGTTTCTGACCGGGACAGGAAGAGAAAACTGTCAGATCACCAGTGACCGGAGGAGGGTCGGCCGGATATGGCTGGCAAAGACCGACCACATGCTCAGCGTACCAAAGCTCCCCAGCAGCCACAGAATGACAAAGAAGCACTCACTCATGTCCATGATCATGGTCGTGCTCATGGCGGCGAAGACGTCCGTGTTATCTGAGGAGGAGGCAACATCATGGGCGAAGAGCACAGTGCTGGGCAACACGCTGTCTCCGGTCGTGATCAGTTGTTGTCGGCGTGCAATGAGGTGGTTTGTTACGCGATGCTTTTTTCGCAGTGTGTATACTGTGAACAGGGTCTTGACAGTGCTCGGAGAAAGATGTGTCGGGAACTAAGAGAAGGAAGAGGCTACGAGGGTAAGCCATGTTCGGCAGCGGAAGACTCTCCTCCAAAGCGCCTGAGAATACTGTAGACACGAGGCAGGAAGACACGAAAACCAAGCAGTGTCAACGTACATGCGATGAAGAAGTGCTTTGTCATTTTCAATGGAGCCACTTGTGTTGACATGCCCATCATCCCGCATGCAAGTACATACATACCATGATCATCACCCTGAGCCATTTTGCAGCCCTTCTTCAATATTTTTGTCCCATGCTGTCATCGCTTTACCAAATATGTCCACCTTACTGCCCACTCGCCCTAATTTCCTGCTCCTTCACATTATCCCCCATCTTGAACACAATCTTATGCACCTTTCGCTGCTCAAAGTCCTGCCGCACCAAGTCAGCCACGATGCTCTCTTTCCTCTCCACTCGCCGCTCATTCACCAGTACTGCCACAGAAAGCAAAGGTCCAACTCACCTGATAAGCCTGCGGGGCATCCTCCAAACTCATCGTCTTTCCGCACAAGAAAGCCACCTTCTTCTGCTCCTGTACAAGCAGCTCCAATGCTTCTTCAAAAATACTCCTCACGGGACACCGTCCAAACGCCATCTGCACATTCTTCCCGTACAGCATGAGACCATTGACCTCCCACTTCTCGGTATGAACTCCAATACTACTGATGGCGCCCCACGGACGAATCATATCAAAGGACAAATTCCATGCATCGGCGTGACCGACGACTTCCATCACGACGTCGGCGCCGCGGCCTTGGGTGGCGTCTTTGATCTTTTGGACGGGGTTGTCGCTGAGGTTGATGGGGATGGCGCCGAGGGCGGCGGCTTGCTCGAGGCGTTCGGGGACCGAGTCGATGGCGTAGACGGTGTTGACCATGGTGAGGGCGCAGGTGATGGCGCAGATTCCTACGGGGCCGCAGCCTACGCAGACGACGGTGTACTCTTTGCGGTCGCGTTCGGGAAGGTTTTTGAGGTAGCGCGAGGCGGCGTAGTAGCCGGTAGGGAAGATGTCGGCTGCATTCCTGGTGTCAGAGCGAGAAGACGAGTTTTTGGTTGAGGAGAAGAAGAGTAGGTACCCATCAGGACGAGCATTTCCTCGGGTATGCCTTTTGGCGCGAGAACGAAGGTCGAATCTGCCAATGGACAGCGAACATATTCGGCCTGGCCGCCTGGAAGAACTTGTCAGCCTCCAGCGTTCTGGTCAGACGGCAGGATCATACCATCAATCGTATTCGCCGGCGCCGAATTCCCAAACAACTCTCCCTTCGCGCATCGCGAAGCCTGTCCTCTCACACAATAATAACACTCTCCACAGGCGGTATAGAAGGGCACCACGACCTGACCAATCCTCGATTATCAGCACATCATTTCCCTCTTCTCACCCGTCTCTTCCTTTGCATCGTGCAGCTCACCTTATCCCCAAGCTTGAACTTCTTCACCGCATCTCCCTTTTCCACAATCTCCCCCACAAACTCGTGTCCGCAGATGAAGTTTGGCGGACACTTCAAGTGGCCTCGGTAGAAGTGCAAGTCGCTGCCGCAGAGGGCTGTCGAGGAGACGCGGAGGATGGCGTCGGTGGGGTTTTTAAGTTTGGGATACGGACGGTCCTCGACTTCGACCTTTGTTTGCAGAATAGTGAAAGAGATTAGTATGTGCGTCTGCTGTGGCTGTGAAGCAGCTCTTCAAGTTGGTCGAGTCGAGGGAAGTGGAGGAACGAGAAAGAAAGGATGCGTACATGGTAATCCCCCTTGAGCACCACAGCTCGCATGGACTTGGGTGGTTGGAAAGCCGACATTCTTGTGCTCTGATTGGAAGTCAATGTGGTCACCTTGATGGCAGCGGCGGCTGTAGAGGGAATAAGAAAGGAATGGTATGAAACACAGCTCTCTTCGTCTTCCTATGCTCTCTTCCTACCTGTTGCAGTGCGACCACTGGTATAGTAATAATGCCCGAACCATGCTACGACTCCGACGACCCCTCCTCACACTTGCGGAGACGATGCTGGCGTGTGGTTCTGGTTGCTCCGTCATGCATGCTGCCCCGCTCGTAGCAACCAGAACACGACCCTTCTTTCTTCCGCGCTGGAAGCTTCGCATGGCCGAGGTTGTTGTGGATAGCAGCAGCAGCAGAAGAACTACGCGTTGTTCCAGCGACGACGAGGGGATTTGCTGGTTTCTTGTCGGCACGGATGTTGTCGATGGAAGCCGGATGGCAGCTGCTTCATCGCGCAGACGGGGATGAATGGAGAAGAGTCGCCAAGTCTGGCTGGTCAGGCTTCGGGAAGTTCAAAGAGGAAAGCCGACATAGAATGACAATAGCATTGACTCGAGTCTGGATGGCCGACACTTCTTTCATTCTTGGTTGCTCCAGCAGCATCTCTTCTTCTTCTATTGCGATAGACATGCTCCGAATCTCGGTCTGATCCCTGAGAGTCGAAGCCAACATAGCATGTCTTGCGAGGAAACCATGCAGCCCGCACCGTAGCCGCGAAAACCGCATCGTGTCCACGATCCCCCTTCTGGCCGCTTCGCCGGGCACGCGAGCTTCACTGATTCACGAAACCGATTGTAGCAGCGAGGGCGCAGATCGTCGGATACAGACCGAACCCACGAGCTGCATGAGACGGACGATTCGGAGGAGAATGGCGCACCGCAACCATATCGTCAGCTGTGGACGATACAGACTGGAGTTCTATCCAAAAACTACTCTCTTCATCCTGCGATCCTGATCCATATCAATAACACTAGCAATCTCTTCCCCTCCACGATGAAACTACACCTCCAGCATATCTCTCCACTTTCATCTTCCAATATCTTTGCACCTCAACGGCAGCGACCATTTCCCATCCCAACATCATCTTCCTTTCCATTTTCGATATCCTACTTCTCAGCAACCTCGCCCTCAGCATCCTCATCCTCCATCATTCTTCCACGACCAACACTCCCAGCAGCATTTCCGCTGACACCCACATTCGCGCCCGCACCGGCTGAGCCAGCACCAGTCAACCCACCCAGGTTTGGTAGAGCTGGAGCAGAAACTGGTGGAGCAGCAGGCGATGGAACGGGAAGCTGAGAGACGAGATCTCCGAGGCCGCCGGCGTTGAGTTGCTGCAGGAGGACGAACGCAGCAGCTGCGCTGGGGTTTTGGACTTGAGAGGCTAGCTTTTGCATGGTGGACAAAAGCTCGGTTGGGTTGGAGAGGAGAGCTCCTGGGGTGACCAAGTTGGTTGGGAGGAAGGATGGGGTCTTGAGGAGGGAGAGAGTGGTGAGCAAGTCCTGGGTGTTGATTTGCGAGGCGGCAGCTTGGATCGACGGGATGTTGGTCAGGTCACGCAGAGGGCCGAGGGAGCCGATGTTGATGGTCGAGAAGAGGTTGAGGAGCGAGAGGGCGGATTGCAGCTGGGTCAGTTGTCCGGTAGGAAGGCTGGTGAGGAGGTTCGCGGGCGAAGTTGTCACTGTCGAGGTGAGAGAGACGATAATCTGCTGGAGTGTTTGTGGGACGGGGAGGAGAGAGACCTTGAATTGTCAGCTCGGCGCCGGTTCGAGATGGGATCTTCGTGTGCGAAGCTAAAGACTTACCACGTTCAGCACGATCGATCCGAGACCCAGGTTGCCGAGCACACCGGTAACGCTGGACAGTGGACCGCCGCTCAGAGCAAGACCAGATGTGAGACCAGCAAGAGGGTTGCCAGCAGCCGCACCGCCCGCAAGACCAGAGACAGCACCCTGGACGGTGTTCTGCACGCCAGCCAAAGGGTTGTCGGTGTTGCCAGCGAGGCCAAGGCCGTTCGAGACGGAGCCACCCAGAGAACCTTGGACACCAGCGAGAATGTTTGCGCCGCTGTTGCCGGTGAGTCCGCCTACGACACTGCCGACTGGGACAAGAGAGCCATCGGTGACAGGCTTCAGAGCGTTTCCGGTCAAGAACGAAAGTGGGTTGCTGTTGGCGATGACGCCTCCCGTCAGAGCTTGGGTCACACCAGTGAGAGCGCCAAGCTGCGAGAGAGGAGAGCTGCCGCCAGCGCCTCCGCTAGTCAGGCCGCCGAGAAGGTTGGTCACGGTGTTGACGGCGGAGGATGCGGCTCCAGTGCCTGGGGTGTTGGGAAGTTGACGCTTCTCCTCGGTCTTCTCGCTCTCCTCAGTCTCCTCAGTGTCCATTTTTTGGCGGCTGATGCCAGCAAGGACAGCAGTTGGGTTGCCCGAGACGGGAACATTGGCCACCGCTCCAGAGATGATGGCGATGATTGAGCCAAGCTGATCTGTGAGTTGGCCGATCAGGCCTTCACCAAGAGTGGCCAGGATGGCCTGGACTGGCGAGATGGCCTCCAGCGGGACAATGGGGAGGCCAGTGGGGAGAGCTGGGTTGGAGATTGGCAAAGCCGAAATGGGAAGGTTTCCAGGAAGGCCAGTGGGGAGTGAGTCCAGCACGCTCGATGGCAGAATGGAGACGGGTGCGCTGAGCGGCAAGCTCAACGGAACGCCAGATGGAAGCAAGGACTGGATGTTGGTGGGGAGGGAGGAAAGAGGGAGGTCTGGGGATAGAGCAGTCGTGGGGAGTGGCAAACCCGACAGAGCATCGAGCAGAGATGGGAGACCTGGAACGCCGGAGTTGATGGGTAGACCGGCCAGAGACTGGACGATGGAAGTCGAGGCCAGAGGAACGACAGTCTGGCCGGTGATAGACAAGACGGATCCGGTGGGGAGGGCCACATTGGGCAAAGGATTGGCAGATGGGACAGCAACGTTGGTAGGGATTGCTGCGGCGACTGGAATATCTGCCGCAGCGCTCGAGATGGCTGCTGGAGCGGCGATACTGGGAGCGGCGGCGACGACAGAGGGGACTGGCGCTGGAGCAGCAATGCCGCCGAGGACACCGCCGAGGCCGGGGACCTGTGGGTTGGGAGCCATGATGAATGAGCGGATATGGGTTTGATCAGTGAATGACCTAGTAGAATGAAGGCGTCAAAGTCGTCGATTTCTCGCCCGACGTGTTGATAAGAGAGGACTGGTTGGCGAAAATGCCGGATCTTAAGAACATGTGGCTCTGGTCCAGAAGACGCTTGTTGCCTGGTGATGCCAATCCATTCCAGCATCTTCATGCTGGGTATTGTCGTTGCAGCATGAAACCCGAGTGTTGTGCTTTTGGTAGCCTGCTCGGAGGATGCCGGCGTCACGTTGTTGAAACTTGTCCCTCGCCTTGGCTCCTCCACACGGCAACACGAGGTGTACATTTCTGAGCTGGCCATATTGGTCTGCCCGTGCCCGAGAGCATGGTTTTTGGTATTGTGGAGTGCAGTGCGGAGTTTATCCCTTGCGTCGGGCTGTTGGAGGTATGCTGACGTGCTGGAGTCGGCATGCCGATCACACTACAACATGGGAAATCAGACGCTGTCTATTGGATGAAAGACACTGCTCGAGCTTGGGAGGTACTGCACTATTCATGCCTCGTCGTCGCCAGAGCTGCTGGCCATCGAACTTCTGGGAACATTTCTCGCTCGCATCGGTCGGATTATGGCCATGGAGTGCCGGCGGAGTGGAAATTGAGTACATTGCAGAAATGCCGACTGATGCCCTTGGCGTCATCTACCAGCCGTCGATGCCGAGATGCTATTATCCTTACGTTTTGCGATCTGTGCGTTGTCGGCTTCGCCGTGCTTGAGGCAGGTCAGTCCAGTGTCGAAAGCGGACTGCTCGACAAAGAGAGACAGCCACGTCCAGTGCTTCTTTCATCATCGAAAGCTTCACCCTTTGGTGAGCGTTGCGCTTTCAGATTGTCTTCTGAGACGTCCGCTCTTTTCTCATCTTGTCCTTTGGCCTGGCTGTTTCGTGCCGCTCATCAATTCGAAAAGCAACAGAACTACGACTCCTGGCATTCCGTGTCCTGCGGCTGACCCTTCGTTCGGGAATGCCCAGTGTACCATGGCTGGGGGATGCGAAGACGGTTGCAGGGCCCCTCCCTAAACAGTCTGTGCCGGCCGCGTCCCGATGTGTCTCCTTCGCTGCGATGAGTGTTCGTTTCCCAAGCTCATTCCGACGCCAGCCTATCCGGCCGAGCTATCCAAGCACTGGCTCATTGAGACGTTATTCTCCCGAGACGACGCATGCTCTGATCTTGTACCACCGACGGCCGCATCTTTGCCCAGGCTGCTAGAAGAGCAAGGCGGATCTCTTGAGGGTTTCTTTACTCGGAAGTTGATCGAGGCGGCTGTGCGAGAAGCAAGCCGATAGACGAGGCCATGAATGGCCACTCGAGGCGACATGTCCGATTTGGCGTGCTTTCTCGTGGTTTTCGGCGAAGTTGCTCTTGTGGTCGATCCACAATTCAACTGTAGTTGGTCGCTTAAGGCGCAGCTCCTGGCAAATGTCGTCCGTCGGCGATAAATGGTCTCGGTAGTCAATTGGGCCGTGAATGCGATGTGATTCGAGGCCTGTGTCGGAAGAAGCAGGGATCGGAGCTGTATGCAGGCTGCAACGATGTTGCTCCACGTCGTGAGGAGTCGAGTGAATTTCGTCTCTCTAAGGGCTTTGCCGGCGCAGAGTGCTTTCTTGGCTACTGAGCTCGATCTTTGTGGATGGAGGCGGTTCGCGGATGAGGACGTTGTTGTTCAATCAGCGCGATGGCATCAGACTCCATGGATTGTTGAACATCGCCGGTGATGAAATGGCTGCTGGTCATTGACGGTTCCGCTTCTTCGCAGCCTGCTGCGCTTGAAAGTGGCTCATCTCGGCCCGGCAATGATTGCAGACTCACTCCTTGTTGTTCACGAGGCGCTGCGCGGGCTCAACAGAAGGACGCGGGTGCACACGGACAAGTTGTGAAGCGGGACTGATCACAAATGAATTACTGGTGGTAGGAGTTTTGGGAGTGCTCTCTCGTCAAAGTGCCGAGTTGCGGCAAAATACGTTTCTCGGATGGCTCAGCGATTGATGTGGCGGTCCGATCTGCACATCTCTCCCCTTAGGAGACCATTCTCCCGACAGAGTGAAGGCGTAATGCAAAGTCGTGAACAAAATGCGAAAAGCAAGGTGTGGTGGGCGGCAGCGATAAGCTGCAAAATCGCCTAAGTCCCCGCTGGAGGCAAAAAGAAAGGGGAAATATGGGAATATCTCCGCTTAAGCACGCCCACCACATCACGGATTCGAACCCCCAACGCTCGAGAACAGCAAAAAAAAGATATTCAGACCTTGCCAGGGTCCTACTGCCATTGCCCTTGCCATTGCCCTTGCCGCTCACGATAGAAGAGAAGAAACGTTTCATACATACCTGATCCGCCAAACCACTGGGAGGGCCCTAGTGGCTGGTGAGGGTCAGTGAATGTTTGTCCATTATAATGCCTAAAAGAACGCGGGGCGGAAGCAGGGCTGATGGGCAGAACTCGGTCTGCTCCGGCGGGAAGGTGCAGGAGGAAACGGGCAGCCTTTAATCGCGCCATGTATGAACTACGAGCACTTGTTGGACTACAGGAAAGCAATGAAATCATCACTCGACAGCCGCGGCCGACTTCAACGACCTCAGCGCACTCGTTTGTCGAGTCTGGTTTGCGATGTAGAGCTCAAGGTCGACTCTGAGATGGCAAACAGCGTGAGAGACTGGCAGCGCCAGCAACAACAACTTCCTCTCGCCTTCAGCACACCGCATACCGCCAGCGAGCCTGATGCGCGTAAGATGGATGTCCTTCTCAGCCAATGGACAGGGGCCGTGAGGTTCAGGATGCATCTCGACGACGCAGCGCTGGGGGGCAAGAACCTTTCTGGCGACATTCGACCAGCGCACATCACTACGAGGGCTCGCAATACAGCGGGCGATCAGATCTGCTGGCGAGGCGTTGGACCCATCACCCACGAACTACCTGGTCACACAACAACACATCCACCACTGGAAAGAAGTGTTTTGATGGACGGCGAGTTCGCCAACGGCAGACATCTGGCGCGACCTCAAGCGGATCCCAAATTACCTACTGGACGACTGAATGACCAGTAGACACCGCTTGGCGACAAATAGCCTCTGCAGTGCTCTCGCGGTGAGATCCTCCAGTCGACGAGCAGCGACTAAATCAATGATCTTGCACGAACAAAGCCGTCGACTCCGTTGCGCCGACGCCAGAAAGAGTGCCAGCATTGGCCTCGAAGCAGACGCTGATCGCCACCGGCACCGCCAGCGACACTTCCCGCCATTCGATCGATCGAAGTCCGCCGCATCACGAGTCACCGATCTTATCGCAACCTACCAGCGCACCGAAAACCCCCATCGAACACCCTTCCGAACAACAATCGGGGCTGAGGCGGAGTTCGCCGTGACGGATGCACGCATTACAGCACGTTCATCGACCTCCGCTCCTTTGTCGATGTGAAGAAGGTAGACTTTGCATTGAGGTATAGCGGACGCGGCCTTTGGCAGGTGCAAGAGCGGTGGATGAGCAAATACACCACGAGAGCAGGTAGGGATATCTGTGAGAAGAGAGGGCAATCATTTGGTTCATGAGTTAGGATCTGGACACTGCACGCTGCGCACGGCCTTCACAGTCCCGTTCCCCAGCTGTTGGTGGAAGATGGCAGAGCATCGCGAGCCGAGCAACCCGGTTCTTCGATCAGATGCGGAAGACAGTGTTCATGACCAGGCACGTCAGCTCACAACACTCCAGGTCGATATCCATCGACATCGATGCCTTGTACCCGTTGAAGTGTCGCGGTGAGACTGAGCGCAGGGCAATAGAATGTCCAACTTAGCCCATGATCGCGAGGGAAGTGGACAGGACATTGGCAAGCTGGATAGGTCGACATTAGCAGAGGCCACGAGTCCAGAAAGAAGGCCAGCTCATCCCTGGCCATCACCAACAGAACATTATCTCCAAGCCACCGACATCAGGTGAAAAGGATGGGTGAGCATTGTCCTGCTCTCCTCGGTGCTTCCCATCAACATGCTTTGCCAGAGCTTCTCCGGTATCGTGGGATTCATCCTTCGACTTCGATCGAATCTACCGATCACCATGAATGACCGGCAATTGCCGCATCGATGCGCCAGGATGCACACGTGTATGAAATGATGCGTGACGGATCAAGCTTTCTGCTGTCGACTATGGCTCGACTTGCCATTTACTTTTCACTTCAGTCGAACTTGTGGCGCAACTAGGTTTGGATCTCGTCGCTTCGCACCTCTTGGAATATATGCACGTGGCAGCGTGCTTCATGCATGACCGTACCGGAACTCTCAACGACGGCGTTCGCGGTATCGGTGACCATTGAAAACTTGACCTGCGAGACCGAGTCTGTCGTCATTGTCAGGACTATGTCACAGCTTTGAAGATGCCCTTGTACTGGGCGATGGGAAGAACTCCGCTGCTGAAGTCGGAGCTTTCTCAGTCTTTTGAAACCAGTGCCAGATGCTCGTTTGCCACATTCGCACTCTGCTGGGTCTGTTGCGGTATGCACAGTGCGAACGCCCACGCATAAAGCACTAAAAGCACACATGGCACCCACGCAGTCGAAGATGCTTTCGCCTCAACCTTCTAGCGTTCCTGTCAATCTCCCGAGGCATCTTAACATCAACTCGGAGGTGCTCCCGATGGATTAGCATTTCACTCGATTGCATTGGTCAACGACGCTATACAGCAACGGACTGGTATCAGGTGATATCTGGCTATAGGCGGCAGAGTCGGCGCAACGCTTTCCTCGTTGGGCCATCGCTTTCGGTGGCATAGCAGCAGTCGAACAAAGTTGACCCCCGAGAAGTTCACCCTAGCACGCACGCTTGTCGAGATCCCGCGGCTTCTTCGACAGGCGCCAAACCAATGCGATACCTGCAAGGCAGACATGCCGGGCAGCACATTCCAAACCAAGTCTACACGACAGGCCCAACGAGCAGAGATCAAACCTCCTGTGGAAGGGACGCCACTGGCGCTGCTTGGCCTGCCATGTTGACGACCAAGAGCACAATAATTCGAGGGTCTGCGCAAGCGACCACACACGTGTGCCACGAGACGCCTCCAGCCGCCACATGAACATAGGGTACAACGCCTGGTGGGTGGCTTATTTTTACACTGCCACTCAAAAGTTCAAATCCAGGTTCTACCGAGGAACGTTGCAAGAGGCGTCCGCATAGCGACCATGTCATCCGATTTGACGCGATATGATTTGTCGTATCAAAATGCCTCCTCCGCACTTTGGCTTGGGGCTTTTGCTCCCGCTACGGCAAGATCAGGCAGGTGGAGCGCCCGTCAGCTCCTGATGGAGCAGGATCTGCAGCTTGGCGGCTTAGCCCATTCGACGACTGCTTCATACGAAAGAGTCGTGAAGAGATCGTTGTTTGCCGAATGCACAGAATGCAAAATTGCAGATCTGGTCGCTGGTAGAGTACGATCTTTCTGACTTCATGTGATGGATCATCCATCCTCATCTCGTTCAAGGGGTCAGAAATCTGCCAGAATGTCGGTCTCAGATGCTCCCGTCGATCAAGAGCCAAGTCTTCCTTCAGCCAAGGAAACATTCAAGACCGGTCTCAGCGTTCACGACAAGAGCTGCGGTCGAACGCCCAGCAGCGCCATTCCGACCTTCCAAGTCCTGCTCTCTTCGACTTGCTACGGTTGCTCGTAGTCATGTATCCTTGCGCTCCAATCACGTCGATGGTATTGGTGAGAAACGCCATCAACGTCACACCGTCCACCTTCGCCGCTCTGCACCCTGCCGCCTGAGACGAGTACCGGAATTACCGCCTGGCGCTAGTGGCTGCAGACTCGAATTATTCGGCCTCGTGGCAGCTTCAATAGCGTGGGTTTGGGTCCACGCTCTGACGATCGACAAGACCTGTTGTGCCTCGGAGGTTAAGCAGACGCGAGTGCTTTTGTGCTTCTTCTTCTAGAAACATGTGGCGCAGGTGGTGGATATAATATGCTGGCCGTGATCGTCCTGAGCACTCCCCGGATCAGCAGCAACCTACATCCTTTCCTCCCTTCAACCAAGTCGATCTTCTCTGCAGTAGAGATCTACTTCCTCCTTCATCACCATGAAGTCCTTCGTTGCCATCTCCCTCATCTCGGGAGCCAGCGCCTTTCCGTGGGTCGCTGGCGTCCCCGGCGTTGACTCTTCGGCTCTCAGTGCTGTTCAGAAGCGTCAACAAGCCCCACAGCCAGGCGGCCCTGGCTCGCCAGAGACGTGCCCATTCAACCCCAACCACGTCGACGCCGTTCCTGTCCGTCAGGGCTGGTACAATAACGCTCGCAACGGCCGACGGGGCAACGAGCGCGGCGGTTTCCAGGTCCCACGACCGGATGATCCAGACCATCAATTTATCGCACCGACTGCCAACGATATCCGTGGTCCATGCCCCGGTCTCAACACTGCTGCCAACCACGGCTTTTGTACGATCGCCCGAAGACACATTGCGCCGTACTTGCGCTGACCATTCATCAGTGGCTCGTGATGGTATCACAACCTTTAACGAACTCGCCGACGCACAGCAAAACGTCTACAACGTGGGCTATGACCTCTCCCTCCTCCTCGCTTTCCTCGGTCTCCAGGCCGATGGCGACCTCATTACCACCAAGCTCTCCATTGGTTGCGATGTACGTGTCTTCTCCTGTGTTTCACCTCGACTCTCATGCTGACTGCTCGGCCAGGCCACCACACGCACTTCCATCAACCCACTCTTGACCGGCAGCCAGCCAGGTCTTGCAGGCCACAACAAGTTCGAGGGCGACACTTCGCTCACCCGTAACGACTTCTTTACCGGTGGCGGCGACAACTTCAGCTTCAACCGCACGTTGTACGACATGATGTCTGCCACCACGGGTGGTCTCCACGACCTCCAGAACCTCGCCGTCTACCGTGGCGAGCGCTTCGACCAGTCCCTCGCAGAGGTACATCTCCCACATCCCATGGTCGTCCTCTACCGTAGTACTGACAACCTCCCTCCCAGAACCCCAACTTCTACTTCGGTCCCCTCTCCCTCCTCCTCTTCGGCGCCGCCTCTTTCCTTTACGAACTCTTCCCCTCGGGACCAAACTACATCCCCGACCAAGCCACTATGGACTCCTTCTTCATCCGCGAACAACTCCCCGCAAACTGGATCAACCGCATCGAGCCCTACGACAACAACGCCGTGGGCGGACAAATCGTCGCCATGTACCTTCTCAACCCACGTCCCTTTGGCGGCAACACGGCCGACGGATCTTTCAATGCGATCAACTGGCGCGCTATCCAAAATGGTGAGCTGCCAGTTGGCATTTCGGGCCCTGAGACGGCATGTTTGTTGTACCAGCTTGCTACGCAGTCGGTTCCGTCGACATTGAACGGACTTGTCACGCCGACTGTGGAGGCTTTGTCGTTTTTCTTGACTCGCGTGCAGCCGCAATTCGATAACTTGGGTTGCCCCAGGCCGCTTACGAAGTAGGCGTCCTTGCGTGTATGTGGTGACCGGAGCAGAATGGGATCTGGAATCAAGCACTGTATGAGCGCCGCTGTAGCGAATGTCCTTTGTGTGTGCTAAGCGATTGGAGAACTTTCAACGATGAGTGTTAGCTTTAGCGACTACTTTGTCAGGATAAAAAATGCAAACTGAATCTCCAAGTATCTCCAGCATTATGACTGCGTCTCCATTTCTCCGTTACCTTTCTTCCTGCTTTGGAATATCATGCTTCACCTCATCCAACGCTTATACTGCCAAGCTCCCATCTCTCCTCCTACATATTGAAACCAATCTGCTCCGACATCTACAGCCCGCTCCCACTATCGTCACCACCATCCAGTCCCAGTCAAACGTAGTCGATCCCGCCTCTCTACTACTCAAGCTCCCGATCTCTACGCAAGCGACCAACGTAAACCTGCGAAACTTTCCCGAGCGCGTGAAAAGAGCAGACTCGAAGTATTCACGTGATGTCCGCAGCTTATAGCAGCGAACAAGGCAAACATGACCGTTCTCTCTCCGAGCGCGAGAATAAGCTGCTTTCGTGAAGATATCTGCACGCAGGATATGAAATCGTATAGAAGTAAAGCGGAAAAGCGCGAGAAAAAAAAAGCTTTCCCCTTTGCAGATAGATATCTGATCAATGATCAGACATCTGAGCTAGCTGTTTGAGTGGACTACACTTTCGTGTTTTCGACTGCCAGCCAGATCGGATCGCGTACTTGACTTTCCAAGGAGAGAGAGAGAGAGGGGGAGAGAGAGAGAGAGAGAAGGCTGATAGCTCTCTTATATCCCTTCGGAAGACACTCGCTTGAAGGTTTGCAGTTTATGCGTGAGCGTAATCTTGGTCTCGAAGGCATGATTATCTTTCCTGTCTCGTGAAGAACACTATGTAGATGACAATTCTCGAACTCGTGACTTTCGATCTACGAATTTGTCGTTCTGCAGACTTCTTTCTTCATCATCTCCGGACATCGAGACGTCGGGCTTGATCTCGACGCACGCACGCACGCAAATATGCTACGGATCCTGATTTGATTACATTGTACCACCTTTACGCATTTGTGCTGAAAAGTTTGAACGTGTTCTGCGTGCCTCTTCGCGGAGGAATGGCATACTTTGATGCTGATTACAAGTTGTACGTGTCTCGACGCTGACGGGCAAAATAGTAGAGCACACAACTGCTTGAGTGGGAATGTTGCCTTTTGCTGGTAAGCGGCTTTATATTGAATTGTTGTTTTCTCTAGATAGGTTAACCTCGTCGGACAAGATCTTCGTATAGCAGCATTATACTTTGCTTCTTGATTGTACGCTCTATAACGGGCCGGTGTCGAGGGCAGAAGAGTAGAGCTCACCTGACCAGATACTTCTTTTGGTAGTAAGCGGCGAAGGAGTGGCGTAACTAAGAATAAAAGGTTTGGAGAATTAAGGAAGCGAAGCATAAATCACACAGCCAATTCTGTTGAGAATGTACTACTATTACACAAACGTCCAATTTGAATTGACTCATGACATTACATCCTCCACCATCAAAATTTCTAACGCCAAAGCGCATCAACCACGCCACAACATCGACGCTCGAAGCAAGTTCAATCGCATCAGACAGCCTTCGGCTTCGGCGGACTCCTCCCAATACTCGTCATGGTATGGTCCAAAACAATGCAATCATACGTCCTCTCCATCTCACCAACTTTCCGCGTCACAACGGTTCCTCCCCACATACCACGTGCGCAAGAACGTCGTACTGGAACCGAAATGCCCCAAGCTCCAGTCGTGAAATAATCCTGTCCGAAAAACCATGTGGCGCTGTATTTGCTGACGCTGGATACGGTGGTGCTGGGTAGGGGACAGTCGTAGGTGATATTGCCGTCGTCATCGGTGCGTGTCTTGACGGGAACGAGGAGGCTGTTTTCACAGCGGCAGTAGGTCGAGGGACTTCCGAGGCGCAGAATCTCGCAGTGAATTGACTTTGGCGCTGCGGTGGTCGCAGGCGAGGCTCTCGAGGGAGCTGGCTTCATCGTCTTTGTGCTTGGGGCGAAGCTGAATTTGGGGATGCTCGTAGTGCCTCTCCTGGAAGTGGACATGCTAACAGAGCTTCTTAGCGTGGTTGTGCTCGCTGTGGTGGACTTCACCGTAAACGACGTGTTGTCCACAGACACGTTACTCGAGCTAGATGATGGCGATCTTGTGGCAGAAGCAGACGAGTTGCTAGCGTTAGGATAAGTCCTTGATGTGAATCCAGAGGTATATGACAGTGTGATAGAGAATGACGCCGGTGGAGCATGAACAGTGGCGGAAGTTGTTCTTGTCGACACTGGAGGGACAGAACAAGAATCATTTCGACGAAGCAGAAGACCAGGTACATCGTCCAGATTCTTGCCCCAGTGATCCAGCAAGACTGGATATCCCGTGTCCGTCCATACTTTGTATCCCGCGAAGTCCCGCTGGCAATGGTCGTTTTTCTCCACCATCTGAGGGTCATATTGAATCAGAACTTTGCCGAATTCCGTAGTCCGAAAGACTTGGGCTTGATACTGAAAGTCAATGGGCGATTTTACGTATTTTTGTAGCTGCGTGCTCCAAATTTGCGAATTACGCCGAATGGGAACGTAGCCAATCTTGTTAAGGTGAGCGTTTGGCCAGACTCCACGCAGACTGCTGATAACCCGGTCCCACTTTTCGGCGTGCTCCGGCTCCAGATCCAGTGGCCAGATGCCGGCGTTGAAGTCCTCGATGGTGCGAACGCGAGCTCGAGGCACTATGAGCAGAATCTGTAGCCCAATGACCGCATTTGGATCCAGCATGCCACCTGGCTGTATGAACTGGTTCAGGCCGACATAGTCTTGATCACGACCGGTCCACATCTATTTTGTCGTTAGTACGCTGCAACATAATATTGTATTTCTCTTGCTATGCCGCGTGCGAAAGGTTGGCGCCAACGTACCTGTCCCAGAATTTCAAGCTGAAAGAGCTTCTCGTCAGTGAACGATCTGTGTTCCCAGAGGTGCGAGATCCAGAACCCTCTGCGCGATGCGACGACAATCGAAGTGCAGCCATACATGCCGCTCATGGCAAAATTGAACGCTTTAGCAGATTCGAATGATATCGCCTTCGAGCTGGCTATCCCAAGCTGTACATCACCCATTACAGCAACGAGCTGATCGAGCGACATCGTCGCTGCACGCGATTCCTGGACCATGAATTCAGCGTAGGTTGCATAGTCTTCTGGACTCTTGGCTCCGTTCTGCCACAGCCGGCGCGTCCGTAGCGAGTTGAAAGAGCCAGAGATCCAGGAATGGATAGAAGAGAGGGTACGCGTGATTATGGCAGTCTTCGACGGACTGGACTTGAGCACGCAGGATGTACCGCATTGCTGGGCGCTGCAGTATCCCCTATCTTGCTTCGGGGCACAGGCGGAAGAGTTTTTGCCGGCTTTGTTGGCGTAGAAGGCCATCGTGTCCGAGTCGCTGTCGTCCATGTCATCGTCGGAGGGAGGAGAGACCTGGCCCTCGAGCGAATCCCAAAAGGCCTCGTATAAGGGCTTGCCGTGCTGTGCGCTGTTCTTGTAGCTATCCGCCTGCGAATTCATCAGTAACAATCCTGTAGCACCTCGACTAACAACGCCGAGATTCACAGATACTCACCCAGAGCCGCAACCCAACCTTGTATTGCTTGCATTCGTCGTCAGACTCTGAGTCGCTGTCGTATTCTTTGGCCTTTGGATCATACTCGAGATAGTAACGGCCGGCCGAAGTGGTTGCGAATATGCCCTTCAGGTCGTTTGGGGAAGTATCTCCCGTGTCCGAGTTCGTGCGCATACTGGGTGTCAACCTCCAATACGGATATACTGTTGGCATAACGCCAAAATAACCTCTCATCAGTCTCTCCAGCTCAGCGACCTGTGCAAAGGTTAGACAGATGTGACCCAATAGTGGTGCATGCTGTATAGGAAATCAAGCTTACCGGCTGTGGACGCTGGACTCGTCCATCGCCCCACCACGCAGCTTCAACACCACGGCGACGAGGGGCATCGTCGGGAGTCATGATGAAAACCTTGATGTCGTCGGCGGCTACAGTAGCACGATCAAAGATGGCACCAGGCTGTGAGAGCTGGTTGAGTCCCGGAAGATTTGGCCCATCACCATTGAAGATGCCAGGATTGATGTCGGACCAGTATCGTTCGAGCGCCATTGACGTCTCATACAAGTGAGACATCCAGGCGCCACGCTTCGACACGACAATGATGCTGGTGCATCCCCACAAGCCTTGCACTGCAATATCAGTGTAATCCTCGCCAAAGCGGACCCATCCAGCTGAAGACACGCCGCGTGGCGCAACCGGTCTGCCCGCAGCTATTTCCTTCTCCCTGTCGAGCTGCCACACTCGGGTATCTTCCGGATGTCTCCTATTCTCGTCGAATGGGTATGGCCATGTCCACCGCTTGTGCAGAGGCAACACACTGCGTTTTTGGACTCCCGGCCAGGTTGCTCCGCCCTCGACGCGGTGGACAACCTTTGTCGCGGCTCTTGACCACGACTTGGCCATGAAGAGGTCGAAGTTGGTAGGATCACTGAGAACGCGCTTCTCATGCTGAGGCATCGGGAGCCCGCAATCGCCATTGCAAGCGGCTCCAGCGTCGCAGATGGGCAAGATGTGGCGAGGGCTAGGCATGACAGAATGTGTAGTCGTCGTAGCAGTGCCAGTCACGGTGCATCCACTGAACGCCGACATCGAGGTCGAGCAGCTGAATATGGTTCGCGATCCAGTGACAGTCGGCGAGCAGGTGACTGCAGTATTGGTGGCCATGCTGAACGTGCAAGACGACTCGCTGCTTGGTTCCTCCTTGCTAGTGGACTGTCTTGTACTCTGGGGGCCGTTGGTTGGCTTGGGAGGGCCAGGAGTGGGATCGTTCTCGTCTTCGTCCGGACCATTTTCGTGATTATCATCCTCTGACTTGGGGTCCGAGCAGTCACCCCAGATGCGGATGCCAAAGATCTTGAAGCAGTCGATCCTGAATACAGGCAGATTGGGAAACTGTACGTGGAAATCGATCTGGATGTTTGTTGGCACTGGCCACAAGTTCCAGATGATGACTCCTCCGCCGCATTTCTTGCACCAGATGACCGGAACTACTGTGTGTTTTCCATCTTTCACCGTGGTAAGCCATTGGTTCTTTGACAGTGAAGCGATGACTTCGGTCGAAAGTGGTCGCGGTGTAATAGTCATGGTGCCGGTGATGGTTGGGGGAGGGAAGGAAGTTGTGCCAGTGTATGTGAAGGATGTGCTGTTCCATACGAAAAAGCGATCGTCCGAGCTACTAGACGGTGTTGACATGCCCGGCACTGTCGACTGAGTGGGAGGGGGCGGCATGGTTGGCGCTCTGGTGGCCGACGCAGAGACGGGCGATGGTAGACCGGGGCCAGACATAGTGGTCGACGCGTCGGGGCTGTTACTCCGGGTGCTGGTGGCGGAGGGAAATGGAGATCCGCTCGAGGTGCCAAGTGGCTCGGGAGTGCTAGTGCTTCGGGATGAAAACGACGAAGCAGTGCCATTACTTGGGCCAGCGAAGGAAGGAGAGGCCATCGAAGATCCCGGAGATGTAGCCTTGGAACTGCCAGAAGTAGGGGATATGACACCGAGACTGTTGGTGCTCGATAAAGTGGTCGAAGCAGTACCATTGATTGCGATGGATAGTGTGGAAGAAGTGGACGAAGGCGGCATCGAATCGGACGTCGACCTGCCAGAAGCAGTAGGCTGGGAGCTGCTGTTGCTGTGACCAAGAGGAGTAGGCAAAGAAGTGCCATCGCCGGAGATCGATGAGGGCGAGAAGATGGTGGAAGACGCAGACGAAGCGACTGTAGTCCTGCTCGCAGTAGTGGACTGCACGCTGGTATTGCTGTTGACAGCTGAAGCGATCGATGAAGTGACATCCAATGAGACGGAGGAGGGCGAAGCAGAAATTGAGGATCCAGAAGGGACCTTTAATGTGCTTGATGTTGCACGCGAAGAGTTGGTGTTGCTGGTGCCCGGCAAGACACTGGACGAGCGGCTAAGGAAGCTGGTTTGAGAGGATGCGAGAGGTGGATCGCTCGGAAATGGCCAATTTGAAGTCCGTGAAGATACGCCAGTTGTGGAACTGGTGGCAGCGGTGCCGAGGGAGGGATTGGAAGAGTTGCTGATGGAGCTGCTCGGTGCTGTTGCAGAAGGTGAACCGCTCGAGGCCGGATGAAGCGAAGTGGCGGTACTCTTGCTGATCGAGGGAGTCTCCTCGGTCGGGTCGGCATTGGCAGAAGGACCTGACGCCGAGCGACTGAGCGAGCCGCTTTCGAATGGCCCATGGAGCGAAGTGCTCGAAGATAATCGAGGCGAGGACAGTGAAGTCGCGCCGCCACTGCCAGAGGACCGGTCAGATGATGGGCTCGGGATACTGCTCTCTGATGTCGTAAGAGTAGACGAACCAGAGCTCGAGCTAGCCGAGGGCAATGAGGGTTCGCTAGGCGTATGAGTCGGACTGACTGTGCTGGGGCTGCCAGAAGGAAGACGCCAGGAGTGAACGGTGTAGCTGTCTGTTGCCGCTGTGAGAAGAGAAGATCCGGCGGAGGTCGACTCAATCGAGCTGGATGCGGGAACACTGAGTGAGTAAGAGGACGAAAGAGCGGCGCCGGTAGTGCCAGAAGAAGCATGCGAAGAGCGGGAGGTGCTCTTTGACGTGGTTAGGGAAAGGTCATCAGAGCCTTGACGACGACGTGAAGTCAACGAAGTCTCGCCGAGTGAGTGCGTTGAGCTGGCGGCGGCGGGACTCGCGGGTGAAATCACCGAAGCAGAACTGTAAATGCTGCTGCTCCACGTAGTGAAGCGCGAGGAGGTCGGGAAAAGTCCCGCAGCAGCCAAGGAGGAAGCTGAGTGTAGGCTCAAGGGCGCTGAAAAGCTGGTGTTGTGCCACAGAGAGCTCGTCACGTTCCACGACGGAAGCGAGGCCATCGTGAGTGGTGTGTCGTTATGTTGTTGGAGGGGAAGAAGTTGGGAAGCAAAGGAGGCAGGACAACATCAGCAATGGTAGCCATATCCGGAAACGGGGAAGTTGATGCAGAGGTGACTAGCTCTTTCATATGAACCATCTCTTCATGTGAAGCAGCGGAAAGTGTCCTCATATGCTCAGCTGGAGGACATGAAGTTGAGAAGCACGTGAAGAGGCGTCGGTGCAATGTCCTCTGAATCATGTTTGCGAATGCCATCATCTGCGTCTTGGTCCGTATTCAGAAAGCACTATAAACATTGTTGCTTTTGTGTGTGTTGGCGACAGACGCTGGTCGAAGAACGTTTCCACGAGAAATTCGAGCCCGCAGCAGAGTCCTTCGATGCATCTGTTTTCCATCATTTTCTCGCTCGGTTCTCATCTCACTTTCCCACCCCTCCGGCTAATCCACAGCACTACTCTGCGCTTCGTTTCGTCGCTTGGCCACTTTAGCAATTCCTTTCACGCAGGCGCCCGAGCTGAATCACACGCAACCGAGACACCTTCGCCATCACTCTGCTCTCGGACCGTTCAAGAAGCCCGAACGCTCCCCAAAGACAACTCGAACACTCTGCCCAGCCTCAGCCTTCACCTTGATCGAATTCCCGCACCGAAACACCCGCAGCGCCGCCTCTTAGACCTCGCCCCACCAGCCAACGAGTCCACCAACTACACATCTCCCGCTTAACGCATTTCCGACCGAGTAGAGCTTTCAGCGAGACGAGCTTGACGCGCATGCGTACATCCGATTCTTGGATAGAAAGAGCGGTGGCTGGGACAAAGTCCACGGCAGATGGGCAAGCCTTGACAAACCACTTCGGGGGGGGAGGGAGGGCCAAACCTGGGGGTCGTGGGATCACAGAACAGATCGATGATTGATTGACTCCATACATACAGAACAGGCAAAGCTGCAAGCGGTGTCTGTCGAAGGAGAAGAGATGGGAACATGTTTTGCCGGCACGCGCGATCGCTCTTCTCGAAGCCCTCGACTGAGGATCGCTGGACTGAGCGGCGGAAGAGCACCGCAAGCGACTCAGCAAGCGACTCAGCAAGCATCAGACTCCTCGTCGTTTACTTGCTTGAGTGGACTGATGTTTTGTTCTACCCCTGTCGAGGCTTCAATCGTGTCTGTCTCAAAGACTGGCAACGACGCGGTTTCTCTGCAGCCAACAAAAGCAGTGGGATAATACCGTCCGGAAGAAACGATCGCTCCATGGAATCCCCAGTCTTTCAATCGATTTCCGGCATCATGAATCCTGTAAAGGCCGCCCAGTCCGGGATGCAACGACAGCTGGTGGTTGCTGCTACTTCACTGATATTCCCTTGTTGCCGTGAGAAATACTCACATACAGAGTGAGAGCTACAATGGGACAGAAGTTGTATACTCCAAAAGCTCAACCACTATACAGCTCGAGGGTCTAGAGCGACTCTCTACCTCTCCCTTTGTCTTCATCGGCGCCGAACGTCCCTTTGATGCCTCGACTGCCAATAATGCGTTCCACATGCGGCATCTGTCAATGCAAACAAAGAACATACGCCTTGTCTTGTTGCATTACGCATCACTCTCATGCCAACATTGACTTCGTAACAAAACACTTTGCCTTACGCGACGTTACACGTCTCTAGCACGAGTTCTACACAGAAGCCTCCGAACGTCAAAATGGCAATCAGAAAGTCAACTACGCGTCTACCGAGCAAGAAGAACAATGACTCTGCGCCATCTAACCCAACTCCGAGAGATCAAGTCATCCCTCCCTACGAGGAACTCGTTGAAGCAGCTTCCGCAGCCCAGAAATTGGTAGAAGAGCGCAGAGGCCGTTCCGATTCCATCAACGAAGCCTCGCAGATGCCAGTCCCCTTGGACGACCCTTTTGTTGGTACTGCAGCGCCCCCTTCCAGACCACAGTACGATATGGAAAAAGTGCAGTGGCGCCTGGAAAGGAAAAACGAGCGCAAAAAGGAGAGGCTGGAGGTTGATGAGGAGGTTGAAGTTCGGAGAAGTCAGGGTGTCAGGCCGACTCCACCTGTCGGGGCACAAAATCGGTTGCAGCGAAGGGCGCAGGCAAGGAGGGAGAGGATGGGTGTCGTTGAGAAGACTGCAAATCCGGAGAAAGTGCGGGGAGAGGCGGCAAATTCTGGAATTGGTAGACCAGGGGAGGAGCCGAAGAGCAAGAAGGTTAGGCTCAGTGACGAGGGTCGTAGTAATGTAAGAAAATATGATGGGCCAGCGAGTCGGACGAGAAGTAGAGCTGGCGAGAAGAAGTAGGTGTTAACAATAAACTCCGCACTACTCAGCTCGTTGGACTCCACTTCCATACCATCGATGGAGGCATTGGAGCCAACGGCCTCACTGAACTGGAACTGCCCTTTGGACACAAGACGCCGGACCCAAATAAGCAAGAGAAAGAAAGGAGAAACTCTCGCCACAATCTCACCCAGGAATATGAACACACGTACTGCCCAGCTCTCGACTTGCTCGCCGCCCACGACGCCAACTGCAGCAAGAAGATGCCACATTTACGACGTCCTTTCCCACAACTACTGCCTCGAGCGACCTCGCAGTCCTCTAATCTACACCAACGAGCCATTCTAAGCCATGTAAGGTCATTGGAGGTGATGATGAAATGGGACATCATATGGCATATCTTCCGTCTTTTTTCTCTTATACATGGACACATGCAAGGCTTCCAAAAATGTCCTTTCCACTATGATCTCTTCACCCCTTTCGACATCCTCCACCGCGTGCAATCCTCGGCTCGTTCCCTCTTCCTCGTCCTTTTCCCCTAGACTTCGTCCTTCATCCCCGCCTAGGACTAGGTGCCCACGGAAATCGGACACGCAAACGCGGCAGTAGGCGAAACATTCGAGTTCCACCACACAGGAATTAACGTATCCCCGCAATGGATTCAACCTCGCAGGAGATTAATTCGCTTCTCCGCCTCATTCAACCTTATTCGAGTGCAGAAAGAATGTTCTCGTTTGCGATCTGGTAGTGGAGACATGAGACGGCGCCATCAGCATTAGGTGGACGAAGAAGGAGTCCATCGTCGCTTGGGCTTGTATTTCGAAGTGGCGAGAGTCGGAAAGAGGTCGTACAGGAAGGATGATGCGCCGAGGAGGGAGGAAAAGGCGGGAGAACAAGTCGTCGGAGATGCAGGGATGAGCCGGTGAGCGAGACTCAGGAGTTCGTGTAGAAGAATGTGAGGGGGCTGAATATTGAACCTGACAGAGTGCTGCTGTGCCGCAGCTCATGCCTGTCACGCACAATGCGGAGTCCCCTGGTCGGTTGTGGAGCGTGGTTGGTGGCTGCGGAGAAGGTTGAGGTCTGGAATGCGCGAAACGAATGCTCCGAAGGAACTCCTCCGATGTGGCTTTCGTTCGTTATCGCAATAACAATAGAAGTAATCACCGCGAGGCAAGCGCTCTTCGGCTAGAATTGCATGTTGGAGCCGAACATGCGACTCTGGCGATTAGGGCTGCTTCGCTGCAGTCCCCGGTCCATGCAAGGACTGCCTAGTCGCAAGGAAAATGTCAACAGCGTTCAGATCTTACTCGCTGACAAATGCATCTTGCAGCTCGTCGATCTGTTCTTCCAACGATACCTAATTGCTACTGTATTACTATGTACAAGCACGATGCTTATCGAGCTTTGAAGCAGAATCTAAAACAAAGTGAGTGATTCCTCGACCGCTGCTCTGCTCAAGAAACGTAATTTCCGCTCTTGCGACCCAAATCGACCCCCCCTTGCAACATCAACTCACAGGCGCGATACCCATGGAGTGAAGATCTTGTTGCAGTGCCCAAGTTACCTGATCCACGATGAACGCTTCTGCCACTGAGCTTGATGACCCAGGCGTTGGTGCATATGCGAATGTATTGGCCGGGTTCCCGAGGCATCGATTGCTACTCTAGCTGGGGCTTCCAATACAAATTCCGTGTGTGCACACGTTGGAGCAACAATCACTGGGATGGTTGCAGGACTCTGTCGAAAGTCAGTGGAATGCGCCTGTGCCTGAAGCAGTTATACGTGCCGCCGTTCGTCTTCCCATACTGACTATTTCCATGGCATAAAGGATTGGGTCCGTAGTTATGTGAAGAAGATCCTTCAGCGACTGCAGTCGCAACGGCGATTGCCCAAAGGAAAAGGTGGCTAATAGAGAGCTTCATGAGGCCTTGGTCGATGGAGGTGAGCGCTCCCAATCTGTTTCGGGCGATTTTTGTATAGAGCGTACCAGCTAATCGAGACGAAAAGCCTTGAAAGAAGGGATGGCGTTGAGATCCGGATGGAGATTCGTTATTCGGAGAGGAAGGCTTGAGTTGGGAGGGCGAACGCTTATTATAAGCGCTCCCAGGACCTTCAAGTCCTATAATGGATAATTTCTTCGATGCTTTGCACCGCCTCTCGACGACGGCTTATCAGGCAGATTACCACTTCTCCTGCTGACGCTGCGATTGAGTTTTCACCACGGCGCCTAGCCTATTCAGGTGGCTCGTATACAAAGTTGGATATTTCTATTGTAGGTTCTGTCCAACTACTGTGTTAGTTGTGCGCTGGGATCGCAGGCTGACGCCAACGGGGCATGAATAGGGTTGGAGGGTCGAATACGCCGCTTCAGGAACTAGGGCACCCTGGTTGTGGCCATAGCAATTCTGTTATCGATTACTGCCCTCTTTTGTAGCTACGAAAGGGTGACTACTTGCAATTACATGCCTGGCGTCTGCACTTCGTAACTTATGAACCCATGCGGAAACAGAAGACCGCATGTGGTATAGCTGTGTCGCACTTGGTCGCATTATGGTATCAGCTTATAGGCGGCGACCAGCCATCCTGGAGTCGCAATTTAGACTCCAACTGCAGCTCCAACTCTGCAGCCGTGGGTCCGCAGCCAGGGTCAATGCCGAACAGAAGGCCCTAGTCACAGTTTCTCGGCCGCCTCCTAACTGGTGAACTCCATTCTACGAGCGTAGAGAGGTCGCCAATCGGTCGATGTATAACAAAATTGACTCGCTATTACGTTGTCGAGAGGCAAGCTGAACATCCACCCTAACGTGTTTGATAAGCAACCTGATCAGACAGGCATTCTGATCAACTTCATAACGTATCTACCTCCACCACCACAACGCGTCCATTATTCCACTGTTTTACGTAATGGGTACCTCAAATGAAGAAGCTATTCAGTGTGCTATCCGTGACTACCTGTCAGGTCGTTTTCCAAGCATGCGACGCGCTGCAGACGCGTATCAAGTGCCTTATTCCACCTTTAACACGAGACTGAATGGCACGCCGCCAAAGACTGGTACACCTCCACCAAACAGAGCCCTTACTATAATTGAAGAGGAGGTTGTTTATCAGAAGATTCTGGACCTTGATTTACGTGGTTACTCGCCAACACAGGCCATAATCAGAAGCTGGGCCTCCTTAATAACCAAGGCACGGAATGGACAAGAGGTTGGCCAAAGATAGGCTTATAACTTTGTCAAGCGTCACTTAGGCTTGGAAACACGGCTGTTACGGAGGCTCTTAAATTAGAGGGCTAAGAATGAGGATCCAGAGGTCATTGCAGAGTGGTTCAACCTCGTTTACAACATGATCCATACCCATAGAATTACACTGCATGACATTTACAACTTTGATAAGAGTGGATTCAGGCTTAGACACTGTCAGAATACTATAGTTGTCACTGCTACAGAGCGTAGGCAACGACCAAAGGCCTTGGTTTCTAATTCAACACAGTGGCAGACTGTCATTGCCTGTGTCAATGCAGAAGGCTGGTTAGTGCCTCTATATGTTATCTTCTCTAGCAAGCAAATGAACAGGGCCTAGTTCCACTGTCTGCTACTAACATGGAAACTTGGAGTCAGTCCAAAGGGCTGGACCTCATTTGATTATGGAGTAGCTTGGATTAAGCACTTTGATGAATATACCAAGCATAGGACTGTTGGTCAGAAGAGGCTCTTAATTCTGGATGGCCATGACAGCCATATAACACTAGAGTTTGAGTCATTCTGTGAACAGGAGGGTATTATTACCCTCTGCATGCCTGCCTATTCATCACACCTTTTACAGCCTCTGGATGTTGGCTGTTTTGGCCCTTTAAAGAAGGCATATTCAGCCAGAATCCAAAGGCTTGGCTTAGTTGGATATCACTACCTAATTAAGGAAGACTTCTTGCCTGAGTTCAAGCCTGCCTATAAGGCTGCATTCACTTCTTAGAATATTAAGGCAGCCTTTAGAGGCTCAGGCTTAGTACTATTGAATCTACAGGCTGTGTTGTCTAAGCTGACACTGCGTCACAAAACACCAACTCCACCACTACCTTGTTCATCAGATATACAGAATACCCCTCAGAATCCAAGGCAGGTTGAGAGGCAAACCAGCAAGATCAAGGCTAGGGTTCTGAACCATCAAAACAGCTCACCAACCTTGATCCTTGACGCAGTAGATAGGTTGTCAAAAGAGTTCAAAAGGTTACAAGCTGCTATGACATTACTAGAGGCTGAACATAACAACATAAAGACTATTATTGAGGAATTACAGTCTCACAGAGCCCCAAGGAAGAAGATCAAGCTTATACTTGGTCTTGACACTGATGAATTGGCACTTAGAGACAATCAACAAGCACAGGCTCGACAGGCAATGGAGTTAGTTAGTCAGATTGAGAAACAGCCAAGAGCCAAACCAACCTGCAGCAAGTGTGGCATTCAAGGTCATAACTCAAGAGGTTGTCCATTAGATAGAGTGACTTCTGAGCATTCAATTGATCCAAGTTTAGTGTAATTCTGACTCCTATAGCCTGAGAAATCAAGTGTCAAAGTTGATCTACCTGATAATTTGATCAGAATGCCTGTCTGATCAGGTTGCTTATCAAACACGTTAGCTGCGGTCCTACGGCTGCTGGATTATCGGGGCCGTGCCTTCAGATTCCTTCTTTAAACATTCGATAAGCGGCGCATTGTTGAAAGATCAGACTCGGCACCGCTTATTGTGCCTTCTTTCTTCTGCCATATTACTGGACCATCAGGAAAATATAACTGCAATTTTGGTCTGGATTGGTTGCAAACGCAACGAAGCAATTCTGGACAGTTGTCGCTACACCAACGACTCCTCAGTGGTCAGGTTGTTGAGGCAGGCAATAGAGCCAGGCTCTTGACAAGCAGAGACGACAGCATCACGTGCTGCCATCTCTTCGTGGTCCATGCCGATCGATCTGACAGCCCATGGAAACGCAACAGCCGGGCTGGCCTGAGCCAGGAGTGCACCAAGACCAACAGTCATGGCTGTGAGTGAAGGATGAGTCAGGAGATGCTGGGCGAGTGCTTCCTGACGAGAAACCATTCGGCATTATCCATTATTTTGACCAGCACGTCTAGTCCAGTCTTTGTTTGGAAAGCGGCATTCGGGAGTCGTGGCCGCATCCCATTGGGAACGGGAATCTCAGATCTTTGCATGAGGCCTACTCAGCCTCTTGTACGTTTTAATGCTTCTCAGGTAGGTCGATCGCAGCATGGCGCGACATGAATTGTCGGCACTGGGAATCCGAGCAAGACTTCGCCAGGATGTTCAACAACCAGGACCGAGAGCGTGGTAAGCCATGGGATATGCCATGTGGCTGCTGGCAGCTCAGCTATTTTCATTGGTCTCTTGGTGCTCGATGCGGACATGAAAGGAGTCAATGTGGCGCTCCTAGGATGGTGGTGACAATGCGATTGGATTTGACGCGGTCTCAGAGTGCCACTGAGATCATCACCACAGTGTAGAGTCAGCTCATAGTCCCTCCCCAAGCTCCTCCATGTTCGTAAAGATCTCTTTCTCTATGTTTGGGTTCATCTTCTTGGATTGTCGCCTGCGGTGCTATCCCAGGCAGCAAGATGTACTGAAGCGAAGGATTGATTGGCGTGATGAGAAGGTGTCATGCCGAGGGACACGATAGAAGTCTTGAACAGTTGCCCTCGCCATGGCGACATCCACAGCATTGAAATTCAGGGTCGTTGGACTTCGCTTCTGGCTACTTGCAGTCTGTGAATGCGTGTGAGGCATCTGCTACATCGCAGCGTGGCAAACTATACGCCCCCATGAGCACGATCCCAGGCGTCGAGCGGATCCTCGATACTGTTTGAGCCGAATGAACATGCTTTACGAGAGGGGTTGGGTCCACGGTGCGAGGAGGACGACGCGATGGGAGGAAGCTAGAGTGCTAATGACGGTAGTGCATTCTGCGCAAAGGTTGTCAGATGCGATAAGATGGGTTCGTCCTGGCCAATTGTAAGAGGACTGTTAGCAACGACGCCTCGGCTAAACTGCTTCATACAAATGCCCTCTCTCCCTACCTCATGCTTTGATGTTTATTCCTGGAGGCAGCCGTATTGCACTGTGTAGATGGTCTGTGGAGAACAGTTACGGGTTGCCTAGTGTGACCAGGCTGGGCGAGGCGGAAGCACTTTGAGCTCAGTTCCAAACGAGATACAGGCGTATCAATGAAGCATAGGAGAAAATATTGGCTGAATAAGTAGAGGCGCTGCGGGGAAGAGGGAAAGTTGGAGTTGATGCTGCGCAGGTTGCTGCCTCTACAAGCCATTCCTTGGACTCCGCGGAGTAAGTCGTGTAACGACAAGTCTTCGTAAGAATCGCAGTAGTCTGCTGTAGTCTTCGACATGCATCGTGTTTTTGCTGCCTCAGCCAGACTTCCAGAGCTATGCCTCAAAAGGAGACGATATTTTTGGTGTCGGCTGACTGATTCGATCTTGCTCGATTTGTACCGGAACATGGACAGAGTTACGAACCTCCTGCAAGATACACATTCGTTGCTACATTAGGGCAACTTGCGTGATACTCGCTCTTGGAGCTGATTGTCAATCACCACCGGGCTTCGCGTCTCTCCGAAACATTCTTGGACCGCGAGCTGCAGATGGATCGATGCATCGAGCACGAGCACGAGCCGGTCTTCGCGAAAATCTTCCTGCCAACATAGAAAGCAGAAGCAGCCGTTTGAGGCTGAGACAGGCTTAGGATGAGACATTTGACTGCGCTGCGCTGGCAATCTATCTCCGTTTGCTATTTTGTTCTGAGCAAACAACTTCCTAGGTATTTCAAGTGACTGATGTCAGGGCAGACAGGAAGCTGTCATAGCCATTCAGTACTATATCATTCTTTCATAACAATCCATTATACTCGACGACCAATATCGCCTCTTGCTTTTATATAATCGGCGATAAGCCCTTTCGCAAACTTGGCCTTCGCATCCTGATGTCTCTGGGCGGACCTGTCAGCTGACAGACAGCCGAGATGGAATGAGCTGTATATATGATGGAGCAACCCAACGTTGAGTCCCGTCTGCATAGTACAGAGTCAGCAGGCTGCGTGGAGTCCTCTATCGGTGGTCCAGACACCGGCATGCATATGCTCTGTTTGTGGGACGCAGTACTTGGCAACGCCGGACAATGCCATTATTTGACATTGCCAATGTTGCCTGTCCTCGCCCCAATGCGAAAAATACCACCGCGTGGGCAGTCGATGCATGCAGGGCTTGTACACAAAGACTGGCACAAAGTGAAAGACTTGCTGAGAAGTTTAACAACGCCTTTGTGCAAGAAAGCTCATGTTCTCTTGCTTCACCTGGCGCCATGTCCGTGGAGCGACCTAATGCTGATGGAAATCCTGCTGAATATCCTCCGGGTGGTGATGAATACAGGCATTATGGCTGGTGATGGTCGTTCCTCGATCCGCACCTTGATGCGGGTGCCGCGAACGAAGGGACAAGTTCAGCGCCGTTGAGAAGTGAAAGCGGAAGCATTGTTTGTGCATCTGCACAAAGCCTTTTTTCACGAACTTCTTCCTCTGTCCATCTCGGAAACATGAAAAACACCTTCTCTGGCCGCCTCGCCTTTCGTCGCTCTTCAACACACTTACAATTGGCTTCCTCAGCACTCAACTACTGGGCCTAAACAACATTATCGACTACTCATATCCATCATTGCCATCAGTCACGATGGAGACCACGACAACAACCGCTATAAAGATGCCGGCCATCCCTCTTCCATGCCTCGCTCGATGTCCAGCAAAGCGCCGAACTCGCACCTACTCCTCGATCCGCAGACCCTCGCATGAGCGAGAAGACCGCGCCGCCAGCGCTCAGCTCGGCACAGTCTCAGCGCATTCCATGATCCTCCGAGTCATCGAGTTCGCCGAAGCGGTTCTCCGCCATAATCAGCGTATGAACGTCGACCTCGATACCCAGCAACGAATTCAGACGGCCATCGCGCGACTTAAGATGGGTGCCACGTACGTGATCCCAAGTCGCAAGGCGCCTCCCATGCTGAGGATTGGGAGCTGGGCTCAAGGTCTGCAACCTGGCACGCTGAGACAGTGCCTCTTGTTCACGGGAAAGACTTTCTACGTGATTGCTGGCGGGAGACTGGATCGGAGGATTGTGAGCTTCGTTTGTCAGCTGATGACCCTCGAATACAACCCGCAGAGACCGGGGGAGTACTACTGTGTGACAGAACATTGTCCGGCACATGATGCGGTGTTCGAGATGACGATGGAGTGGAATAGGGCGTTGACGCGAAGTGACATCGTGGACGAGGAGGTGGAGGAGGAGAGCAAGGACTAGTCAGGTAAGTCAAGAACTGGCAAAAAAGGATTGGGTAGGCTGCTAGCCGGCTGATTCATAGAAGGTCTGTTGCTTTGGTGGCTTTGAGTGGAAGATACTTCTTTACGTAGCGATCGGTCAAAGGAATCGGAATGAAATATGTGCGTGAGCGTGGAATGGAAATTGGTTCGGGAAAGAGTTGTCCCAAGTAGTAAACGGCAAGATGGTCTTGATCGCAAGACTTCTGTAAAGACGAAGCTCTGCCTCGAGTGTGTGTTCAGCGGCTCTTGGGCTGACTAAACGCCCTATTGTGGCATCGGAGAGTGGCTGGAGAAGCGGATGATAATCGGTAAGTCTTTCGCAGCTGCACCCTCAACAGCCGACTGTCTAGCAGCTGGAGAGCACCCAGTCCGTTCCAGTCCGCGGCCAGGGCGGCATCGTCACCGGTGAGTTGCATTCCTCTATGTGCATTAAGCGTAAGTTGACGGCAAGACACGAGCCAAGTGCATTCGGAGTTCGAAATGTTTTGTAACAAGCTCTGCATCTCGTGGCCATTCCAGAGCGACGAGGCTGGAACCGCAATTGATAGTACTTCGTGAGTTGATTTGAAGCAGGTCGCGAAGTGGCCTTAAGCGCCCCAACTATAGGTGCAGGTGCGCCTACTTATCCTCGGCCCTACGAGGCAGGACGATATGACGAAGCCATCAAGGTAGAGACGTCAGAGTAGAGCGCATGTTAATGATCCTCCCTGTATGCTGCTTAGCACGATGCTTTCCGACGGCACGGGGGACCCACAGGCTGCCAAGCGTCTCTTTGTTCGTGGGTGGAGACTTTCTACTGCTCCGTTCTCTTTGTTGCAGCAATGTCACCGGGGTGAAGAACAATACGAACTCGATAATGCCTATAAACGTGAAGTAGTCTAAGGGTCCAAGAACTGAGACAAAGAAAGTAGTAAGCTTCGCACCATCCGCGTGCATAGTACAAGTCATCTTTAGCAACCTTCGTCGGGGTTTCTTCCAATCAACATAACACGAAGCATCGTTCAGAACGTGGACGCTACGATACGTTATGAGACTTCTCACAACTACCCTCATCCTTCTCTTCGGCTTTGTCGCCCTCGTAGTTGCCAATGCACGCCACGACTGCGAACGAGACCACCCAAAGGTCTTCAAGCTAATTCAGGAATTCTGCGGCGGGAAGACGAATATGGTTGTCCCAGAGCACTACACGCGGACGGGCAAGGTCGGACCAAAGGGTAGCAGGGTTTGGATTGATGGTATGTGTCATTTACGAAAGCTGGCAAGGAGAGCATAGGAGAGGGCAAGATGGGATGGCTGGGAGCTAATGAGATGCCAGGTGCCTTGGGCTTTGCAGCTTGCAGACCTCCACAGTGGGTCCCGATGCATATTTGTCGCGGGCAGTTTTTCGATATGTGCGCTGCGCATAGGAAGGTTGGGTTGTATGGGAAGAGTGGGTGTCAGACTTGGGTAAGCCGTATCTTCATCCTCATATTCAAACACCACGAGTAGTCTTCTGCCACGGATTGGCCGGGACATGGATCGCGCTGCTAAGGACTGACGATTTCGGATGACAGAGAATTCAATATGCCAAAGACGCGAGATTCCCCAAGCCTGCTAGCGGTCCTTTCCCGCCGAAAGATGTTGACGGCCTTGCCGGCTCTCCGTTTGAGGGGATGGGGGAGAATAATTGATTAGGTCTCGGCGGGTTGCGAACTAGGGGCGAGAAAGATGCAAGGAACTATTCCTCTAAACAAAAGCTAGTATAAGAGCGAGTATACGAAGTTGAAGAGCGCAAAGTATAAGATTTCGTCTATAGTAAGGAATATAAGGAAGACGAGACTATTACGGTTAATAATAAAGGTCCCTGTCGCCGCCGAACAGCGCCGAGAATGCCGACCGCAGGTTATGTAACGTAGAGCAATTTTATTTCGACCGCTGCGGACGGTACCGGCTTAGCGCGTAACTATATAGTGACAAGCTAGTGAGACTATTAGGGTGCCTTGTCGATTTAAAGGATAAAGAATCTGCGTGTATAGTGCTATCTAAGGTACCTAAATCGTGCCTATATATACTAGAATAGCCTAACATTATAAGCAGCCTCTAATATTAGTATAGTACCTAATAATATTAGTAGTTCTATTATAATATTAGTAGAGTTATTAAATTAGGAATTAACTCCGCAGTTACCGGCTTAGCTAATCCTTAATACTCCCCCTTAGATAGCTAGTAATTGTCGCTAAATTAGGCTAGTTTACCTATCTTAAAGTAAATAATCTAAGGGCTTATATTAGGTAGCATTAAACCTTAATACTATAGCATATGCTATAGAGTAATTGCTAATAGCAGTTATAAGCCTTATAAAAACAGCTTATTAGCCTTATAATACTATATAATAGTGTAATAGTATATAACTGCCTTAATAGAAGTTTAATCTAGCAGCTAGTAGTATAGTATAAAAAGGGCTTCTATTCCCCTTTTAAACCTAATTATCTTATATAATATCTACTATACTAATAACCCTTCTAGCTCTTTAAATAACTTTAATAACTTTAGTACCTTTAGTACTTTTACTATTATTATTATAGGATAGAGGGATAGCTAGGGCATTACGGGCCCGAGAGGGATAGCTAGCTACGGGACGGGCTACGGCCCGTCTACTCTACTAACTATAGTACTTTAGCATAGAGACAGAGAATAAATAGATATATATCTGCTACTACTTTATCTTTCTAGCTACGCCTTAATAATCTAGTAGCTCGGAAATAGACTACGATTTAGCCTATTCTATAGAACTATAACTTCCGAAGAACGGCTCGCCTACGAAGCAACTACGATACGAACGCGCCTTAAGCGTACTATACGACGCGATACGATAACTACTAGCTAAAGACTAGCCGCTAGCTAGCTAACTTAAGAACTTTATTCTAGGATAGTATAGAGTAGCGTATAAGAACAAACCTAAAGACGAAAATTAAGCCGCTAGCTACTACCTCGCTAGCCGTATCCTTCGGACTAGCTACTACTACTACTTCTACCTATTCCCGGCTATTATTTATACCTCCTATAGGCTAGGGAAGGTGCTTACTACTATCTACTATAACTATAGAAATAGTAGTATTCTCTTTCCCTTCCGAGAAAGGTATAATTTAGTAGCGCTTTTACTTTTTCTAGTAACTTCCTTATAAAAGAAGTGCAATTTCGTAGTACTTTTACTTTTTTTCTACGACTACTTACTATCTCCGACACCCCCCTAATTATAATAATAATAATACTAGAACTAATAATAATAATACTAGAACTAATAATAATAATAGCGGAACTAATAATAACGATACCGAAACTAGCCGCTAATATATAGTACGCTTAAAGTATAGCTTAAGCTAGCTTCTAAACTTCCCGAGGTTAATACCTTTACTCTTATACTCGTATACTCCTTCTCCGTCTTTTTTAATAATAACGGACTATTAACGAGAATTAAGCGTTCTCGCCCTTACCTTTAGCCTTTAGTATAATTTCTAATCTAGTACTATACTCGTCTATAAGAATACTCTCTACCTAGCTAGGCTAGCCGAGGTATAGTATACTTAGAATACCCGTAAGAGTAGGCAATTAATTCTTTAGCCGTTACTTACGCTACTAAGTAAGTCCTATATTTATAGCTAGAAATCGAGAGCCTACCCGAGTTTAGCTAGCTAGTATAAAAGCAGCTAGTATAAGAGCTATAAGTATAAGGCTACCTAGTACGGAAGTAGTAGGTATAGAATTAGGCTATATAAGAAAGGCTATAGCGGCTAGTAGTAACTAGATACTAACTAATTCGTTTCCTAAACGCAATCTGCCGTTAGATAGCCGCTTAACGTCTATAATAATAGCTTAGGCTACGGACTTTATCTCTAAATAGACCGAGAACTCCTTCTTTATAGCTATTTTAGTAGCTAGATAGCTTAAGTTGCCTACTCTTTATTTTCGCGGACGAGAGCATATAGCGGTTACTACTAGTATCGCCTAAAAACCCTATACGATTAGAGCCTTCTAGCCTTAAGCCTTATACTTAGATAGAGAGTTTAGAAGGCTAGAGCCTTAGGGACTAGGCTTCTAAACACCCGGTTATAGAGAATTAGACGCCGGCCTAGCGCCGTAATAACTAGCGTGCAAATAAGGCACGATCTATAAGCCTAATTTTATAGCAATAACTTATAGAGGACGCGGATCCTATCCCTCTATATCTAGGATACCGGCGCTAGCCGCTACTACTAGCTCGTATAGATATAGCGTCTAACGATAAGTAGCTAGGTAGTTTCTATATATATATACCGGGAGCTTTTCTAATTCTCTCTTTTAGTAGCCCTTATACCGGCTAGCAGGTATAAGCTAGATAAGGAGAGCTAGCTTAATAAGAGCGAGCACTAGCTACCTAGTAAGCGCCTCCTACCTAATAAGTCCCGCTAGCTTAGCGTTCTATATAGCTAGCGTAGCCGGTAGAGCCTAATAACCTTATTAGACAAATCCGTAGCATTCTAGCTAAATAGGCGGCTATTTAGCTCGACTATATTAACTAATTATAGGATTAATAAAATAACCGTATAGCTTAATTAGAGAACGGTATCTTAGCCTATCTTACGGCCTTAAAGTAGTAGCCTTAGGCTAATACTATAGCACCCGGCCTAGTACTAGTTCTAGCGCCCCGTCTAGTAATTATTAACCTTAAAGCGGATAATACCTATAACTGCCTAGAACGCGGCCGTAAAGACCGCCTAGAGAGAGCCGGCCTAAGACCGCGACGTGCCGATAGTACTCGCCTATAACGCTACTACCTACTAGATAGTAGTTTACTACCTTTAGACGACGGTAGCGATTCCTTATAGCTAAGGCGTAATAGTCGCTAGAGCCGTAACCGTAATAAGCGCGGCTAGTAGCGCCGCTACGATAGTCTATATAGCTCCCTAGCTCTATCGTCTTTAGGTAATTCGTACGCTAATAGCAATTAGCGCCCGTCCTACTCTCTAAGGCGGACCCCGCCGAGAAATAGCATCTTTAAGGCTAAGGAGATTAGCTACTTTTACCCTAATACTACTAAGGCTAATTTTCTAAAAGGCGATATTATCGACCGTAGTAGTAAGACTTACTACCGCTCGGTTAATCTTTTCTTAAATATAGCTAAGAACTACGCTATAATTAATAGTAGCTAGATTACCCGCACTTATATAACTAAGTATATAAAGGGTACCGCTATAAACTAGCTAATAGGTAAACTTAATAAGAATAATTATATAAGCCTAAGGGGTAGCTATAGAATCGATCGCTAGGCTACGGCCCTACGTAATAAGTTCTAACTACTACCTTCCGAAGCTATAGCTAAGTTAGTATAGGAGGGCTACGACTAGCGTAACGTGCGTAATAATCGTCCGCTAGCTAAGTATATCCTAAATATTATTCGTTAGAATAGAGAGGCCTATATAACGGATAGATACGCCTAGCTAACTTCGGTATAGATAAGACTCTATTACGACCTTAGACTTAGCATTTCGTACCTAACTAAGGATACGACTATAGACGAGTTTACTAGCTAGATAAGGACTTAGCTCTTTAGCTAGAGGCAGATGCCGTAGGGTAGGCCTAAAGGTAAGTATTCGCAATAACTATAATAAGAGCCGTAGTTAAATTTAATAAACCCCGGCTATAATCGAGATATAGGCCGCTATAGCGGCTATAACTTAAGCGCTAGAAATCGACGTAATTATAGCCGCGGCTAAGAATAGCAACCTAATAGATACCTATAGCAACTACGACGCGACTACGACTGCCTAAATAATAATAATCGATTTCGGCGTTAGCTAGACCGCGGAAACGACTATATTAAGTAAGAGACTAGTACTAACTCTAGAGTTAAAACTAAGCTAGGCACGTCCTATAACTACTATAACTACGGCGAGACGGGCTACTACTTAAGAGACTATACGAAACTACGACGTAAGCGCGGCCGTAAGTAGAGGCGCCGTTTATAGAACTACTTTACTAAGGATTACTAGTTATATAGCTATAAGAGCGAAGTAAAGCTAGAAGTTAGGGGCCTTAGGCCTTACTAGTACTTAGTAAGCGGCTACTACCGCATTGCTTAGCGTATAGTATTTGCATACGCGAAGTATACGATATATAATAACTCTATAAGAATTAGCGCTATCTTTAGATAGAGGTCTAAGGTAGTCTATACGTTGCTATATACCCTCTTATAGTTCTAATTCTTTAACTCTATACGGGGTAGCGGCCTATAGATACTAATATTAGATAAATAAGAATTACGAGCGCGTTATACTAAAAACGTAGGCTCTATACTATAAGCTCTACTAATATAGGAACTAAGTAAAGAGACGCTAAACCTTAAGAAGATAATAGTAAACGATAATATTAATATAGAGTATAGGCAACTTAAACGTAAGACGGAAGAGCTCCGTAGGCAACTTATAGTATATATACTCTAAGAAGAGCATAAGCGTCTCGAGCGCGAGCTCGCTATAATACTAGAAGGCAATAACTCTCCTTTTAGTAGATCCGAAGCTCGCCGTATATAGAGTAGCGCGGAAGGGAACGCTAGAAAGGAAGAAGAAGAAGCTAGCAACGCTAGTATAGCTAATATACGAAGTATACGCGACGCGCTATTAGGAAGCTCGTTAGTAAAGGGCGCGAAGATACGCGATCTAAAGCCGTTTAAGAGTAAAAGCAAAGATAAGGCTTAGGAGTTTATCTGCTACCTTAAGATAATCTTTATTAATAACCTAATAACGTACTATAGCCCTTATAAGAAGGTGCTATATACTATTATATAGCTTATAGACGAGGCGAAGGATATATAGCATAACTAGTACGACGCTAAAAATCTTCTAGCTAAGTATAGCTAGGAAGACTTCTAGCAGTTTATATACGACGTAGTTAGGAATTAAGCAAACCGCACGCTCCTTACTACTATTAAGTATAAAAAGGCTTATTAGCGCAAAGGGTAGAGCGTACGATAGTTTGCAAATAAGTTAGCTTATCTTAAGGCGTAACTTAGCGACTACCGCAAGCTGCAGCTAGTTCGCTAGCTACTCGCGAAGTTAAGAGCCCTCTTATAGAGGGATATTATTAAGAACTATAATACGACGGGGTTTAAGAGAGCCGACCTCGTAGCGCTTACGATACGTTTAGAATAGGCCGAGAGAGCTATATTCTTATAAAGCAACTAGGGAGGTTTATAAAGTAAAAGCGGGCTAGGCAAGTATATCGGATATAAGACGTAGGCAAACTATAAGCGTAAGGGCAGCGATAATACTATAGCGCAATTTAGGAAAGAGAGATTCCGCCCTAGTAGGCAGCGTTAATCTAAGAGGGATAAAGACGACTTAGACTAAAAACTTAAAGCTAAATACTATAGGTATAAGGGAAAGAAGCATATCCGGTCGGAATATCCCCGGCTAGATCTATAGGAGCCGCCTACTATACGTAGGGTAGCTATAGGCGAGCTACTAAAAGGTAAGGTATTAGAAAAGACCTATAAGCTCTAGATACCGTAATAAGTAGGATAGATTACCTGCCTATATAGAGCAGGCTAGCGATTCTTATTATAGCCGAGGTTAAGACGGATACGGGCTATATATAAGCCGAGTACGTACTTAATAGAGGCGCTAATATTAATATAGTCTCGAGATTCTACGCTCTATAGTATAACCTTCTAGTAAGGGAGAATACTACTTTGCCGCTAGCTACGTTCTTTACTAGGCAGCTAGGGCACTACTATAGTACGTATTATATACGCCTATAAGCTACCGACTCTAAGGAAGCGACTCGTATATATAAAGGCATCTTTTATATATATAATATGCTAACTCCTTACGTCTTACTAGACCGGCTATAGCATATAGCCTATAGAGTAATAGAGGATGCTAGCACTAATAAGTAGACCTTTAAGTCCGGAGGCAAGATATATGCGGTATAAGTATATAAAGCGTATAAGTTTTATAAGGACCTTTAAAAGGCCCCGTATATCTTTGCCGTATTACTCTAGAAGATAGATACTAGCTAAGAGCCGCTGCCTATAGAGTTCTAGGACTTTATAGACCTCTTTAATCCTATAGAGGAGATAAGGAGTATACTAGTCGAAGGCGCTAAGTATGCGATTAACCTACTACCTAGTACTAAGCCGCCGTTTAAGCTACTATATTATTAGTCTAGCCGCGAGCTTAGTAAGTTAAGTTATTACCTCTAAGAAGCGTTAGAGTATAATTAGATCGAGCGGAGCGAAAGTAAGGTAGGTACGCCTATCCTATTCGTTCCGAAGAAGAATAGTACCTTATAGTTATATATAGATTACCGTAGATTAAATAAAATTATAGTAAAGAATCGCTATCCCCTACTACTTATTAGCGAGACGCTTAATAGGCTTATAGAAGCCGTATAGTTTACGTTGCTAAACCTTGCAGATACGTACTATCGCATCCGTATAAGGCTAACCGACTACTAGAAGACTACGTTTCGTACGTAGTACGGATACTTCTAGTATAAGGTAATACCTTTTAGGTTAACTAATATACTAGCTACCTTTTAGGAGTATATTAATAGAGCCCTCTTAGGCCTCGTAGATATATACTATATAGTATACCTAGATAATATCCTTATATATAGCACCTTACGTAAGGCCTATATATAAGACGTACGTACTATACTAAAGAGACTCCGGAAGTTCGGATTATATACTTAGCGCGTAAAATACTACTTCTTTAAGAAGGAGGTTAAGTTCCTTAGGTTTATCGTACGCTTCGAGAGCATAACGATAGACTCTTATAGAGTTAACGCAATTACGGCGTAGCTAACGCCTACTACGCTTACTAAGGTATAGTCGTTCCTTAGATTCGCTAACTTCTATTAGCGGTTTATATATAGGTACTCTAGAATCGTCGCTACTTTAATAGTACTATTAAAGAGGGCTAAAGTAGATAAGAAGCTAGGGCGTATTAGCTAGGGCAAAAGCGAGGAGCTTGCGTTCTATAGGATTAAAGACGTATTCTAAGCTACTCTACTACTAAGGTACTATAACCCTATAGCACGTACGTAAGTCGAAACCGATACGTTAGACTTCGTAATTACGGGTATTCTAAGCTAGCTATTCGAGAACGGAAACTAGTATCTAGTCGCATTCTTCTTATAGAAGATAATTCTAGTAGAATATAACTATAAGACCTACGATAAAGAGCTTCTAGCTATTATAGAAGCATTTAAGGCATAGCGGCCGTACCTTAAAGGCGCCTTATATTCGGTTACCGTACTTATCGACTACGCTAACCTTAAAGCCTTTATAATAATAAAGCAACTTATAGGCAGATAGGCTCGTTAAGCTATATTTCTAGCTCTATTCGATTTTATAATTAAGTATTAACTAGGGAAAACGAACCTAGCTAATACGCCGTTAAGACGTAGTAACTACGTATACGAATAGGCGTATATATTAAACCTACTACTAATATTATAGAAGAAGCTCTAGGTATATAGTATAAAAGCCGAGTGCGGCGATTAGGCGTTCCTCTAGTATATCGCAATTACGATATAAGAGCAACTCGCAAGTATAGTTTTAGAGTAGCTTCTAGAAGGGTACGTATAAGACTGCTTCTTAAGTAGCGTATATATCGCACGCGTAGCGGTTGCTATAAAAGGATTATATCTAAATGTCTTAGACTTAGTCCTTAACTTTGCTAAATCGCTAATGCTATAGAAGCCTAATACGAAGGAACTCTTCGAGGAGGTATAGTATAGTAAAGGCAAATATAATAGGTATCGTATTAGGAAAGAAGTACTATATTATAGCGATTAGCTATATCTTCCTAAGAACTATATACTACGGACGTAGGTAATCCGTATATACTATAATAATCTACTCGCTAGTTACTTTAGTAAGGATAAAACTACTAAGTTAGTATAGCGGAAGTATTACTAGCCGGGGATATCTACGGATATTAGCTAGTACGTCTAATCCTATTTAGAGTACTAAGTATCGAAGGCGAGACGCTATCGACTATACGGCGAGCTATTAGCATTGCCGCAGCCGGAGCTCTTATAGAAGAAGCTAACTATAAACTTTATTACGGACCTACTGCTTAGTAAGCGAGACGCATGCGTATATAATGCAGTCCTAGTAATTATCGACTAGTACTTAAAGATAAACCTCTTCGTACTAACTACTAAGAAATATACGAGCGTAGACCTTATATAGATCCTAATTAATAGGGTAATTTGCCGATTTAGAATGCTATATAAGATCGTAAGCGATAGAGGCACTATCTTTACTAGCTAGTTCTAGTCGGACTTCTACTTCGAGTCGTATATAAACCGTAAGCTATCTATAGCCTTCTATTCGTAGACTAACGGGTAGACGGAACGTACTAACTAGACGCTAGAATAGTACTTATATATCTTCTATAACGATAAGTAGGACGACTAGGCGATATTGCTACCTTAGGCGGAATTAGCTTATAATAACGCGGTATATTTAACGTTTAAAATAAGTCCGTTTAAGGTAGTATATAGCTATAACGCGAAGATTGCGACGAGTACGTAAGTCGCTTAGGACGAGCTCTTTAGAAAAGAGGCACTAGTAGCAATCGACGCTATAAAGCAACTATAAGAAACGTATAAGAACCTTACGAAACGCTAGCAATACGTAGCTAAAGTATAAGCTAGATACTTTAATACTAGGCATAAGCTAATAGAGTTTAAGGTTAGCGATATAGTATTATTATCCTTAAAGAACCTCCGCCTAAAGGTGCCTATAAAGAAGTTAGCACTAAAGTTCGTAGGTCTATTTAAGGTAATTAACGCAATTAGGAAGTAGGCGTACTACCTAGCCTTACTAAGCGTATAGCGCGTTTATAACGTATTCTATATATCTTTGCTAGAGCCTTAAAAGGGTACCGTAGGCGATACGGATACGGAAGGTATACTACTTATAAAAGAAGACTTAGGCAAGTAGCAAGTTAAAGAGATTCTAGATACGCGAGTTAGATATAAGAAACGTTAGTAGTTAGTTAAATAGATAGGCTAGCTAGAAGAATATAATACGTAGGAACTAGCCGAGTATATTAGAGAATATAAGGTACTAGACAAATTCGAGGCGATATATAAGGTAAATAAGCATAGCTCGAAGGTAATACGACGGCGCATCGTATATAATACGTAGGTATAAAAGATAGAATAAATAGCTTTTTATTCTATAAATAAGCTTTATATTATTTATAGGGAGCTAACTAAAATATTTATTATAGCGTATCGTACGCAAAGCGTATAAGCGGCGTATATACGGAAGTATAAAGGAGCGTAAGGAGCGCTAGCTTAGGTGCTACCTTTAGCTAGCTTATCCTTAGAAGCCTCCTCCTCTAAGGAGGCCTCCTCGGCCTTATCCTCCTCCTCTAAGGATAGATAGAGGCTAATAGCGGCGTTAATAGCGTCCCGCTTTACTAGGACGCTACTATACTTAGTAATCTACGAGTGCGGTTAGTATATAATACGAAAGCGATAAGCTACTAGATATACCTAAGTAAGCAGCTCTATTATACCCTAAAGGGTGCTATTAAGCTAGGTAGCCTTATAGATAAGCGTATAGGACTCTTATAGGGCGCCGCTACTACTCTTCTTCTTAGTAGGCTTACCGCTAGCTAGCTTGCTATTATTAGTTTAGAGGCGCTTTATAACCGTCTTAGTCTCTATACGTATAGTTAGTAAATACGAGATATAAGCGACGTATACGCTACGCGCGATATTAAAAGAAGAACTTACTAGCGTAGGTAGCGTCTAGCTAGGTCTAGGCATCTACTACCGCTTGCTAGCTATTAGCTCGTACTATATTAGTCCTATAGCGGCTAAGCTTAGCCTAGCGACGTACTAGCGCGTCGTATACGTCGTATATATAACGTACTACTAACTTAATAGCTTCGTAGTAGGTCTACTTATAAGCATACTTGCTATATATATAATATATATACTTCTTAGTATTAATATCCTTAGGTAGCTTGCTAAAGTAAGTAGCTTAGCCTATACTACGGTTAGTATATAAATAGAATGCGATAAGCTAGCGAGTAGGAAGGAACTTATAGTTGCGTCTACCGGGATCGTAGTTATTGCGGATATAACGATTATACTACTTAAGGTACTTAGTCTTAGCTATACTAATACGAGGAGTAATAGAAGCCGGGCTAAGTATAGTACTAGTATATAGTATAGTAGGGGCGCCTATAAGGCATTAGCGCTTCGTAGCTAGCGTATAGTTAAGAGGCAGGCCTATAGCTCTATTAGTAATAAGGTCTAGTAAGGAGCCTAGCTTTAATAACGAGGAGCGAGTACGCTTTATAGGCGCACCGCCGCTAAGTAGGAGTTAAGCCGATAGCGACCTACCTAGCGTAGGCTTACCCCGGCCTCTACTTATTACTAGGCTAGAGCTAATATAGCTACTACTATAACTATCTCCTCTAAGATAACTAATAGTATTAGGGGCTAGGGATAGGCTTAGCTATAGACTACTACCGGGGGTATTAGAGCTCGCCTAAGGCGAGCGCGCGCCGCGTATACTACCCGACTAGCTATCCTTACCTAAGGCAATACTACTTAGATATAAGAGGGGGGATTAGCTACTAGCTAAACTTAGGGCGCAGCTACTAGGCGCACTAGTATTTCTACTAGTACGCTCTAGGCCCGCCTATAAGCCGCTTAATAAAGAGGCTATAGCCGCCTCTTTACCTTTAAATAGCTTCTTAGTCTTCTTAGGTCCTATCTTATAGTAGTTCTTAATTACGTACGTAAAGCGTACGTAGAGAGTATAAGGAGTATATATATATATAGCGGAGCGAGTGCGGAGCGCGTTTATAAAAAACTAAATAACTAAGTATTAGTATTATAGAAGAAGTTTAGAAGCACGCGAGCAAGAATTTATAATACTATTACCGCAGCAAATATAATAACGCGCGTTGCTATTAATAATAGTATACGGCAACGACTTACTTACGTTATATACGCGAATCGCAATAGTAATATACGATAGAACTTAATAGAAGGCCTACGAGAAATAAGAGATACGCGGACGTAATAGGGACGTCGCGTATACGAGAAGACTACTATCCGCTTATCGAGCTAGAATAGCTCGATAGGGGGAGGGAAGCAGTTATAAGAGCGAAGTAAAGCTAGAAGTTAGGGGCCTTAGGCCTTACTAGTACTTAGTAAGCGGCTACTACCGTATTACTTAGCGTATAGTATTCGTATATACGAAGCATACGATATATAATAACTCTATAAGAATTAGCGCTATCTTCGGACGGAGGTCTAAGGTAGTCTATACGTTACTATATACCCTCTTATAATAGCCGTAGCTATAGCCGCTACTATACTCCTTCCTTACGTACTAAGAATAACTACGATCGTAGCCGCAGCTATAGCCGCTCTATAAGGGGCTATAACAATGCTCTAGTCTATATAGGCAACTATTTTAATAATATCGTAGATTACGCTAATTCCGATAAGAATTATAGCTAGGACGCGCTTCTAACTCCGGCAGTTTATATAGTACGTACCGGAGACCTATTATTCTACGGCCTTAAGCCGTTTATAACTAGGCCTTTAACCTAGTACTATTATTGCCCGATATACTATATAGTATTTCCTACTTTAGCCGCGTTAAAGGCTTACCGCCGCTAGTATAAACCCGGCCTAGCGATAGAAATAGGAAAGGTAATTAAATCTACGGCTAAGTTTAAGCTAAAGGCCGGTTTCGCTTTTTAGACTACTTACTACCTACGCCTTTATCTACGATTAAGTAAGAATAGCCTAGACTACGCTATATACCTAGATACTAGTGCTACGCTAATAATAATCGATAAGGGTTTTCTATTCTAGAACGTGCTAGATCTTCCGCGCTACTAGCTAGTATATCTAATTAAGATTAGCGGACTCTCCGCTATTACGTCTACTTTAGAGTACGTAGAATTAAACTTCTAGGTCCTAGCCCTCGTCGACGGCAGGTGTGTCTTAGTCTATATATAGCATAAGGTTTATATTATACTCTCTCTATAACCTAAAATGCTAGTAGTAATACGTAAATCCTATACTACTCTAACTAGCTTATAGCTAACTAGGCGTATATATCTATATCGCTAAGGCCTATTAGCCCTAGAATTAGGTATATAGTAGTCGTACGTAGCGTAATAACGCGCAGTTCTCGTCTCTCGTCTCTAGGTAGCTAGGCTTAGAAATCCTCGTAAGTACTGCAGTTTAGATCGAGTAACGGCTACGCTCGCAGTTATGCTTCTACGTTTAGCTTATAAACTCTCGTATTAGCTATATCGTCTCTTATAATAGCTAGTAGGGCGGGTACGTATAGAACGTATAATAATACTAGAACTATAAATAAGAAACGTAGGGTAGATAATTAATTAATTGCTATAGAGGAGAGCCTAAGCTCGCGCTTTTATAGGCACCCGAGCTACTAAGGATATGCGGTTTCCGCCTATTAATCCTCCCTTTCTTTATATCCGAATAGATACTCTAATAAACGACATTTTTATTCTAAAAAGATAGTTTAGTAGAACTAGCTTCTATAAAATAATAATAAACTAAGTACTATTTATTCTTTTTAACGTATTAGACGTTTATAACGTTACTATCTTCCTTTGCCGAACCGAACTAGCTAGTTTAGTTTACTATATATATATAGCTATACTAATCTTCTTAAACTCGTCTTCCTTATCGTCTAGGTAGTTAGCGCTATCGAACGGGAAGTACTTTAGCTAGCTCTTAAGGGCCTTCTTAATATATAGAAAGAAGCTCTGCTCTTTCGCTATAGCCTTTTTAGCCTTAACTAAGTACTCGTAGAGCTAGGCAAATCTCTTCTTTACCTACGGAACCTAGACTTCTTTATACTACTTCTCGTAGATAGCGCGGTCTATATATAGAAGTATAAGAGCCTCTTAGCTTACCTCTAGCTCTTCCTAGCTACGGCGTCCTATTAACGCGTCTAAAACTAGCCTAAGGCTATTAAGCTATTGCTCCTAGAGAAGCCTACGCTTCTATAGCTTATTAGGGAAATCGGCGCCTATAAACGTCTTAGATATTAGTAGTATTATAATATTACTAACGAGGACCTCCGGGAAGGCTAGGGTATCCTTTCTAACTAGCTCTTAATTACGATACTTAATAAGCGTTAGGTAGACTATACGTCGCGAGGAGACGCTAGGGTTCTCTCTATAGGCAATTATCTAATATATTAGTACTAAGTCGCTAGGTATAGTCGAGACGTTTTATAGGCGTAGACTAGCGTCCTATAGGCCTTCCTTTTCTTAGTTAGAGACGTAAACTAGCGTCTACTTAGTATCTAAGTCCTCGTTCTCGTTATTATTAAGCTTATTAACTATATTATAGATTAGTCCTAGGTACCCGGTGCTACCGATAATATCGAATTTAGCGTATTCGGCCTCGTCTTCTTCCTTATCGTCGTCGTTATTAAGGTCGGCCTATAGCTTACGGTTAGGTACCTATATAACTAGTCTATAGCTAGGGAGGGCATTATTAAGAGAAACTATAGTAATCGTATAGGCGGTCTCTTATCTATCTTTCTATGCTATTAAAGGGCCTTTAATAAACTTCTCGCTAGTAGCCTAGTTCCCCTTAATAATTAGGATCGTTAGGTTAATCCGGCCGGTAGGCTCTCCTTACTAGTACTAGGCTATTATCGAGTACGCGATAAATCTATATATAGCCTTATCGCGTAGAGAATCCTAGGCTAGCATATTAAGTAGCTAGATAGTCGGGTCTTATTATATTAGCTACTAGGTAAGGGAGAAGAATATATTTAGTATCTATCTATATATATTACGGCGGCGGCGAAGGTAGTAGCGGTATAGGTCGAATTCTTAGTATATCTAAGAAACTATATCCGGGTCCTTTGCCTACTAATTAAGAAGGCCGCTAAATACGTTAAAGCCGTCTTTAAGGAGCTTTCCGTTATAAGCCTTCTATATATCTTAAATAGTCTCGAATTCTAAGTAAGATAGGCGGGTATTAGTAAAGTCTAGCTTAATTCGTATAGGCCTAAGCTTATTATCGTTAGACTCTAGAGTAGGCTCTTAAGCGGCTTCTACGTCGCTATAATCGTCGTTAAACTAAACTAGCTAGTTCGCTTCGTTTAAGCTTATACGCTGCTTTCCCTTAGCCTTCTCGGACTTCTTGCTCTTCTTAGACTTCTTGCTCTTCTTTAGGATATAAGCTAAAGGTATAGGCGCCGAACTATCGGCATTTTTAATCTCTAGCTATAGGCGAGTCTTCTTCTTAAGGCTGCCGTCTTCTTTATTATTAGTATTAGCTTTACGCTTAGCCTTCTCCTAGGCCTTCTTATTAGCCGCTATCTTTGCCGTAGCCTTCTCTATATTACGTAGCTAGCTCTTACTAGCCTATCGGTCTATCGCGTCTATTTCCTATATCTATAGGTCTTTCTTTAAGTTATCGGGCACGTCGTCGATCGATCTCTTTACTAGTAGGTATAGTCCGTAGAAGATATCCTATAAGTCGTAAAGGCGATTAGACGCTATTATTATCGATTCTTCTACTATAAGGCTAACTACCTTAGCTATTTCTACTATATAGATATAGTAGAAGGGAGGACTAATATCTAGGGATTCGTACTTATTAAGAAGGATTATATTTAGCTTTCCGTATACGCTATCCTTATAGCGTTCTTCGAGATAGTTAGCGTATAGAATAGCAATGCAGACGCAAACTTCCCCGAGATCTAAATAAGGCTTCTCGATCGCCTTATTAATTAGATCGTCTAATAGGTCCTTATTATAGCTATATGTCTCGCAACGTATTACCTATTCTTTAACTCTACTAGCTAGTTCGCGTAGGCAAACTAAAATAACTATTTCTAGCTCTAGAGCTACGGATTAGAAGCGGGTTACCGTAGCCTAGCTCTAGCTAGCTTCTTCTTATTAGTAGCTTAGCGCTTTAAGCTCGCGATCCTCGTAGTAGAGGTCTCTAATCTTATAGTATAGATACGTAAACGCATTAGGGCGTAGTTAGTCTTTATTAGCGAGGTTTATCTTCTTACGGACCTAGCGCTCGGCTACTTCGCGGAAGCTCTTAAACTCGTCGGAGGCTAGATTAAGATAGCTAAAGAAGTTATAGCTAGATTCAAACGGCTTACTAAGTAGCCTACTTACGGCCGAGCCTCTAGCTTTATTATTAGTATCGGATACTCTAGAGAGCTTATTCTTAAGAATAATAAAGTAGGCGTCTATAACGGCGAAGCCGTTCTCGTCGATAATCTAAAGGTTCTTACGGCTAAATAGATCTAACTAGAATACTGCCTCTATACTCTTAACGACGCTAGCCTTCTAAAATTTGCCTAAGATATAGCTAGACGTAGGCTAGAATAGATTATCCTTCTTTCTATTATAGAGAGCCTAGTATAGCATCTATTTAGACTAGGTTAGGCTTAGTAGTCGGAGATTCTCGGTAGGGACGTTCTTAAATAGTATAAAGCGGCGGAGGTACTAGCTAGCCTTCTTATAGATCTTAAAGGTAGAATTAAGGAAGTTAAAATAGGGGAACTCCCTACCCGAGCTAAACGAGTTCTATAGTATATCGAGGAGGTCTTCGCGCTTTTTAGCGAACTGCTTGCCTCTCTTATAGATATCTATTACGCTCTTTAGTCTTTCTAGTGCTTCTTCTTAAGTACGAGAGGAGGTACGCTAGCCGAGTTCTTAAATAAACTAGAAAATAATAAAAGCGCGGCGATCGTCGTCTCCCTAAATAGCGCTATAAACGGAGCGCAGAATCGTCTACTTCTCTTCTTCTATCCCTACGTTAGTAATAGCTTCTAGTATCTATATACGAGTACGCTACCCGCCTAGCTTAGAAATATTAAGCGTAAAGTTATAGAAATTAGCTAACTTAGAGTCGGCGGCATAGGCGAGCGCGTCGGGGTTAGAATAGCGGACTACCGCCTTAGGCTTAGAGATAGGCGCTTTAGCGGTCGCGTTAGTTATAGCGATATCTTAGTCGGCTATTATACTAGTAAGGTAAAGAAAGAGAAAAATAGACTATATAGAAGAGAGTATACTATATGCGAGCGGAGGAAGCTAGTTAGAGGTAGGCGTTTCTATAAGCAAGTTTTTAAGAGCGCGTAAAGCAGAAAATGCGTAAGTCTTCTAAATAGATAGGTTTATACTAGCAGCGGTAAGAATAGTTAGTATACGTATAGAAGAGGTTATTATATAGAGTTTTCGCGGTTTATTTGCTTAAAAACTCTATATAACTATTATTACCGCTACTACTTATACTTAGCGGAACTAGAGTAGTTACTATAGTAACCTTTAAGGGTCGTTATACTTAAGGTAAATATTAAGGTTAATAAGACTAAGAAGAGACTAGAAGAGCCGAAAAGGAGAGGAGTTTTATACTTAGACCCGCTACCTAGATATAAGAGTATTCGTAACTATACGTTAGAGGGTCCTTAGCGCTATTCGAAGTAAACTAGCTAGTTCGCTTTATTTTTACTACTAGAAATAAGGAAGTATATGCATTTTCGCGATTACTTTTAGGCAGCTATTAGCTAAAATTAAGTAAGAGTCGCTTAATCTTATCCCTCGCTGCTCCTAGGAGCCTAGGCTAGTTAGGAACTAGTATTCTCCTAACGGTAGATTCTCTTATTTATAGTAATAGTTCTTTTGTCTAGCTTCCTAAGGTCTATTCTGCTTCCGCTACTAATCCTCTCTTTCTTATAGTACTAGCTATATAAGAGTAATAAGTAATACGTTTCTCCCTATATCTTATACCGATACGGACAGAATAGAAGCAATTTTAGCAATTTTTTAAAATTTAGGGGCCTACTAGGATTCCTCTAGTATTAGAATATCTAGCTAGCGGATATACTCCTCCCTCTCTTCTTAAGTTATTCCTAATAGCTTACTAATCCGGATCTAAGGGTGCAAATAGCTACGTAGCTATAGCTTAGGAGGTAGAGGACCTAGCTGCCTTAGATTAAAGTTATCCCTCTAAGGAACTATAGCCTCCGGATCCCTCTAGTACGGTACTAGCTTTAGGTTAAACCTAGGGAACGTATAGTAAAGGACCTCCCCGCTAAGCTTCTTAATCTTATACGCCTTTCCCTTACGAATAATAGCATATATAAGAAACGGACCTCGCTATTAGTACCGTAGCTTATTTAAGAAGCTCGTTTTTAGTTCTAACCGGTAAACGACTACTATCTGCCTAGGACGAAGCTCCTACTAATTAGCATTCTTATAGTTATTAAAGTACTTAATATTATACTTTCTTAGCCGGTTCTATCGGGCACGAGCTTCCTTAAGCATCGTATATATCCGTTCTATAGCTGCAGCTCGTATTGCTAATAAGAAAGGACGGTTACGGACTATCCTCTACTTAGCTACTCGGTAAGTACGGAATTTAAGCTCTACTAGCAGTATAGCATCCCTACCTATTATTATCTCTACTAAAGTTAGTCCTATTATCTAGTTTATAGTAGTACGTTCCGCCTAAAGAACCGAGGGAATATACTTAGCTATAGCGCTTACTCCTTTACCTATAAGCTTAGAGAGAGCCGCTAGAATTAGATAGTATCCCCGTTTAACGATTCCGTTAGCCTATAGATAGTAGGGGGAGATCGTAACCTACTTAATTCTATAGCTAGTAAGTAGCGCTTCTTAAACGTTCTCTCCGCCCCCGTCTATATAGATCTCGGCTATAGCCTTCTAGCGGCAAATTAAGTCCTTATAGATAAACTTCGTAACGTATCTAGCGTTAACCTTACGATTATCCGTTATCCGTATTAATCGGGCCTCTAGCTATCGAGAAATAGCCTCTCTTGCAATAATAAGGTAAAGTCCGGTACTAATAAATACCGCGTCTAGGTACTATCGCTCCCTAAGATATTGCTTTTCGGAAGTATAGAGTAGGCTAGGACGCTAGTAACCGTTCCTAAGTATATATTGCTAGCAACCCTTATAGAAATAAACTACTATAGTATAAACGCCGTCCTACTACTATCGTTTAGTAACTATCTTATATATTCGTTCTAGTCCTAGGTGTCTATAGTAATCGTAATAGATAGTAATAATCCTTTCGCGATAGTTATTATCGTCGATAACTCTTTAAGGGATACTACCGATACGATCCTATCTTATAAGCTAACCTTCCTTACTTATATAGAACTTAAGTGCACGTTTCCGTAGAGACCTATATTCTATTAGGAATAGGTCCGGTAGATAACGTAGGTAAGTAAGGAAGAATACGATATTCCTCGAGTCCTAAGAGTAGGTACCGTTTAGCACTTCCTCCTCTAATTCCGCTTAAGTAGAGAATACTTAGGCAACGAAGTCGTAGGCGAAGTAGGCGAAAAACTAGTTATCGATTATCTTATTAATATTGCTCTCCTCTGCTAGTTCTTAGGCGTCCCGCTCTATTAGAGACTTGCGAGATAATCTATTACTAGCCGTATACTTCTTCTTAGGTATATATACTATATTAAAGTTAAACAACCTAATCTAAGCTAGCTATCTTATAATAGCTACGTTTAGGAGGTCCGTAGTAGCCTTATTAAGTTAATGCACTAGCGTATTAGCGTCTACCTCTAGCTAAAAGAAAATACTAAATAACTACGGACGATACTTCCTTAGTGCTTTAAGAACACCGAGACACTCGCGCTTCCTAGCGTCGTAGCGTTGCTTAGAAGCGGAGAAAAGTCCTAACTCGAATCGAGAAGGGTATCGGATCTAGCTATCTTTCCGGTTATATTAAGATATATAGCATCCCTATAAGTAAAGGCTAGAATCTATACCTACTATAATTAGTCCTCTCTCTAGTTTATAGTCTAGTGCTACTAGCGCTAGTATAGAGATAAGGAGTTCCGTAATCGTATCCTTAGATTGCTAGTATTCTTTCGTCTATACGAACTTAACGTCCTTCTTTAGGAGAGAGAAGAGCAGCCTTAGTAACTAGGCGAAGTCCTTAAGCTAGATCTTATAGTATACGAACATTCCTATAAGAATACGAACTTCTCTCTAGTCCGTAGGAGTTAGCTATTTAACGAGCTTAACTACTCGTTCCGTATCTAGGTGTCTACTATATTTATTAGTAACGTAGCCTACTATCTTAATCTATTTATAGCATAACTGCAGCTTTTTCCTATAAACCGATAGTCCTACTCTCTTAAGGTTAGTAAGCACCTCGTCTAAGTTCTTAATATATTCTACTATAAATCGGCGGAGCCTAGGTTTAACCTCCTCGTTACTATACTTCGTTTTCGGCCTATAAATAGCTATATCGTCGAGGAAAGGTTTAGTAGCGTAAGGTATCTAAGCAGCAAGGATAAGTATAATAATTCGGACAAATTAAGCAATAGAGTTCGTAGCTCCCTATAGTAGTATTATCTAGCGTAGTAGGCTAAGAGGAGTATCGAAACCTATAAGGTCCTAACTTCTTACGTTTAGTAGAATCTAGTTATAGCTAGAGAAGATATTAACTAAGAACGAGATTATATAACCCGCAAAAGCTTTAGAAAACCTATTCGTATTAGGAGGAAGGTTAGTATCGCGAATAGTTATAGTATTAAACTTCTATATAGCATTAATTAGGCGATACTTCTTTAGCTCTCCTAAGTTAGTCTTCTTCTTTACGAGAAAGTACGGATTCCGATAGGTACTATAGTACGGTTTAAGAGCGCCTACGTCTATATACTTACGGAGCATTTTTACGACTTCTCCTTTAAAAGAGCTCTAGAGTCGGAAACTAGGATACTACTATAGCTTATATAGGATTATATAAATAACCTAAGGAGGAGCAATAGTAGGCTTAATATAGCCGAGATGCTCGAAATCCTAAGTAAGTATAGCTTCCCGATTATATAGCATCTTAGTTAGAAGATATAGCTCCCGATCTAATAGCGAAATAGTAGGCTTAATTTAAGTAAGCCGTTCTAGCGTAAGCCTTAAACCTTTCGTAATACTAGAAAACTTTTTAATTAGGTATTTCCCGTTAAAAGGGCCCGTTCCGGGTAGTATAGCTTCCTTCGTAGCAAGTGCTTTCTTTCTCTAATATAGATCCCTACTAGAATTTAATCTATCCGTTATAGATACGTCCGCGTTAACGGATCTAACCTTATCTACGACTCGTTTATATATCGTAAATACCCTAATTTCCGGAGAGAATTTAGCTTACGTATCCGGGTCTAAGAGTACGTTTAGTAGTAGTTTACTATAGCGAACTCTATGCTTCTAGCAGATTTCCTCGTAAATAACGTTAGCAACTATAGCTTATTTATAGTCGCCCTTAGATTTATATCTATCTTTAGAGTCGTAAGAATACTTATCTAGGAGGAGAACCTTAAGCTTTAAGTCCTATAGGGAAAAGAGGTTCCTAAAGTAGTTAGGAAAGAGTAGGTTACTAAAAGGATCCTCCTAGGAATAGAGCTCTAGGCTTTCTAAACGCTACCTAACTAGTTCTAGGAAGAGTAAGAATATAAGATTATTATATACGTTACGTAATAGTCGAACTAAACTAGCTAGTTTACTTAGTAAGTTCCGCTAGTCCTTACGTAATAATCGAACTAAACTAGCTAGTTTACTTAGTAAGAGCCGCTAGTCTATACGTAGATTAGTTAAGACTTTACTTAGCGCCCTTACTACGATATTAGTATTCCCGATCGTTTCTAGATAGTTCCCCGTTAGCGCCTAAACCTGCCTACTTAGCTCCCTACTTAGTCCCGTAGCTGCCTTAAAGCTCCCTCTACTAGTACCCGTAGGTGCTTTAGAGCTCCTAAGACTACCTCTACTAGCGCCCGAAGCTATTCTAGTAGTCCTAGAACTAGCCCTAGAGGCTCCTAGAAGTAGCCTAGAACTCTTACTAGCAAGATCTAGCTACCTAAATAGATACTCCCTTAGCTCTATAAGGCGCTTTCTAAGCTTATTCTGCCCCTATTCGCTTCGACGCTTTATAGGAGCTTTATTATAAGAGAACCCTATACTATAAGAGCGGTCTTTAGCCTTAGAGTATACTAATTTATATAGTATAGTAGATAAAAGCCTTTCCTAAAGGCCTAGGTTCTATATAAACTTATACTAGAGGCTCCGGCAGAGGGTATTATTAGACTTCTAGCTAGGACGAATTAGTAGGGATAACGGAGGGACGTTCCGAACTTATTTCCCGATAAATTCTCTTATCTCGTTATAAGCCCCTAAGCCTTCGGGATCCGTATATAACTCTACGAGAAACTTATACTAGGCTATATAGTTAAAGACTAGTCCTTCGAACTTAGGATCTCTAAAGTAGGAACGGTACTAGTAGCTAAGGTAGTTATGCTCGCCTTTATTCTTAAAAAAGATAGTTTTACTATAAGGATACTCGTAGATAGGCTTATTAAACCGGTCCTCCTCCTCTTTAGTAAGCTTTCCCGCTAGTTTCTCGAGCACCCTATAATCTAGCGCTATATTTACTCTAGGCACTAGTTTAGCCGTTCTCTTAAGAATACTCTTTAGCTCGGTTTAGCGCGTTTTAGCCCTACCTATATTAGTGCTTAAGATCGGGCTAAAGCGGACCTTAGTACCTAATCTTTTCCTAACTTATAAAGAATATCGTTAACCGTTCTATACCTATTATTGCCTACTATGCTAGTAAAATAAACTAGGTTTCTACGGTCGTTAGCGATCGTATCTTCCTAGAAGCTATTATTATAGTTCCTAGAGGAAAGTTAAGTCCTTTAGGCCTACGGCCTTCTTAGAAGAGTTAGCGTCTTAGAATCGCTAGCAATAAAGAAAGTTATAAAGATAATAACTTCGTATACCTCTACGCGGACGTTACGATATATCCTAATAAAGGTAACCTTGCCGGAGATACTATATATAGTAGCTATAATATTAGTTAAAATAGGAAGCTTTAAGCTATAAGCCCTCTCGTAACTTATAATTATGCTCTCCGCCCCCTTATTAATTAGGATATCGTATACTTATCGAGCCTCCCTAAGAGTCGTATAGATATAGATGCTTAGAATAAGTAGGTAGTCCTTATAGAAGTCTAGAAGGATACTATCCGGGTCTATATATAGCTTAGAAGTAGGAATATATAGCAACGCCTCTATACTAGAGACTAGCCGAACCGAGAGATCTACCGCTATTATAATAGTAATTTCTAGCGTATTTTAATAAACGATCTCCTCGTCCGCTTCCTTCTAATTAAGAGAAATAGATAAGGGCTATATTTCGGTATTATTCTACTTCTTCGTATCGAACTAGACTTCGTTATTACTTAACTTCTCCTAATTATCGACTAAGGATACCTACTCTTCCTCGGGCTACTTAAAAGAGTCGAAAGAATCTATTAGGAAAGTATTAATCTCTAGCTCTCCGTACCGATAAAGGCCTACGTCGCCCTTATTATTATCCTTACTCTTCTTCTTCCTAGATACTTCGCTATCTTCGTCGAAATAGCTTATTACGGATAGTAGGCGTATAGGTGCTACGTACGCGGTATAGATACTTCGTAGCTAGACTTAGATAGCACCTATTATAGTTACCTACTACTTCTTATACGTACTACTACCGGTAACCCTAATAAGTAGTAGCTCGGAGCAGTTCTATTAACCCTTTACCTTAGAGATTTCGAACTAGACGAACAAACGCTTTATAACGCCTACGCCGCCGGCTCGACTCTATTATAGACTCTACCTAAATTACGCTTCCGCACGTACCGGACTAATTAGTACGCAAGAGTTTAACTATACCCTTCTTAGACGATAAGACGCGTCTCGATACCCTATATAGCGCTTATTAGCGTATACTTATTGCGTACTTAGAGGCCTCTAGCCTTTAGCCTCCTTTACTACGCGACGGTGCTAGCACCTACCTTTATATAGTCTATTTATGCACCCTTTATATAGAAGGAGCTCTTAAAAGCGTAATAACGGCGGCTTCCTTCGTACTGCTCGTAAGAACTTTAGTAGTTCCTACCTACGCTATAGACTTAGAAGAGATAGCGGATGCCGACTAAACTTCCTCTAATTATAGGGCCTCTAACTTAATACTATAATAATACTAATAAGAAGATACCTACCGTACTCGTACTATACTCCTTTAATAAGAATATATATATAAGACGAGGCGAAAATTGCCTATTCTAGCGAATCTTCCTAATATCGATGCTTATACCCTTACGCTTATATATAGCTTTATGCAGTTCCTATACGACTACCTAATATATCTAATTCTCCGATAACGCCCGGAACTGCAGCCTTTCGCTATACGCCTTACTATACTATACCCGGTACTAGAGAAATACTAGCTAGTATACTAGATAGCACGCGGAGTAGTCGCCCTTAGCTTTCCTTAAGACTAGGCTATAAACCGCTCGGACGTAACGCGTTTAGCTCGAGAATTGCTTATACTTACGATATAATTCCCCGCTAATACTCTAGTAGCGGACGATACTCTAGTAGTAGATAATACTCTAGTAGCGGACGATACTTTAGTAGCGGACGATACTCTAGCTATAGACGTCGCTTCTAAAGTAGTAGTAGTAGCCTAGTAGGAATATACTTCTATAGTAGTACTACCGGTAGCGGCGCTACTACTAGATCGTACCGCCTTCGCTAATATCCTAGCTATAGCGCTACGCCTATAACTAATATATGCGTAGAATATAGCCTATAGAGTATAGTCCGACTAGCGACGTCGCAGACGTAAAAATAGAGTACCTATACCGATTCTAGTACCTATACTAGCTTTACTACCTATACCGCTCTCTTCGCTAGTCGAGAACGCACCTATAGAGCTAGTCCTACTATAGTTACTATAGACTATAAGCTTAGACTTACCGTCGACGTCGCCTACGCCTTCGCCTATATATACCTCCCTAGTACGTAACTAGTCCTTCTAGCCCGAAGCGCTACGATAACTGCCGACGGACTCTACTTCGAACTCGTCGCCTCTATTCCTTCCCGCTATAAGCTCGCTAGTATACCCTTTATTATACGTAACTAGTCTCGTACCCTTACGATACCTATCTTCGCTAGACGTTATACCGAACGTTCTAGCTAAGCCTAATACCGAGCGTCTACGTTCTTAGTACCCTACGTAAGGTAGATACCTACTATAGGCTCGTCCTACTAAGAAGCCGTACCTTAAACTAGATAAGCGTAACCTAGACAATATCGACCTAGTGCCGCCGTACGTACTACTCTATAGCGACGTCGCTATAAATAATACTACCGCTATACTAGACTTTTTATAGTAGCTAGCTTATATAATTATAGAGACTACCGTATAATAAGAGATAGCTATTAACGCCGTATAAGCTAATCTCCGTACGACGTAAGGCTAGGTCTAACGCCTTTTGCGATAGAACGCCCTAGCCGTCGTACTAGGACTAGTACCCGTTCTAGTTACCGTACTAAGACCGGTACCTACTCCGGTTATTACGCCTAGACCGGCACCTATTCTAGTATTAGCCTATATACTATTACTAGCGCGTAGTGCCTATAGACGCCTAGATACTAGTCGCACTAAATAACTCGTACGAGTAGATCTAAGGGGATACGAACTAAAATACGCGTACGTTCCCTACTAGTTACGCGAATACCGGAATACTAAGCTAGTACGCCGCTAAGCTAACTCTTATTATAACGAGCGACTGCTATCGCGTAGAGAGGCTCCCTTATAGCCTTTAGACTCCTCTAGTTCCGATATAGACTACGCTGCCCGCTCTAGCTACTGCGACTATAACCGGAACTATATAGTATACTATATCCGTCGGGAACTAGATAATAACGATAGTAGTTTAAGCTCCGACGATACCGTCTATTTATATTACTTATACTATTTGCGCCCGGACCCTTATTATAACGGTACTTAGAGACCTGCCTATAAGCTAAACTATAACTATAAACGCCCTTCCGTATCTCGTAAGGACCGTTATTTCCGCCTAGGAGACATTAGGTTTTTCTTTTCTAACGCACTAGAATCTAAATACGGACGTAGGGAGATAGTTAATAAAGGAGATAAACTCTTCTTCCGTTCCGTATACCTATTCCTTAAAGCTGCTTAAGACTATACTAATACTAATAGCATAGACGTACTCTACTATAATATCTAGTATTACTTCCGCGGAGCTACTATATAATAGAGTATATATAAACTATACGCTAACGATAGGATAAGAATGCGTTCGAGTAAGTACGGCATTAGATATTAGGCTAAGGCACTACGCGACCGCTTTTAAGTGCCCGTAAACGAGGCTTAAAAAAACCTTATAGCTAAATACTACGATTAGCTAGACGTACGCTCGGGTCGTAGACCTACCGACTTTATTCTATACTATATACGTTAGGTATAAGAGGCCTAAATCTACGACCTACGCGGTTAACTTATATAGACCTAGATGCGCCTACTTCTAGAACTATAATATAACATCCCGCGCCCTCGATATAATACTACTCTAGTAGAATTTTAGACTTAGCTAAACGATAAGTATAAGTCGTAGCGTCGCCTTCTATAGGCTCGTAAGTCTACCTAGTTTTCCGTATACGACTAATACTATATAGTAGCCGCTAGAGCTAGCCGCAACCTTAACGGACGTAATAATAGTAGGTACTCTACGGACTGCTACTAGGATATTAACCGACCTACTAACTAGTAGTATCGCACGCTACTAACTAACCTATACCTATAGAATCGCGAAAATAGTAGCATACGATAGACTACGATAGACTAGAGAAATAGATACGCTTCGTACCGTAATAATAGATAGTAGGGCTAGTATATACGCAATTGCTAGCTAGCGTACTCTAAGCGCAATAATCGCTATAACCGCAACGACCGCAATAAGCGTTATAAATATCTAGAGCGTACTAACTGCAATAACTGCCGCGATACTCGTAATACTCGCGACGCCTATAATAATTATATAGATTACGGACTATAATATACCGCCCGCAATAATCCTCCGCAAGGTAGGGCGTAGTCTCTAGCTTATAAACGCCTACTATACTTTAACGAAGCTAAGGGTAGTATCCTCCTACCTACTAATACCCGTTCTCTATTGCCTATACCCTCCCTATACTCTCCCTTCCTATTGTTCTAGTCCCGTACTTCTTCTCTATAACGCGCTCGATCTCGCACTCCCTCTCTATAACGCGCTTAATATAGAAACTTCTTTAACGATATCCTATCCTCTATAGTAGACGACGACTCTCCTCGACGACGCGGTAGACTATAGAACTTTATAGTATATAACGCTAACTTCCTAGCCGATAAGGCGAGCCTAGCTATTAAGCCGTATAGGGCTACTATACTATAAGGACGCCGTTACCGTAGATATAATAAATTTTTCTATAGCGATATAGCGTACCTTACCTACTTAGACGCTATATATACTAACGTTCTAGTTATTATTCCTAACGCGGCACTACGCGTCGTTAATTTTTCCGCTATACGGCAAGAGGCGTACGGCTACGCCTTCCGGCGTTTTTACTTCCTACGTATGCCGCTATAGCTAACTAACGCTACGGACGCTACTATATATACCGTCTACTTAGATATAGAAGCTACGATTTTAATTATTAACTCTAACTTTCTCTAGAAGTAGGCACCGCACCTCCCGCGTTATTAGTTAGTAGTCCCTTTAGATATTGCTAGCATCTTATCCTCCCTACTAGTCTAGAAATACGTAAACTTAGAGTTCTAGCTTCCCGCGGTATACGACGGCGAACGCGTACTTACCTACTATACTTACGAGGTATATATCGTACCTAAGCTTTAACTAAAAATCCTTATCGCTATAGATATTATTATGCTAGAGGCTATTAAGATTAATACCGTATATAAGAAGGTAGTCTTAGGCGCTTATAAGCGAGCCTATATACCTTTGCTCGTTACTAACCGAGTAGTCGCTAAGTTTAATATATTAGTACGCACGCTATAAGATAGGATTACGGTCCCGCTACGCTTAGTCTATAAGATCCTAGTTTCTTACTCGGACCCGTTACTAGCAGATTAGGACTTAAAGTTCTTGCCTAAAGACAACTACGTATAAATCCGCTCCTTCTAGGCCGCTATCTACGCTACGATCGTAGATTAAAATACTAATAGCGTTTATATACGTAATAACTCGCCTAGGCCTCTTATACTACTTCCTAGAACGAAGCTAGGCGTTATACGTAAATGCGATTTTAACGGCGCGTACTATATCTATAGCGACTATTATAAGCTTACGGCTATTACTCTATAGCTAAATTTTCTAAGGCAGGTTTAACTACCTATAAGCCCGAGAGTCTAGAGAGTATAGATACGATTCTAGTACCGACGCTCCTAGACGCTACGAAGGAGTATAAGCTACTATATAAGATTACTATCTACGCAGATAACGACGATAAGCTCGTTACGCTTACTCGTATCGTTAGTACGCACGCTACGCTATAGATAGATAAGGGTATAGTAGTCGATATGCTAGACGAGAACTAGATGCCTATTTCGCTCCGAGTAGGTTATAAAAATAATAGCATACCTATAACTATATACCTACTTAGCTAGCCCGACTATAATGTCGTAGATAAGGCTTTTAACGTACTATATTCCTAGGGCAAGATATAGTTTACCCGTTAGCCTACCTAGTTTAGCTTCCTAGTCTTTATCGTCTAGAAGATAGTAGTTGCGGACGGCTAGGTTATACGCAAAGGCAGAGCTATAGTCGATATTAGAGAACTTAATAAGATCGCTACTAAGGACTCGTACCCTCTACTGCAATAGAAAGATATAGTAAACATACTATACGGGAGTAGATATATTAGCATAATTAACGTAGTATCGTTTTTCTACTAGTAGGCTATAGCTTCGGACGACCGGTATAAGTTTACTATTAATAGTTACTAGGGATAGGAAATAATAAATATCGCTATTATAGGATACTTAGGCAGCGTCTAATACGTATAGCGACAACTCGATAGACTTCTAAAACAACTTTCGTACTGCTATAAAGCCTATATTAACGATATTGTTATTTACTCTACTACTTTCGATAACTATATTCGCGACCTAGATACTATATTCGTACTACTTAACTCTTACTAAGTTAGTATCTCTCCTATAAAGTCCTTCCTTAGCTACCCGTCCGCGATACTACTAGGCTAGCGCGTTAGTAAGCTCGGCTATACTACTTATAAGGAAAAGGTACGCGCTATTCTTAACCTACCGTTCCCTAAGACGCTTAAGGACTTAGAATACTATATTAGGCTTACTAGCTAGAAACGCGAGTATATACCCTACTTCTTATATATTATTGCACCCTTTAAGGAACGAAAGAAGAAACTACTCCGCCTAGTACTAACGCAGTAGGGCATATAACGCAAACGCTACGCTAAACGCACGGAAGCCTAGAACGCTAACGCTAACCTAAAGTAAGCAAAGCGATCTTTTAAAGTTATAAAGAACCTTTACTATACCGTCGAGTTTTCTTACTACGCCGACCCGGATTGCAATCTATACGTAGATATCGACTCTAGCCGATAGGTATACGCTATCGTACTATATATAGTTAAGGGCGATTCTACTCCGGTTCTTAAGAACGGTAAGGCCGCACGTTTTCCTACTACCTAGACCTAGGTTATTATATACCTTAGTAAGACGCTAACTTCGACGAAGTTACGGTACCTAGCTACCGAACTAGAGGTCGCTAGTTTAGTTTAGGCTATACGTAAGACCCGCTATATTCTTTAAGCTTACTAGCGATAGGTCTACGTTTTTTTAGACTATATCGCAGCTATAGGGATAGCTAACGCTAGGTTGCTTACTAGCACGATCTCTATAGATAAGCTTAACCTCCGCCTTATACGCGTAGGGTAGTATTTATCCTAATTCCTATAGATGTCTATCTTATACTAACCTAGCAGACTATACGGAATTCTAGACGCCCTTAGCCGGCTCGTCTACGATATTAATACGGCGTATAATACTTAGACCGAGACTCTCGACCTACTAAGCTATAACGATCCGGACCTAGCCTACGATATTATTAATGTCTATTATGCCTACGCTTACGCCGACGTAAATACTACTATCCTTAACTACTTCGCTAAGGAGACCCTTACTTCTAGATACGGACGGCATATATACTACTACTACGCTACGCTAATCGATAAAGCCTCTAGCTATATATATACCTTCTCGGAGCCCTTAGTCTTCTACTCTATACTCGTAGAGATATCTAAAGACTTTAAGAACGATCTTAAACGCGGTTACCGCGACGATACTAGTTAGTACGCATATATTAAATAGTTCGACTATAAAGACGAACTCCGTATATAGGCCGAAGCTACCTAGATAGAGGTTCGGACCTAAGAAGGTAAGCCTAAAACCGTACCCTTAGAGCTACGCTTCTATCGATATAATAATTTAATCTACTTCCGCGACGACGATAGATAGGAGCGACTATATATACTAGAAAGCCTAGAAGCCGAAGTATTTAAGATAGTATATAATAATTACTACTATACTAGCTTCTACCGTACGTATACTTACGTATACGCTAGCTTCTACGTATAAGCGCTCGCGCGAAAGCTCCGTAAGTATATTTAGCATTGCCCGATATATATCGAGAATTAGACGTACTACTATAAGCCGTATAGTAAGCTATACTCTATCGCTACTATACCTATTCCCTACTACGTAGTTACCGCTAACTAGGTCTACGGACTGCCTAAAATAGTAGATAGCTATAACGGTTTCTTAACGGAAACCTGCAAGTTTACTAAGAATATCCTACTCCGTAAGGTTAAGTATATATAGACCGCCTAGGATTATACTACGAATTAGGTAGAAGCTTATATACTATATAAACGCAACTTCCTAACTATCCTTATTAGCAATAGAGACCCTATCTAGCTCTTAGACTTTATAAAAGCCGCACTTATAAAGCTAGGTATATGCTTTTTTGCTACGACGGCCTACTATCCTTAGGCGGACGGCTAGTCCGAATAAATAAACTAGACCGTCGAGATCGCAATATACTTTTATATAGCCTTATTTTCTAACGCAGTATAGACCGACGTATTACTATATATCTAGGTAGAACTTAATAATATACGTAATACCTTTACTAGTAAGATCCCGAATATTATAATCTAGGGCTTTAAGAATAACCTCGATGCTCTAAACCTACTTGCCGAACTCCCTACTACGGACTTTATTACCCTACGCTAATAGGTACGAGATTAGGTAGTAGACGCGCTAGTATAGGCAGCGGCGATAATAAAAGATCGCTACGATACGCGCTACCGATCCGTTCGATTCTAGATAGGGCAGCAAGTTATACTTAAGCTCTACTACGGCTATAAGATTCTAGGACTTACTAGCCGCAAGTTGCATATATAACGTACTAGACTATTTAGAATTATTCGACCTATCGGGCGTTTAGCTTATAAGCTAGAGTTACCGCCTAATATAGGCATCTACCTAGTTATCTTAGTTACCTAGCTAGAGCCGTACCCCGAAGGCAATAACTCTTATAACCGATAACCGCCTTAACTAGGCCCTATCTAGATAGAAGAAGACGACGACCTAGTACTCTTATAAGAAGCACTATACTACGTAATTAAAAGACTAATAGGACGACGAGTTAGTCGTAGCGTTACCTAATACCTAGTAAAGTAGAAAGGGTACTCTTACGTATATAACGTCTAGTACGATATTAATAACCTCTGCGACGCTATAGACCTTATAGCGAAGTATAATAGGTAATACCTACCTAACCGCCCCGCCGTACGCCGGGCTCGTAGGAATATCTAAAGCAGCCCCCTAGCGGGTCTAGCCCCTAAGCCGGATACTAAGGCCTAGCTACCTTTTTTAGGCCTATAATAGCCTCCTTATTATACGGGCCTAAGGCAGAGATAAACGTGCTTATATACGTAGTTTTCTAGTATACTTACTACCTATTACTTAGGAACTGCGTTATTGCTATATTAAATATTATTATTTTCTAGTATACTTACTACCTATTGCTTAGAGACTACGTTATTACCGTAGCAAATATTATCCTCGTACTCTATTTTCGGACTAGCGCGGTTTCCTCCGCCTATACTTAGTTTTCTGCTATTACTAAATTTTTATAGCTTCCTTAACGCTAACTTCTACCTTACGCTTTCTTCTTTTATAATACCTCTACGCTAATAGGCGCTTAAGATATAACTACGCGAACGCGCGCCTAAATCTAACTACTACCCTTCTTCTAATCGAGCGGCGATAAAGTACTACTAGTACCCGGCTCGGAGGCTTTACCCTCGGTAACGGCGTATAATATAGCGGACGATAGTAGGGCTATAGCTAGTAGCCTACTACTTACTAATTATACTTAAGCGGACGTTGCTTATACGAGGACCTTAGAGATGCTTTAAAAGAAGTTTATAATTGCCTATAGTAACTAGTAGTTTATTACCTTCCGCTCCGGAACGCTAAGTATCGACGCGACTAAAATAGGTCCCCTTACTCTAGAATAGACGTACCGTTCTAGAGTCTAACGTATATTCTACCCGCTATATACGAGATCTACCTACCGTACTAACCCGCTCTTAATAGAAGACTTATACCTAGTCCTATATAACTCTAAGCAACCTATAGCGTAGCTTCTCTTCTACCTTACCGACGATAAGGGGCTATATAAGGATATTAGTCCTAGTAAGAAAGAACGCAAGGCCTATATATAGGCGCTAAACTATAGCAACCGACCTTTAGATAGTTAGGCAGTCCCGTAGCTTATATAAAAATATAATAATACTATCGCCGAAGTACTAGACCTTACCGCTACTAAGTTTAATACTCTAGTTGCCTAACTAGTACCTAAGCTTCTTATTATAGGCTATACCGCTCTCGTACTAGTCGATAACTTAGGCGCTAACCTCTATACCTACTATAGCGTACGTCTTTACGCCGCGTATATCTTCTAACTTCGGTTCGGCGTAGATAAGCCCTTATAGCTAATTAACTTCGCGCCCGAGTATATTTAGAAGGTATTACTAGGTATAGTTACTATCGAGCCGGGTAGCGCACTTAACTTCGACTTAGAATTACTTAGTCGATACCTACTTAGCGCTCCGGACTTGCTATATGGCAACGGCGGCGCGATATCTATTTAGTTACTAACGTTATATCGAGCGTAGATAGTCTTCCCTATATATATAGAATAGGAGATATATAATAACTACGCGCCCTTTCTAGCGCTATTTTCGCTCTTTACGCTACGAACGGGCCGTATCTAGAACGAACCGAACTTGCGGGACGTACTCCTTTATAGTTACTACTTTTATCCTATAATAGTCTAGATAATCTTTAACGTCCTATAGACTATACTATAATATAACCCTACTAATATAGAGCTAACTACTACGCTTAACTACTTAGCTAATAATTCTACCGATCTCCCGTTATATAAGGCGGACTAGTATACTTTGCTAGTATAGACGCTAACTAAATAGTAAGGCCGCGTAAAGCTCGCCGCTCTCTAGTAGAAGGTCTTTACGGTTAATATAGACCTACTAAGGCAGCCGATAGTTTTACCTTCCTTTTAAGACGCCGTTACTATAGCGCTACTCTACGATATGCTATACTAACCTTACCGTTCTAAGATCGTATACTCTAATAATAGCACTTACTAGCTAAAGTAAGTTGCTAATAAGGACTAGATAAACCTCGCTCCGTTCGAATAGGCTAGGCGTTTCTAGAGGGATAAGAGCCTCCTACGCGACGCTAGCGATATAGGGGACGACGCCGACGACTCCCGCTATACTATAGAGGACTTACTCGCTTCTAGCGCACTACTACTACGTTACTTCCTAGGCCTTCCTATTTCTCTTTATAAATAGGTCGAGGTTTAGCCGATAGATAACGCCGACTAAGTTAAGAATATAAAGCGGGCTTACCCCTTCTTGCTCTCCGTTACTAACTGCCTTTATACGTAGTACTAAGGGGACGATATAAACGACGACGTTAACTACCTTACTTTAGAGCGGTACGCCTTAGAATTTCTATCTAGTACCTACTCTAGCCTAGACTTCTTACTATAGATAGCGGATATACTCCGCGCGTCGCTACTTTCTACTAAGGTAGAGTTCTTTCTTTCTATTTCCGCGCGGTACCTATCTGCCGATAACGAAATCCGAGAGTAGCTATAGGACTTCTAGGCTAACTCTTAGGCTATACCCGGCGCATTTACTTATATTATAGCGGAGGCTAAACGCCTAGCTACTACGGTAGTAACTACGACTCTTCTACTATAGCTAGCCGCGACCTCTACCGTATTCTCTACTATCCTACCGTAGCTATTATAGCTAGCCGTACCGGCTACTACTAGCATAGACCCGATTATTTCTACTATAGCTATAGCTATACCGGTTACTAAATAGTCGACGCTAGCCGGAGCCGACTTTCCGCTACGTTAGATCGACGATGCTAACGAAGATACGCCTATAGCTATCTAGAAGTAGTTCTACGCATACGATATCGACGTTTATATCTATAGCTAGTCTACTTCTACGGCGGCTCTATTAGCCGCCGAGAACTATCTACGCTATAGACCTTACTATAAGGCTCTATACTCTAGCTAGCTATAGACTACGGCGAAGCGTATCCTACGTAGCTAGTACCCTACCTCGCCGCTATAGACCGAGAGGGGATACTACGCTATAATTAAATTACCTAAGGTCGCTAAGTAGCTCTAGATCCCTTACTAGTATCGTACTCTAAACGACTTACGCCGGGTAACCTACGAGGCGTACTAGTTAGCGAACTCCGCTATAGTTCTCTTACCCTCTAAGCTACTTACTACCGACGGGGTACCTATAGAGCCGCTAGCCTTCGTACCGAGCGTTAAGGTAAAGCTACTACTACGCTAGTATAACGGCTAGAACCGGCTTATACCGGGATTAATATAGGTATAGACCGACGCTAACCCGCTAGACTCTTATATTACCGACTAGGAGGTCTCTCTATATACCTTACTAGCTTTCTTAGACTACCTACGCTACGAGCCCGTTAATAGGTAATAGAAACCTAGACACCTCGAGTACGCTTATATACGTATTTTAGACGCCTAGCTTATAGGCCCGACGGCCTAGACCCTAGATATATTTAAAGCGCTAATTAATATACGCTATATATAGAACTAACTTTACGTACCTTACCGCTTCCGCGATATAAATAACCTACTACGGGTAATATATAAGGCGTACTAGTTAATAAACGCCGACTCTATTTAGATATGCTACTAGGTCGCGATAAAGCTACTCGCTACGGCTAGGAAGAACGAGCCGGTAGCTATCCCGCAGCCGAAACCTATATCGATACTAGCTAATAATACTAGCGTTACTAGCTAGTTTCTGCCTACGTTTACCGCTTAGCCCGGCCGCGACTATGCCCTACCTAGCTAGTATACCGTTTAGCCGACCGCATCTACTCTAGTATCGGTCCTAGCTTCTAAGTCCGACGTACCTACTACCGTCGTCGACTAACTTATATACGCGTAGTTAAGCCGTACTCTTATAGCTAGTGCCGATATTATAGCTGCGGCTTACTAGACCGTTTATTACGCTATATAAACGCTTATCGTAAGTATCGCGAATACTTAGACGATTAAGTAATATAAGTAGCGCCGTATACTAGAGTATAACGATAAGGCCGCTACTCGCTAACGCCTAATTAGTACTATAAGACCGCTAGCCTTTAAGCCCCTCTCTACGCTAACTTCCGCGGTAGTACCTATACTTAACGCGCTATACTAGATACGGCTATCGCTATACTCTATCTACTTATCGCTAGCTTAGAATATTCGCTCTCTATTTAAAAGCATTAGTATTAGTACTGCCGCTAACTAGATTCGCGCTTATAATAGCGATACGCTAGTACGCGACCTAATTATACTAACGTCTACGATAACTACGATACTATTAAAGCCGACGCCCGCTTTGCCTACGGCACCTAATAATAGTACTAGAAGACCTATAGTAATATAGGCTATGCCGTTTAAGGCTATGCCGTCTATAATATAATCTACGATATAGGCTATGCCGTCTACGATATAGTTTAAGCTAACGCCGACTATACCTATAGCGCCTAGTAAGAGCGCTAAGATACGACCGGTAATACCTACTATACCGTTTTAGCGTACCGATATCGGTTCTAAGCGGCCTTTTCCTAAACCGCTTGCGGACGAATCTACTAAGGTCCTAGACCTACTAGAGAACGACGTTAACGCTACGGCTATAGAGAAGTTCGATTATAATAAGACGCAAACTATCTAGCGTTATAGTATAAAGCCTACGGCAAAGGACTAGGCTACGTATATTAATATAATATAGGCACGGGAACGTAGTACTATCCTATCTTAGTACCTTACCTTCTATACTATAATAGCCGACTTCTTACCGCCGGACGGGTACGTTCTTAAAGACTATAAGAAGGGCGTTATTCTACGCCTATATAATCTCTATTATATCGCTAAGAACCTCCCCTACTAGAAATACCCTACTATTTTTAGGTCCTAGAAAGAAGTCCGAGATAAGGCTAAGCTAATAGGACGACCTACTATTATACGTAACGAGGACGGCACTTAAGTCTATTAATAGAGTTGCAAGCGCGTTATCCTATACGGTATTAGCTAGTATCGGAAGCTCTACCCTAAACGCGTACTACTTACTAAAGAGCCTAAAGAAGAATAGAGCTACGTCGGGAAGGTATATACTAGTAACCGGGCATACCTTACGTCCTACGCCTTTAAGGTTACCTATAATAAGGTTAAGCTCTTACTATCCGACTTCCTAGCGCGAAATAGCTTAACGGAATACCCTATCGATATCGACTCTAGATTTATCTCTACTACGTAGTTCCGAGTCCTATTATAGGAATTCTAACGCGCCCCTACTACCGCTCTTTAGTACTTCCTCTAGACGGCTAACCTCTAACGCCTTATACTTTACTACGACTAGCGCCTTATACTAAAGGATTAGATACCTATTCTATATAACGCCGGGTAGCCCGATAAGTTTAGCGTTATAAAGGCCGCTATAGAGGGTCGGTATAAGACGATTACCGAGGGCTAAGCGATAGGAAGCGCTTTTGCTACGCTCCTACCGTTATAGAAAATAGACTTATATCTAGTTCTTTACCTATTAATCCGAGGACGCCTTAGCGCTAGTAACTCTACTATTCTACGCGCTCGCCTTCTATAGTTGCCTTCCGTCTTTAGTATACTTAGAAGCGACGAGAGTACTTAGCCTAGCGACGGATAAGGCGACGCTACTAACGACGTGCCTTCGCTGCTAAAGACCCGCCGCAAACGTAAGACTACGCTTACCGATACCGTTTCCTTAGATAGCAAGAAACCTATTAAGAAACCGAAGACTAAGAGCGACGTCGGCAATGCCGGCAACGCTACTTCCGAGTAGGAGATCGCTATAAATATAAGTATAAGCGCGGCGCTAGCCTTACCGGTCGAGAACGTACTCGCGGCTATAGCAGCTAACGCTAAGAGAGCGCAAACTCCGTCTAACGCCGGGTCTAACTACTAAGTACTACTACCTAGCGCTATACTAATAAGATGCCTTTTACTAAGTTAGTTAAGAATAGCGCCTACTTTAGCTACTACTAGGTAAAGTATAAGCGCTAACAATCCGGTAAGACCGACTACTACGCCCGTAAGCGCCTCGTTACCTAGGCTAAGAATAAGTATAATACGCTAAAGTACCGGCTAGTCGTCCGCTTTACTAATAAGCTATAGTACTAGGTACCTATACGCGCTACCTTTATATAGCTATACGATAGAGAGATAATTATTCGGTGCGGGATAATAAGTTATTTTATAAGCGAGGTCGCTCTTGTTTTTTAACGGAATAGGGGGCTTATATTACGGATAGCAGGCGCATAGGTACTACGTACGCGGTATAGATACTTCGTAGCTAGACTTAGATAGCACCTATTATAGTTACCTACTACTTCTTATACGTACTACTACTAGTAACCCTAATATAGCTAGTAGAATTATACTTCTATATCCTATTATAGATCTAAGCGAAGTTAACTATAGAGGCGGCTATGCTATCTAGTCTCCGTTTTAATATATAATAGCGCTCGAGCGCAGCGCTATAGGATAGATCTATAGGCTTCCTCCCGTATAGAAACCGACTAAGAGCTTACTGCCCGAATAGCTATAGTTCTCTAAGTTCTATAACTAAAGGTACTCTAAGGAGCCTATTAGACTAGAACGCTTCCTATTCGTTTATAGAAATAGCCTTCTTAAGCAGGTTATCTAATCTCTATATTTTTAGCTTAGTCTTCTATAACCCTTTCGCTTTGCCTCTAAAAGGGACTATAGGACTAAATTAGGCATTCTATATCTCCGTATCCTAGGAATTCGGAACCGCTAGAGTCTAGGATCTTCCCTACGTCTAAGATAAAGCTACCCCTTAAGACGAGCTTAGCTTACCCTTATAATAATGCTCTATTATCTCTAGTAGTACCTACTCTCTACGAGAGTTACTCGTTCCTATTTTAGTAGCTTGCTTCTACTTCTCTATATTCGCCTTTATAGCTTTTATTAGAAACGTAGTTAGCTAAGAGAGATTCTAGATAGTTTTCTAAGAGGACCGTATAGCCGTATAGGCAGCGTTATAATCCTCTTTATCCTCTTCTTCTCCTAGAATAAAGAGAGATCCTATAGGCTCGCATTCCTCTATATACTTTATAGTCCTAAACCTAGCTATACTAGCGTTAATCGAGACGGGACGTTTACGCTAGTTAGATTCCTACGAGGCTCGTAGAGTATTAAAGCTAATATATTTACTAACGTTAATCGGACCGATAGCTTATTTAAGAGCTAGGAGAATAACCTTTAATCGAGGAGACTTCTTATCCTAGCTATACTCGAGAGGTTTTATTTCTCTACTAGCTCGGCTAGGATATATTCGGCGAGTCTTATCCTTATAGAGAAAGTCTTAATCTAGAAGCTAATTAAAGTAGGGATAGTCTCTACTACGGTATCCTTCTAAACTATACTCCTAGTAAGCGGTACCTATCTTAATTTCTAAGGTAGTATAGGCTATAACTATAGCTTAGATCTCTAGTACTTCCTTATTCTTTTAGCTACTACGTAGGGGTCTATATATAGGTTCCTAGTTCTTTAAAAGAGTAAGGGCAAGGGCAGCTAACTATTTAGTTAGCTTCTTAACGTTAGGGCTTACTTTAGATATAGCGCTTATTGCTACGGAGACTAGATTTAGGCGAGAGGTAGTATTCCTTATCGCTTTAACTAGCTTTTCTACTAGAATAGAACGATTATTCTTATATAAGGCTTTATCGGTTTTATCCTTTCGCAACTTAGTTTTTATAGCTAAAATTACTCTTATAAAGTTACGAAACGTATAAGAGCAATCTATATCTAGGTTCGCTTTATTCTAAATCTTTTTCTATATAGGCTTAGATAGAGGCTTTAAAAACATTTAGGTACGGCTAAAGTTATTTAGATCTTCTAGAGAAATTATAGTAGAAGAGATCTTAAAGTTCTAAATATACTCGGAAATCTTCTCTAGCTTATTTAGCTTCTATAGGGATAGCTAGGAAAGGTACGACCGATCTCCGAGTATGCGCTAGCTATTAAACTTGCGATACTCTTTAAGAAGGCTGCTTTTAAATAGCCTATAGTTACGACTTTCGTACCCTTCGAGCTTCTTAACTATAGGACGCTAATATCGATAAACGTAGCTAACTAGCTTCTCGACTTTAGTAGCTTTATCGCCCTAGTCGCCTTTATAAGATCGGTATAGGTCTTTAAAACGCTTAACGAACTTAGTAACGTTAGACCCTTCGAAGTATTCTATCTCCTTAGAACTAGGCAAAGGTATAGGAGGTCGGCTCGTAGAAATTAAGGCTTAAAACTGCTCGACGCTTAAGCTAATAGTAGTGTTAATAGGGAGTTATAGTCCTATAGCTCCTTATCGACGAGAATAAGTATTACCCGTTCCTATCGTTCCGTTAGGATAAGCTAAAAGGTTAGTAGAGCCTAGAGAGCTCCTACCCGGTCGTTTAACTCCTCTATTAGGTCCGATAAACTAGGTAGGTTAGCAACGGAACTCTTAATTGCGATCCTCTATACTAATATTATCCGAGATACTACTAGAGTTAATAGTAGTATCCGGGTTATTAGTACTAGTAGAGGAATCGTTATTCGGATCGTTTAGTATATTTTCGGCTAAAGGTCGGTAATAATAAACTAAACTAGCTAGTTTAGTTAGCGTTAGGTAAAGTTAGTAGTAATAGTAGTACTAGTTTATTGCATAATAAAAGGAATATTCTCGCTAAATTAAAATTAAAACAAGAAATAGAAACTCTAGATCTAGATATAGCAAAAGGAAATTTATAACTTCGTAAATTGCAAGTAAGAGTAGCTAGTAATACCTAGTAGTTACCTATAAACTTTCCTAGGGGTCGGTTTCTTAGTCTATTTAGCTCGTAATACTCCCGGCCCGTATTATTTTAAACGTCCGGCCTATCGTTAATCCCTCTATACTATACGTCTATAGCCTTTTAGTAATCTCCGATAGGGAAGTATAGGAGCTATTCTAAGCCTATACTAAATATAGGAAGAGCTAATTAAACCCCTCCGAAACTAGAGGTAGCTAGTAATACCTAGTAGTTACCCGTAATACTTTCCTAGAGGTCGGTTTCTTAGTCTATCCGGCTCGTAATACTCCCGACCTATATTATTATAAACGTCCGGCCTATCGTTAATTCCTTAGTACTATATATTCCTAGAGCCTTTTAGTAACCCTCGATAGGGAAGTATAGGGGCCGTTCTAAGCCTATACTAAATATAGAAAGAGTTATTAAACCCTTCCGAAACTAGGAGTAGCTAGTAATACCTAGTAGTTACCCGTAATACTTTCCTAGAGGTCGGTTTCTTAGTCTATCCGGCTTATAATACTTCTAACCTATATTATTATAAACGTCCGGCCTATCGTTAATCCCTTAGTGCTATACGTCTATAGCTTTTTAGCAATCTCCGATAGGGAAGTATAGGGGCCGTTCCGAGCCTATACCTAATATAGGAAGAGCTAATTAAACCCTTCCGAAAATAGGGCAACCGAAGTTGCGAAACGTAGCCTTATAGCGAAACCGGGGAGTGCGAGTAGTAATACGATCCTATATCCTTTCCCTAGATCGCTAAACTCTATATAGCTCGTAATATCGTATTTCTTAGGCAATCCTAGCTATAACGACCCCTTTATATAGGCATAGTAACCCTAAGCGAATCCTCGGAAAGCTATAGATAAGCTATACCGTTAGCCTTTTATAACTAATCGTCGGCGTCTTAAAACGCCGTCGATTCTAAGTCGTAATAGGACTAAGGGTTTATAACTTTCTTAGGGTTAGAGACTATCCCTACGTAGAAGGAGGCCTTAATGCTCTTAAGTCCTTCTAAGTTGTCTAGTTCCGCCTAGGCTTATATATAATAAAGTGCGTTCTAGCGGCTTATTATAATTAATCGCTTGCTTCTCGTATTATAGTTCGTGCTATTAGACTATAAGTAACTTCTTCCTTCTTTTCGTATTTTCGGTAGTTCTTATTCGTAGAAGATATTATATAGCCTTACCTTCGGCTCTATTTTAATGCGTAAATCCTATACTACTCTAACTAGCTTATAGCTAACTAGGCGTGCATATCTATATCGCTAAGGCCTATTAGCCCTAGAATTAGGTATATAGCAGTCGCACGTAGCGTAATAACGCGCAGTTCTCGTCTCTCGTCTCTAGGTAGCTAGGCTTAGGAATCCTCGTAAGCACTATAGTTTAGATCGAGTAACGGCTACGCTCGTAGTTACGCTTCTACGTTTAGCTTACGAACCCTCGTATTAGCTATATTATCTCTCGTAATAGCTAGTAGGGCGGGTACGCATAGAACGTATAATAATACTAGAACTATAAATAAGAAACGTAGGGTAGATAATTAATTAATTGCTATAGAGGAGAGCCTAAGCTCGCGCTTTTATAGGCACCCGAGCTGCTAAGGATATGCGGTTTCCGCCTATTAGTAGCTATAGACGTTATTAGCCCCTAGGCTATTAAGATCGATCCCCTACGCAAGCTACTAAGTTTTAGATCCGCCTAAAATGCTATAGCTCCGCTCTTAGTTAAGCGTTATAACTAGCTAGCCTTTCGTATCGTACTTATAACCTAGAATAAACCGGCAGTTATCCTAGTAAGAACGGTAGCTAGGATAGTAATATAGGCCCGTAAGGCTATTTCGGCCGGTAGAGATTTTTAGTTCTCGCTATAACTTAAACGCTTAGGTAGCTACTAGCGTTAAATTTCGATATACTTAGCTATTATTAATTTAGCCGTAGACTTTCTTTTTATCCGTAATAATACCGATTTTAAGGCTACTATCCCTACTTATACGCGTTTAGGCATAGTTTCTAAGATTGCGTACTAAGGCGCCTACTACGTAAATCCTAGCTAGTACGAGTTAGCTACTCTCCCGGACTCGGGCCTATATTAAACCGAGTTACCTAGTCTATCGGATTTTTATAGGTAGAGCCTTACGGCTCGTAAGTCTACTACTTCGATTCTAGTATTCTTACTACGATTAGAGATTCTAGATAATACTATAGAGTAGAAACTATCTATTGGTGCTATCCTCTATAGTATAGTCGACTAGTAATAGAGATATAAGAGGCTTTTAAATAAGTATAGCTGCTTATTTAAGAATAAGGAAACTACCGTTAAGGTTCCGGAATCCGAGTATATACTAGTTACTCTACTACCTAGAAGCGAGGCGTATCGTATACCTATAATTACTTACCTGCTATCTAGTCCTAACTATATAGTTATAGATAAGGCCTTTAACGCTCTTTATAACTAGGGCAAGATGTCCTATACGACCTAGCCTATACCCTTCGGCTTTTTAGTATTTATAGTTTAAAGGACTACGGAGGTCGATAGCTAGGCGGTTTATAAGAGCCGCGTAGTAGTAGATATTCGTAGCCTTAATAAGCTAGTTATTAAGGACTTATACCTACTACCTAGGCAGGAGGATATCGTTAGGGCCCTAAAGAGCAGCCGATTTATTACGACTATAGATGCTATTTCCTTCTTTTACTAGTAGTAGGTAGCTAATACTAATCGTTATAAGTTTTCCGTTAATAGCTATAAAGGCTAGGAGCAATTAGGCGTAGCTATTATAGGCTTTACTAATAGCGTATAATATATTTAGAGATAGCTTAATAGAATCCTAAAGAAGTTTAACTACTACTCGCGCGTCTATATCGACGATATTATTATTTTCTCTAAGACTTTTAATAACTATATTCTCGACCTAGATAGGGTCTTCCGTACCCTAGATAAGGTAGATATTAGCATATCGCTAGCTAAGACGTTTATCGGCTTTCTATCGACTAGGCTACTTAGCTAGCGTATTAGTAGGCTAGAATATACGACGTACGAAGAAAAGGTTAAAGCTATCTTAGATCTGCTATTTCCCCGAATACTAAAGGACTTAGAGTTCTACGTAGGAATTATAGGTTAGTAGAGGCACTATATACTATATTTCTCCTAGCTAGTAGCTCCGTTCGAAGCCTAGAAGAGATACCTTCTACGCCTAGCGCTAGCGAATAAGGGCAACTCGCAGAGGCGCTATATAGCTAAAACTCTAGCGTAGAACGAGGATAAGAATCTCGTAGATATCCGCCGCTTCTATAACTTACTCTAAGAGATTTATTACTAAGCTACTTTCCTATACTATACTAACTCTAATCGGCTACTTTATATCGACCTCGACTCTAGCCGATACGGCTACGTAGCGGTAATATATATAGTAGTAGGCGATCCTATACCCGATCCCGTTAAGCCCCTAAGATTCGCGGCTACGGCCGTATAGCTAGTACTATTCCTAAGTAAGGCTTTATCTAATATTAAATCTTAGTACCTAGCTATAGAATTAGAAGTTTCTAGCCTACTTTAGATAGCGCGCAAGGCTAGGTATATTCTTTAGGCATACCGCTAACCTATCTATATCTTTACGGATTATACTACGGCTCTAGAAATAGCTACGGCTAGTTCCCTAACGATAACTACTTCTTTTAATAAGCTTAACTTTAGATTAGTCCGAGTAGAGTAGTATTTGTTCTAGTTCTATAGATTATATATAGTCTACCGTCTAGGATAGTTATATACCGTCCCTAATACCCTTAGCCGTTTTATCTCTAACTTAATAGCCCTCGAGGCGTCTAGCGATAACTTAGACCTACTAGCCTACGATAATCCCGACCTAGTACGGGATACTATCTAAGTCCTTAATAATCCTATATACCTTATAGGGCGCTACGTAGATGCCTATTACTTCTATACTATAATACTCGATAAGAGGACTAGCCGCCCTTTTACGTCGCCTAAAGCCTTAATTTTCTACTCCGTACTAGTAGAGATATCTAACGAGTTTAAGGCCGATCTTAGATAGGGCTACGTAGCAGATCCCTAATAGGCCTATAGACTAGAGCAACTATAATAGGCCGAACGCTATAGAGTAGAAGCAATTAAAGTGCTACTAGCTAGTAGCTAAGAAGACGATAAGGCTAATCCGTAGTAGGCGGATCCTAATAAAGGAGAGTAGAAGGCTACTCCGTTAGGACTTTAGTTCTTCCTCCGTAATAACTTAATCTACTTTAAGAACGATACGGACGGCCGAGAACGACTCTATATCCCGCGGCCGCTCTATATAGAGATTTTTAAGATAGCTTACGACAATTACTACTACTCTAGTTTCTATCGTTCTTACGCCTATATATACGCCTCTTTCTATATCCGCTACTTAGCTAAGGAACTACGTAAGTATATTAAGCACTGCCCGGCCTATCTCCTTAATTAGATCTATAGATATAGGCTATATAGCAAGTTATAGCTAATTTAGGTAGTAGCCGTACCCGACTATACTATAACGGCCGACTAGGTATTTAGCCTACCTACCGATAGGGAAGGGATCGATAGTTTCCTTACTAAGACCTGCAAGTTTACTAAGAGAGTAATCCTTATAAAGACTAAGTCTATATAGACTACGGCCGAGTATAGAGCCGCTTAGATATATAGCTACGTAGCTAGTAAACGCTCCTTACCGTCTATTATAATTAGTAACTATAATCCGATCTAGATATCCGAGTTTATATAGGCCGCTTTTTATAAGCTAAGTACGCGGTTTCTAGCTATAATAGCGTACTACTCTTAGGCTAATAGCTAAAGCGAAAGGACTAATTAAATAGTAGAAATAGCCTTGCGTTTCTTTATTATATTCTTTCCGAATACGCCTTAGGCGAAAGCTCTACCCTATATCTAAGCCGAGCTAAATAATAGCTATAACGCTTCTATAGGAGAGATACCTAATATTCTAATCTAAGGTTTTAAAAATAACCTCGATGCCCTCCTACTCTTAGCCGAACTTCCTACTCTCGATTATATAGCTCTATAGTAGGAAGTACGCAATAAGGCCGCTAATTCTATAGCTTAGGCCGCGGCTACTATAAAGGAACGTTACGACGCTATCTATAGGCTAATCGTTTTTAGGCCTAGCTAACGCGTACTATTACGGCTATATCGAGGATACTGCCGACTAGAAGTAGCGAACTATAAGTTCTCCTACTAGCAAGTCGGGCTATTTAAGGTAGATAGAGTAGTAGGTTAATTAGCATACCGATTAATTATTCCGCCGGTATAGCGCATTTACCTAGTAGTATTAGTAACCTAGCTCGAGCCGTACTTAGCTAGTAACGATCTATATAAGTAGGATTCTCTAGAACCGGGCCTAGTCGAAGGCTAGGACGATAACGAGGCCCTATACTATAAAATCGAGAGGCTACTAGAACGACGTATAGTCTATAGCCGCCGCTAGTACTTAGTAAAATAGGTTAGATACGGCTACGGCTATAACGTATAGTATAATACGGACGATTTTTATAACGCTACGGACTTATTACGGAACTACGACCGCACTTATTTCGAAGAGGACCGTCTATAGCGCCGTAGGTGCACTCGAGCTTAGCTAGAGTTACTATAATAGAGCTAGAACCGGCCGTCTTTAGGCTAGCGTGCCGGCTCGTCCGGAGATAAGGGGGGCGCTAGTATAGCTCGTAATAGGCAGGCAGCTAGGCGTTATCGCTAACTACCCGGCCTCTATTTATATTAGCAACCTTATAATATATTATCCTTTACTTAACCGTTAGAACGCTATAGCGCACGGACTCTATTATATGCACGCGATAGTATTACTTAAGTTAGTCTAGCAAAATTTTATTTTTTAATTTTTAAAAAGAATTTAAATAGAAAAAACTACTTTCTTCTATTTTTCTAATATACTATTCGTAGTTCTTTATCTAGGAAAAATAAAAATAAGTCTAAAGAATAAATATTATAGCTAGGAAAAATAGAACTACTCTAAACATTCTAGTAATTTATTTTTAATTTACTTCCTAGATTTTTTAGAGCTAAACTTTTATTTTTCCTTACTTATATTAATCTAGTAGAATATAGGAAAAATAAAAGCTAGTTAATAAAAAATCTAGAAGCGAAGATAAAACTCTCTAAAGTTTGTTTAGAATTTAGTTAATATCTCTAAGTAAATTTTCTAAGTAAATCTTTAACGAATTTTTTCTACTTCTCTAGATTTTTCTTAGACTAACTTCTATTTTTCCTAGCTTCTACTAACTATATATAGTCGAGGAAAAATAATAACTAGTTAAGGAAAAATCTAGAAGCGAAGATAAAACTCTCTAAAGTTTAGTTAAAATTTAGTGAAGATCTCTAAGTAAATGTTCTAAGTAAATCTTTAATAAATTTTTTCTACTTTTATAGATTTTTCTTTAACTTACTTTTTATTTTTCTTAGTATAAGTAGATCTAGAAAAGTATAGAAAAAATAGAAACTAGTCGATAAAAAATCTAGAAGTAAAGTAAAAAATCGCTAAAGTTTAGTTAGAATTTAGTTAAGATCTTTAAGTAAACTTTCTACGTAAATCTTAGTAATTTTCTTAGCTTCTATAGATTTTTTCTCGACTTACTTTTAGTTTTCCTAGCTTTTATAAGTCTTATAGAGTCTAGGAAAAATAGAGAATAAACTCTAAAAAATCTAGAAGGAAAGAAATAAATTAGTAAAGCTTAGTTAGAATTTAGTTAAGCTCTTTAAGTAAACTTTCTAAGTAAATCTTAGTAATTTTCTTAGCTTCTATAGATTTTTTCTCGACTTACTTTTAGTTTTCCTAGCTTCTATAAGTCTTATAGAGTCTAGGAAAAATAAAGACTAAACTCTAAAAAATCTAGAAGTAAAGAAATTACTTAGTAAAGGTTAGTTAGAATTTAGTTAAGATCTTTAAGCAAACTTTCTAAGTAAATGTTAGTAATTTTCTTAGCTTCTATAGATTTTTTCTCGACTTACTTTTATTTTTCCTAGCTTTTATAAGTCTTATAGAGTCTAGGAAAAATAGAGAATAAACTCTAAAAATCTAGAAGGAAAGAAATAAATTAGTAAAGCTTAGTTAGAATTTAGTTAAGCTCTTTAAGTAAACTTTCTAAGTAAATCTTAGTAATTTTCTTAGCTTCTATAGATTTTTTCTCGACTTACTTTTAGTTTTCCTAGCTTCTATAAGTCTTATAGAGTCTAGGAAAAATAGAGAATAAACTCTAAAAAATCTAGAAGGAAAGAAATAAATTAGTAAAGCTTAGTTAGAATTTAGTTAAGCTCTTTAAGTAAACTTTCTAAGTAAATCTTAGTAATTTTCTTAGCTTCTATAGATTTTTTCTCGACTTACTTTTAGTTTTCCTAGCTTCTATAAGTCTTATAGAGTCTAGGAAAAATAAAGACTAAACTCTAAAAAATCTAGAAGTAAAGAAATTACTTAGTAAAGGTTAGTTAGAATTTAGTTAAGATCTTTAAGCAAACTTTCTAAGTAAATGTTAGTAATTTTCTTAGCTTCTATAGATTTTTTCTCGACTTACTTTTATTTTTCCTAGCTTTTATAAGTCTTATAGAGTCTAGGAAAAATAGAGAATAAACTCTAAAAATCTAGAAGGAAAGAAATAAATTAGTAAAGCTTAGTTAGAATTTAGTTAAGCTCTTTAAGTAAACTTTCTAAGTAAATCTTAGTAATTTTCTTAGCTTCTATAGATTTTTTCTCGACTTACTTTTAGTTTTCCTAGCTTCTATAAGTCTTATAGAGTCTAGGAAAAATAAAGACTAAACTCTAAAAAATCTAGAAGTAAAGAAATTACTTAGTAAAGGTTAGTTAGAATTTAGTTAAGATCTTTAAGCAAACTTTCTAAGTAAATGTTAGTAATTTTCTTAGCTTCTATAGATTTTTTCTCGACTTACTTTTATTTTTCCTAGCTTTTATAAGTCTGATAGAGTCTAGGAAAAATAAAGGCCTAACTCTAAAAAATCTAGAAGGAAAGAAAGAAATTAGTAAAGCTTAGTTGGAATTTAGTTAAGATCCCTAAGTAAATTTCTTAAGTAAATTTCTAGTAATTATTTTAGCTTCTATAGATTTTTTCTCGACTTCCTTTTATTTTTCTTAGCTTTTATAAGTCCTATAGAGTCTAGGAAAAATGGAAACTAAACTCTTAAAAATCTAGAAGGAAAGAAATAAATTAGTAAAGCTTAGTTAGAATTTAGTTAAGATAGTTAACTAAATTTCTTAAGTAAATTTCTAGTAATTCTTTTAGCTTCTATAGATTTCTTTTAGATTAACTTCTTTTTTTCCTAGGTTATATATATCTAATAGAATATAGAAAAAGTAAAAATAAGTAAATTAAAAACCTTAAAGCTAGGAAAATTAATTACTTAAGTATAATATAAACTATCTAAGTAAGTAATATTTCTTATTTCTTTAGCTATAACTAAATAGAGTAAAAGTATACTATAAAAAGTATAAAGAAAAAATATAGGTATTACTAGAATAAAGAAAAAAATTAGTTAGAAAGTTATTAATTTTAAAGTACTCTAAGTATATTAAAAAAAATATTAAGTATTAGTATACTAAATATTTAATTATAAGTAAGTAATAGACTATATTTTTTATTTCTATCTATTTCTAGTATATAATTAATATAAATAGTAATAGAAATATAGTAGTATACTAGTAGATAGAATTAAATGCTTTAAGAGAATTTAATTTAAATAAAAGTAATACTAAACTTCTAAGGTTTATAATTCGAGATTACTCTACTACTTAATATTTAATCTTCTAAAACTATACTAAGTCTAAAGTAAATAAAGAAATAGAAAAATAAGTATATACTTAAAGATAGTATAATTATTTCTTTAAAAATAGATTTATTTACTTTAATACTATTATACTAAACTACTAAACTAACCTTCTAGAGCTTAGAATATACTCTACTACTCTATTACTATTTTTCCTTAACTATAATAAGTATATAGAATAAAAGAAAAATAAAAAAAAACTAATAAGTAAGTTAATATAATAAGAAAAAAATATAAAGTAAATATTTAATATAGCTCTATATAAATCTATATACTTATAGTAATACTATTTTAATAGATAACCTAGAGTAGAAAGTAGTATACTTAAGTTTAATAATGTACTTTAACTAAAATAAAGAGCTCTCTATTATAATAAGTATATATATTCTTCTAACTAGTAAAAAGCTAATGAAACTATCTCTTTCTAGGTCGACCTCTAGAGTTAGTTCTTATTTTCCTAGGTCGGCCGCGCTTATTTTGTTTAATAGATATATTATCTTCTAAATCTAATATAGTATCTTCTACTATAGTATTATTTTCTATATCTAAATTAGTATTTTCTAATATAGTATTATTTTCTATTATAGTAGTCTCTTCTATATTATTATAAGCTATATTAGAAATACTATCTCTATTACTATATAAACGTTTACTTTTAGTAGAACTAGTAGGTAGTATAGTACTAGAGGCTAAAGCTAAAGTTCTAATATTTTTATTTAAAGTCTTATTAGACTTAGTAGTAGTATTATCTTTATTTTTACTACTATTATTATTAGAAGAGTAGATCGACTCTTCTATACGACTAGATTTACTATTAGAAATAGTATCTTCTAAAGTAAATAAAGTATCTAGATTTAAATTAGATTCTATAAAGTTATTAGAATAATTACTAGTATTTTGCTTAATACTAGTATCTAGAGTATTAATATAGTTCGTAACTATAGTTCGTTTAGAAGGACTTATAGTAGTAGCTTCTAAAGTATTTAAGTTATTAGAAGTTAAACTATTTTTAATAGTATTTAGTTTAGTTTTACTTTCTAAACTTTTTCTAATAGGAGAACTATTACTACTTAAGCTATTATTTTCTTCTCGAGTAAGATTAATTAAAATACTACTATTCTCGTCTATAATACTACTAGAAGAGGTCGAGTTTATAATAATAGATTCTGGAATAGAATTTTCGTTTTTATTTTTCTTTTCTAAAGTAGTATTTCGTTTAGACTTATTACTATATAAACTAGAGCTTCGAGTACTATTAGAACTCGAGTTATAATCTTCTTCTATTATAGTACTAATAGCTTTATCTTCTAATAAATTAAAGTAGTTAAAATATAGCTTACTATATTCTAAGCTTCTAGTAATAGTATCTCTAGTTTTATTACTAAAGTAGTTTACTTCTCTTGCGTAATATCTATTAGCTATACTAGTAGAATGCCCGGCTAATATATCGTCTATATTCGAGCTAGTTTTATTACTAAATCTATTAGTAAACTTATTAGCTTTAGGACTTAGTAGTTCTAAATTATTTACTAGTATTTTTTCTTTTATAATATATATTATTAAATGTCTATAGTCTTTAATAGCTATAGCTTCTTTAAAGTATCGTTTTGTTAGAAGTTTTAAGTTCTCTCTAATACTAGAGGTATTAATATTACTATTACTATAAAAATTATAGAATAGTTTATATTCTAGAGTGTTAATTTTTAGATAGTTAATCCTAAAGTATTCTACTAGAGGTATAGTTAAAAGTAATATAGTATACTACTATTCTACTAAGTCGTTTAGGTAGAAATCTTATATTAGAGGTATTAGATAGAGTAGAATCTCTATTTTTATCTATATTAGTAGTATTAATAGTTATTAAACTAGTTTCTTTATCTAGAAATAAGTCTCGTAAGCTACTAAGAGTAGTGTTTCTAAACTTTAATAAAGTAATAGCTAGAGCTCTTAAAGGACTACTAGATAATAAATAGATAGCTAGAGCTAATAAGTTTAAAAAATCCGAATTTTCTTAAAGTATTCTAGTATATTAGCTTCTAAAGAAGAAGCTTTAGTAAAACTACTATATAATAGAGTATTCTTATTCTTAAATCGTTCTATTAGAATAGTTTTATAATTATTTAAATAAGTAGAACTAGTAAGATCTTCTAAAGCTTTATTATTAGTTTTACTATCTATTATTTTAGTAAGATCTATATCTATTATAGAATCGTCTTTATTATTTGAAAAGTAGAGTATTTCTTTATAAAAGTAGTCTTCTAGTTTAGAAAGTACTTTTAAGAATAAATATCTAAGAGTATTAATATCTACTACTATATTATTAATAGCTATAGTAGTACTATCTATATTAGTTATAGGCTTATAACTACTTATTAGGCTTAGATTATAGTATTTTAATTTAATTCTAAGAGTATAGAATTCTTTAAAGTAGTTATTACTATTAAAAGTTAAACGTTCTTCTATAAAATTAGAAGCTAAATTAGAATCTAAATTACTACTTTTTACTAAATAAGTAAGATAGCCTAAAGTATATAGTCTCGTACTATAAATTAGTTTAGATAGTAGATTTTGTAAAATAGAAGTACTTTTAAATATAATAGTATTCTTATTTTCTAAAGTTTCTATTTTTTAATATCTAAACTAGAAATTATAAAATAAGTTATTAGAGGATTATTAAAGCTACTATTAGTAGTAAAGTCTATATCTAAAGGTATACTAAGTATATTATCTATTACTTCTAGAACTTTAATAATTAATTCTTTAGTAGCTTCTTCTCTATTAATAATATAATAGTCTTCTAATTTTTTAATTTCTATTAAAAGATTTTCTAAACTAGTAGTAATTAAACTATTCTTATCTTCTATAGTAAGAGTTTCTTCTTTATAAATAGTATAAATATAGACTATAAATATACTAATAGATTTAAAGTAGTCCTTTCTACTAGCTATATTTAATTCTTTAAAAGGTTTTACTTCTATATTATTATTATTAGTATAGTAAGTATTAATAGCTATTCTAGTACTTAAAGATAAGTCTTTAATAAGTAGAGTACATTCTAGACCTAGATTTAAAGTAGTATTATATAGAAATTCTAGGAAAGAATCTTTTAGAATAGTATTAAGATTTATAGTATTATAAAGTAGAAATAAATCTTTATTTTCTAAGTATCGGTAGTATTTAGTAGTTCTATTAAAGTAATCTTCGTCTTTATTTATATTAGAGTTATTAGGAAGCTTAGAAATAGTACTAGCTTTAATAGAATTATAAGTATTATTATAATTAGAAATACTACTTTTATTAGAAGAATTACTATTAGTTCTATTAGAAATAAGAGTTTTAGCTTTATTAGAAGAAGTAGTATCTTTTATAATACCTCTAGGTATAAATAAGTACTTAGAATTATGAAAGAAACCTTTAATAATAAGAATAGGAATATTTTCTATTATATTAATATTTTTTAAATTAGAACTTTTATAATTATGTTTTTTTATTAAGTGTTTAGATATACTCTTTCTACTAGAATTAATATAATCGCAAAGTCGGCACTTAAAAGCTTCTAAATCTAATTCTAAGTTAGAATAAAAATAAGTATTATAAGATATATAGTTTAAACTAGAATAATTACTATTATTTAAAATATCTTTAGAGCTTAGAAATAGTTCTAGTTTATCTTTAAATTCTTTACTATTATAGTACTTCTTATCTTCTTTAGTATATAAATGTTTCTATAATACTTTATTAGTAAATTAGTTTAAAACATTTTTTAGAATACTTACTCTTAAATGTGTTACTATAGTAGGAGTACTATTAGCTATACTAGTAGAGCACTTAGAGCAAACTAGTAGTTTAATATCTTTATTATAATCTAAAGTAGTATTTTCTAGGGTTTCTATAGTATTAGAGCTAATATCTTTAAAGTCTTTCTTAGTATAAGGCTTATTATTCTCTAGAAGCTTATTAAACTCTTCTAGAGTATAATTACTAAGTCTATTATAGTTACTAGTAGTAGAGGAAGGCATTTTAAAGTAGTTTGAGTAATATACTATAGTAGTATAAAAACAAATAGTTTAGTATTTATATTTAAAGTAGATATAGAAATATAACTATAAGAAAGAAGAAAGTTAGTATAGAATCAAAGTATTATATATTCTTAGACTTTTGTAGAACTCTTACTAAGCTTAGAGAGTTCTCTAAAGTAATAAGAAACTATTTTAGTTTTAATTTATAGTATAACTCTTACTAAACTTAGAGAGTTTTCTAAAACGATTATATCTAAAGTATATAATATACTTAGGAGACTTATAGAATAAAAATCGAAGAGATATATATACTTATATTAGTATATTTAAAGTAAGATAAATTTTAGAGTAATAAGTTAGTAGAAATAAATATATACTTACGATAAAGCTAGGGCTTTAAGTATACTTACTCTATATTCTTAAATATAACTTGAGATTAGTATTCCTAGACTCTAATATAAAGAGAAAATAAATAATAGGATAGGGTAAAGTCTAAGATAAGAGCTAAGAGTAATATTAAGAATTAGTTAAAAAAGTAGAGTTTTATTATTATATTCTAGGTATATAATAGTAGAGCTATAGCTTAGAGTTAGTAAAAAGCAATTATTATATAATAGTATAGTAATATAAAGTATAAAAGTTAATATAAAGAATAGAGACTAATAAAAACTAATAGCTAGACGTTTAAAAGTTAGAATTTAGTTAGAATATATAGTATTTAGTACTCTAATCTATATTTAAAAAGTTTATATTCTCTTTATTTATATATATAGAAATAAGCTAAAGCCTAAGTTAATAAAGGATTAAGATTCTAAATAGATAAGTCTAATAAATTTAATTTTTATAAGAATATTAGTATACTATCTAGTTTAATACATTAATACTATAATATATAGTAGAAGTAGAAGGAAGAGAATAGAGTTAATAAAGTTAAATATATTAATTAGATATAAGTTAAAGGTAGAGTTTAGGAGCAGAGAGTAGTAATAGGTATAAAGGGTAATTTATTATTATGCGGAGTATAACCCGTAGTTATAGTAAGCATAAAGTAGTTAGAATAGTATAACGCTTGTATAGAAAGTAGTAAAGCTTAGGGTTTTAGTTAAGAATTTAGAATAGGGGTTATAATTTGCATAGCATAACCCTGCAGATAGGAGTCGTGCAGCAAGGGTTCGCTGCATAGCTTTTAGTGCGCGCGGCGCTTACTCCGGTCGGGCGCGGGGGCTCGCTGCATAGCGGCTCGCTATATAGCTTAATTAGCTGCGCATATAGCTCCGACGACGAACGCCGCAACTAGCGATTCTTCGTGCGCAGACTATTAACGACATAAACCGACGCCTATCGCGAACATATCGCGAAGAGCACTGCTATATTCTAGAAGGTTATCTAATAATGTTCGCTTTTAAGCAGCGCATTCGGAAATAGGTGCTACCGTTAACGCAACCGTGCAGCGCGTAACGTTCCTACCTAATACTGCCTACGTATACGTAACCGTCGCATATTATGCGACGCAAAACTCTGCTACTTAAGGCGGTTAGAGCAGTTAATACTACCCTATCTAGGCATCCTATAATTGCGAAGCGAGTTACTTAGGATTGCAATCGCTTAGAGTAGTTACCTTACTATATATACGGAATAGGACGTATATATACCTATGCGCCTGCTTTATTCGTAACTAAAAAATGCCGCGCAAATTTATCGCTAGAAAATCTGCGCAGACTTTCTTAGTCTCTAATTTCGAGCCTCGGTCTAGGTCTAACCCTGCCTATCTTTAATATATTAGAAAATATAAGAGAAGGGTAGGTAGGAGGGTTATAGTGCTACTCCTTATTTATATAAACTCCTACGTTTCCGAGGCGGAATCTATAGTTATCGAGGTTCTCCGCGTCTAGGTTATCGACGATGCTAAGGTAGGAGATGCAGAAATCCTTATCTTTTAGTATCTCTTATATACTAGTTATTGCCTGCCGGATCTTCGCCCCGCCGTACTGCACTACGCTATCCCTAGCCGCAGTCTCGGGGTTACCTCTATCGCCGCTAATACCTGCCTCTCGCTCTCCTATAGCAATGCGGCGCCTCTTCTTCTACTTAGGGGCCGGTAATTTTGTATATAGCGTTGCCGCTAGCGTCTCTGCTACCCGTTACGTCGCCTATAGACTCTTTAATTCTAGTTAGTCCTCCTATAAGTCCGGAAAGAATGCTTTAACCGTACGGCGACCTTTAGTACCCTCCGCCCTTATATTAAGCGACGCTATATCTGCATTAATAATATAAGAGGATTTAGGCGCTATATAGCGGTTCTCTCGTTGCTATTTTAGGTCTAACCTATGCGACCGAGCGCGCGCCTAGCTAGCCTCCGCTTCTTCGAGTATATAACTTCTCTTGCAATTTGCCGCGATTTAAAATAATAGCCTCTTTAGCGCCGTCTTAGTAGAGTCGTACTTTAGCCTATTCTCTAGCGCAAGTCGTTTGAACTAGTCCCTCTCCTAGGCGTTTTCGATAATCCGTAGGCTACCTCTCTTCGCCGTATCTATAGACGTCCCGACCCTAATATTTACCCGCATAATCGCACTCTAGTCTATATTATTTAGCTACGCCTCGCTCGTACGCATCGCTAGGTTCGCGTACGTCTTCTAAGTCTAGTATATCTATGCATACCGCTATAATAGCGTAGTCTATAGGCCCGCGTTTTCCGTATAATCCGCTAGAGACTTAAGTGCCTCTTATACGGCGTCTGCGGCAGTCTAGCTGCGCTACGGATTCTAGATACGTTCTAATATCGAAGGCCCCTATACGTCGAAGTAGAGCTGCGATAGCTAGCGCTCGACCTCTCCGTTAGATATATAGTCTAGTTAGCCCGGGATATGCGGTCTATTCGACCTAGTAGTACGCTCTAGCTATATAGATGTCGGCGCGGTATTCTTAGAAGGAGGCATTAGCGCTATAATGCTCGTATAGTTAGCGAAGAGACGCGACGGCGGACGAGTAGGTGCTTATGCGCCCCTATCGTAGAGGCGACGTATTAGTCGCTCGCTTAGAACGCATCGACTTCGGCTAAAGCAACTAGCGTATCGGACTAAGCTTAGCGGCCCTTTTTATTATATATAGATAATGTCCGCTTGCTACGATACGCCTTAAAATACGAATATATCCCGCGATATCGTATATAATACTTAAACCTAAGATGCGATAACGCTACGATAGATGTCTTTAAAAGCCTATTTAAATAGTATCGGTAGCATACGATTATTATCTATCGCTAATGCGCCTATGCCGTCCCCCCTGCCTATATATCCGTATACCTTCGCAATTAATACCCGAACATTTCTGCGTTAGAACGAAAGCAGGTTTATAGCCTTATCGATACGCTGCTGCTTCTAGCCCGAGCTCCCGAGAATATAGATTAGCCCGAGCCTACGGATTAACTAATACCTATTATCCCGGAAATTAATAGCTTCGCCTATTCGTAGCCTAACGAGCATAGTCGAGAATATAGCTATATTAGCGGTAAAGAGCGCTCTATAGACGTGCACCTACTACGGAAGCATAAATAGAAGAGCCCGTAGGGTAGAGGAGGTAATAAGCGGGCCTAGAAGAAGTACGTACCTAATAAACCGTATCGGTATAGCGTACGCTATTAGCTTTAGTTTTACGTCGCACCGTAGAAAAGATATATTAAGATCGGTTAGGGGGAGTGCGCGCCTACTCCGCGAAATTCTAAGTCCGCTTCGACTACGGCCTTTATCGATACCTAGCTTAACTCGCTTTACGCCGTAGAGGCCCTTATTGCCGCCGGAGACGCCGTAGTAGGCTCCGATAGCGACTATACATCGCTAGTACCCTTATAGGCGCGTCGATTCGGAATAGACGCTTATCTTGCCTAGTTGTCTAAGGTAGAGATTGCCTCCGCTATTGCCCTTTTAAAGCCGGGTAGCAACCCTTTCCTCGAGGCTATTGCTATCTATACTAACGATGCACTTGTTGCTGCGCATTTAGGGATAATGCTCTAACCCGGGATATCTGCCCCGTGCGAGATAGAGCTTAGCACCTTCGGTAGCCCTATCGAGTAACGAGTATCGTTCCGGCCCGATCCTAGGGGAGAAGGCACTATTAGGAAGAATTTGCGTATAGTCTAATAACTCGTATGCTACTATGCGCGTATAGTCGCAGCCTTAGAGAGATATTTCTAGGGCGAGCGCGATTCTAGGGACGCGTTCGAGGGCTTCTAAGTAAGCGTAGCGCGGTAGAGTATAGTATAGTCCCTCGTAGATACGGACGGGGAGCTCCTTAATAATAGCGAGGACGGAGCTTAGTAGCTGCATTTAGCAATTAACTACTTCGTACTATCCCTTATACAATATAATATTCCGACGGATAGATTCTAGTCCCCTCTTATTAGCTTCGTTGCTATATTTAGTATTAGCGCGGGCACCGGCGCCTAGGCAGATGCCCGCAACTATAGTAGCACCCTCTCTAGTCTCGTCTAGACCGTATAGGTCCTCGTATATTAGGAGGCCGTTAAGGCGGCCTAGGGTTATAGGCTGCAGTTGCTGCCCTAGCTACGCTAGCTCTACGCGGCTACGCTAGACGCTACTTAGGAGGGCGCTATATCCGAAGTATTACGATTGCGGGGATACCTAATGCAGTTTAGCTATAACGTAGTATCTAAGCATTATATAACGTAGAACGACAACTGCAGTATCGTTATATATGCTAGGGTAGAGTATAGGCTAGATGCTATTAAGTCGTTTATAAGGTAGAAGTTTCGGAATTACTCTCGGATCCTCTATAAAGACCTTCTCCTTAGAATCCGTTACGCCCGACTGCAGCCCTAGTAATTGCAAGACGTAGACTCTAACTAGCAGATTAGGTAGAGTTTTAAGAAGTATACCGGCAACGCTTCTTTACTCGCTAGGGCGGAAGCGCTCGTAGTAGAAGAGATTACTTCCGTACCTACTCTCGCCCGTACGTTCCTTAGCGACGTAGATAGCGCGCTCCGTTAGCGGCCCTTAGCGCTGCATACGTATAAAGAGAAGGTATAGGGCTTCTTAGAGAGTCTCGCGGTCTTACTCTATATCTATTACGGGTAGCCCGTACGTTAACCCGAGTTTCTTAGTATAACGTAGCGCAATACCGCGCTTAACCGCGCTATTTCGTTAAAGGACGGTCGCATAATAATCTACCTGCGGTATTATAAGGGCCTTGCGATTACGGGGCGTTAGAAAGATAATATGCGCTTCGTACCGCTAGCGCTCGCGTGCCTCGTAGTCGACTACCTCGTATATATACTCCCTTTGCGTTAGATTATACTTGCCGAGCTGCATCTAGGACGCCGGCCGTCTCCTTACCTATTTAAGTTATACGGGGTAACGTAGGAGGGCGAGAAGCTCGCCTAGGCTATAGAGCGAGCGTCTATACGATTGCGCATTCCGCAGCTAAAAATCGCTAATTAGCGGCAGCTTACGGTAGGCATTATTAAGACGTACTTAGCTACCGACGTAGCCTACTTCGACGTTAGCGCCGGGACTAGTAACGACCGCGATAAGGAGATAGATAAAGATATCCGCGCTATAACTATATAGCGCAATTATATAACGTTTATAGTTAATCGCTCGTATGCGAACTAGACCTAGGCCGCGAACGTATAGAATAGTCTTATCGATATCGGTCGGCGTGCCTCGCGCGTATAGTAGAAATTCTAGGGCATAGACCGGTTATTTGCTATATATCCTTACGACGACTGCTATTATCCTATAGCCGAGGGAGGTTCTTTACTTGTCCGCTGCCTTAACGTTAATCGCAAGCGCAAGCGCGCCGTTACGGGTGCCGACGTACTCTTAGCCGCTAGTCGCCGGCTTACCGGTCGCTTTAACTTCTACTAGCAGTCGTAGTATTAGTCGTAGGCTCTCGAGGCTATTACCTCCGAGTAGAACGAGGAGGTAGTCGTAGTTATAGCTATCGGGTCGGGGAAGTCCCTCCTCTTTATACTGCCCTACCTTCTGCCTATAGCAACGGTAACTATCCTTATCCTCCCTCTTATATCGCTCCGAAGTAATATAATACGAAGGCTCCGGGAGAGCGGCGTAGATTACGCGGAGTAGGCTCCTTAGTAAAGGCCGCATAGCCTATTAGTATTAGTAAGCGCCGAGGGGGCGGCTACTACTAATTTCCTAGAGTACCTCTAGAAGCTCGTAGCGTACGATTGCCTTAATCGCATCGTAATAGACGAGTGCTATCTCCTCGTAGTCGCTGCGTACTATCGCCCGTATATAGAGCAATTGCCGTAGATTTAGGCCGTACGTATACGGTTCGTCTATCTTAGTGCTACGCTGCCGCTATCGATAAAGTAGGACTTTATAAGGCGGAACTTTCTAGCATAGCCGCTAACTATCCGCGCTTCTACTAGCCGGCCTAATATATACTATACCGTGCGAACGAAAGACCTAATAGATAAGGATAACGACGATATCGCCTAGTTAATACGTATTATTAACGAGTATATGCGCGCATTACCCGCGTTTATTCTAGGTCGGGACAAGGTTATCGTCTACGTCCCCTACTATGCCTAGGCCGCGCAGTTCGCGTTAGAGCTCGAATGCTCCTCCTATACGGCTTAGTCTAGCATGCCGGAAGAGAAGGCCGCTATCCTCCGAGACTAGATCGATAACCCCTAGTCCCGACTATTAGTCGCTACCTAGGCGTTAGCGGAGGGCTTTAACTATCCTTACGTACGCCTAGTTGTCTATTTCGGACCCGTAGCCTCTCTTATTCGGTTTAGCTAGGAGTCCGGCTGCGTAGGGCGGGATAGGTTACTTATAGCTAGTATCGTACTACTTCGCTACCCGTATTAAGCGGGCTCCGACGTCCCCCTCGGCGACGACGCTAACTACGTGCCCGACTACGTAAACCCTTCTTGCGCTAGCCGGCAGGAGCAGGATACGGTCGATAGCTTATTAGCCGCACGCGTCTATTACCGCTTAGCTCTATCTGCGTATTTAGATAGCCCTACTTATTAGCGCTCCTATTCCGGCGACGACCTCTACTGCAGGGTTTGCCTAGCTACTATAGATAACGATAATACCGGCTAAGGGGGTAGTAACGGGGGGCGTTTAGCTAGCCCTATACTATACTAAGGCTAGGAGAAGATATTACGGCGAGCTACGGAAGACGTCGAGGTCGCCGATCGGTACCGGCAGCACCTAGCTGCCTATACGCGCCGCTACGCATACTATCTCGTCTCTAGGGCTAACGCTAAGCACCCGTTCGAAGAGTATTCCTACTATAGCACTATATTCGATACGCGCAAACGCGCCGACTGCCGCTATAACTATACCTATTTATTACTTAATACGTACTGCTTCCTTTATCTGCAACCCCGCCCCTCTATCTATGCGGGGCGTAGAAAAGGAGAGCCGCTATACGACTCGCGCGATATCGTATTCCCTATTTGCCTAGCAGTTGTCTAATATTAGCGCCCCTAGTTAACTTCGATATTCGGCGAGATCTAGGACGACGTAGATCTATATATCGACTAGCTTTATAATAAGGTTACGTTTAGCGGTTAGCTAGCGATATAAGGCGTCCTCGTAACTGCCTTAGCCCTCGCGCGCGTCTTCCGCTATGCTAACGACCCGGTACTCGTAGCCTCGTAGGGCATACCTCCGACTAAGTTCGATTCTTCCTAGCATTTCTAGCGTACGGCGTAGTAGATAGGCTAGTATAGACGAACTTGCCGTCTAGGCAGCTACTAGATAGTAGCCGATAATAGCGTCTAATAAGGTAGTAAATCTTACGACTCCGATATATAGAGAATATATCTAGAGCAGGTTTTATATAGTATCCCTTATATTAAGCAATGCGCGCATATAGGACAATTAGAGTCTACCGCAGCATTAGGAACTTACTACTACGGGATTAAAGCTACGAGCAATAACTAAAAAGTCCGCGCTAATAAATTCCGCAAAGCTACGAGGAATAACTAAAAAAGTCCGCGCTAATAAATTCCGCAAAGCTACGAGGAATAACTAAAAAAGTCCGCGCTAATAAATTCCGCGAAGCTACGAAGAATAACTAAAAAAGTCCGCGCTAATAAATTCCGCGAAGCTACGAGGAATAACTAACAAAATCCGCGCTAATAAAATTCCGCGTGCCTCGCGGCCGCGATAGCATCCTTAGGCATAATTAGTACGGAGTAGTAGTTAGCCGGTAGGTCCCGCACTGCAAGTAATAGACTAGATTTCTGCTCGAAAGATTAGTACCGTCTGCCTATTAGCGGAAACCGCCCTACTATTTACATAACCTATCGCTATTTACTATAAGTAAACGGCGTTGTCGTATCCTTATTAGCTTACGAGCGCAACCGGTATAGAAGTAAGCTAGTATAACGTAAGTAGCAGTATTAATAGCAACCGCCGCGCCGCGCGCCTTCTAGTATAAATACCTAACCGCCCTCCGCCCCCTACCTTCTAAACCTAAACCTTTTTATTAATATTGCCCCGCTCGCCTTTAGATTACTATTTTTCTTGCGCAGACTTTTTTAGTTATTCTAGATCCCTCTATAATATTCTCTATAGCCCCTAAGGCCTCCCGCCGTACTAGCGGCGACTAGGATAGTAACGCGCTATAAATACCGATAGATAGGAAGAAGGGTAAAGGCAAGGCAATATCTATCGCAGATCCTCGTATACCTACGCCCCTTACTGCTACCGAGCTCGCCCGGAACCTAGCCGAGCGCGGCCGACTAGAGCACGAGAATATTGTCTAAGCGTAGTAGGAGGACGCTCGCCTAAATCCGACTAAGGCAGAATATATCCTACTTGCACCTAAACTCGGGATATAGGTCGCTAACGTAAATAGAAACACGCTTACCGGCTAAAAATTACTGCCGATATCGTACTTCTAGGCTTTCGACTTAGACTCCTTCTACGGACTCTTCTATGCATTTATCGACCTGCTTACGAAGCTATACTAGACCGTATATAAGGTAGGTACGGTAAAACTGCTATAAGTACCCTATTCTTACTCTTATACCCTTCCTTTTTTCTTATTTTGTTCCTAACGACTAAAATTGTTAGCGCGAGAAAAAAAAATTAAAAAATTCGCGCGGACCTTTTTAGTTACTTTCTTACCGTTTTTTCTATATTTCCTTTATATACTAATTCGTGCGAAACTAACAAAACGACTAAAAAATCCCGCGCGAGATTTTATCTTATATTTTCTCGCGTAGGCTTTTTTAGTCCTTTCGCCTAAAACCTATAGTTTTAGGCGGAGAAGAATAGTCGCTAACCGTTTTTAGAACTTCGATCTTACTTAGACTAATATAAAGGACCTAAAGAACCTTACGAATAGCAAGATTACCTCCGCTTAAACTATCGTAGAATAGTTCGCTCGAAACGCTACCTAACCTACCTCTAAGCTACTACCTACGCACGTCTCTACCGATACCCTACCCGACGCTACCTTCGCCCCCCTCGACGACCTAGAGAATTATACCCGTATAATATAGGCCTACGCTCGATACGTATAAGAGATTCTAGATATTATTAAGAGACTCCGGGATAGCGACAAGTCTAAGGTAAAGGACTCCCCTGCGGCCTAGTTTTATTACGGCACTATCCTACCCGATAGCAAGGGCACTATCGAACCCGTCTTCCTATGCAGCGCCTTCCCGGATCTCTGCAGCGAAGACCTATTCCGCATCCTTAATTTATTCGTATTTTTTAAGGCTTACTAGATAGCCTAGTAGAGCAAGCGGAGCAAGAACGATAATAATACCGTATCCGCGGACTATATCTAGCCTATTAAATTTAGCCCTAGCTCCTTAAAGCTTAACCTATCTAATATCGCCTTCTATAGCGTATACTATAGTAAGCTTCGCGATACCGCAGAGCAGCAGCATCGCTAGGAGCGCTCTTTCTAGGAGGCGTTACGAGGAGACCTAAGAGACGATATTCGTGCCGAACTCCGCGAACTAAAAGCCTAGAACAGACTCGACGATTAGAATCGCATCTATAATATAGAGAATTTACTTAATACTATAGACGCGCGCGTCGGCTCCCTCGACGTATAGACCCGGAAGGAGACTATCGTATATATACGAACTATTATCTGCAATAGCAAGGGCAGTAACGTGTTATATAATAATCCCGCGCGTGCGTTTACCCTCGGCTTTATAGAGACCCCGCCCCGGGATACGGCCGACGAGGCGACCTTTTAGGCCGACCGTATAGGAGAGGCCGAGCTATATGCAGGTCCGGTGCGAGATATAGAAGCATTCGCTAACCTTACCCGTACTATATTCTACGAGAGCGCGGTCCTATAGTCGTTCGAATACTATATAAAGCGTCTAAACCTTACCGTCGTATAGGATCTCGAAGAGGACGACGATATTACGAAGCAAGATTTTTCCGTCGAATACTATAGGCTAAGGCTTAAACTATAGCAACCGTAAGCTATCGTGCATATACTAGAATATATAGAGGTACCCTATAGTTGCGCTTTTAACTGCGACGATATCGGCCTAAGCAAGATATTAATAACCCTCGTCGCCCTAGTCTAGCGAGGCTATAATATCGAGACCTAGCGGGTAGCCTAGCAAGGTACGAATTTCCTCTTCGAAAATAACTAAAAAGTCCCGCGCGGAATTTTCTCTACTATTTTCTCGCGCGGACTTTTTTAGTCCTTTTCCGCTTCCGGTTCTTCTTAGGGCACCGTATACTAATATTTTATAGCTAAACTTGTCGAAGCACTTGCCTCTCTCTATATAAAGTAGGGTTAGACACCCTCTAAGGCGGTTATCGAAGCCGGCCTAGAGGCGGTCTTAGAATACTACCGCGGATACTTAAGCGGTAGGTCTATTTCCCCGTAGATAACTCTATACTTACTAACCGCGTTTAGATATAGCCGATTAATCGTAGGTTAACCGGTAGGAAGCTATCGAGGACGAGCATACGAGGAAGGAGGGCGATATCCCCCTATATAGCGTAGTTATAGTTATAATGCCCTCTACCGCTATTACTATATAGGCCCGAAACGCAACGAAGTTTTTCTCCGAGCCGGGCACCCCGCGCTCGTGCACCTTCGCGACTATAAACGCGCTTAACCTTAAGGATTCTAGCGCCGTCGCTACGAAGGTCCGCGCTATTAAGCTCGCTACGGCTACTGCCCTAGACAAGTATATCGCCTAATACGATAGGAGCAAGATAAGTACGTCCTATTATATTATCTTTATCGCCCTAGGCACTATAGTAAAGAAATGCATGCATTAGAACGAGCGTGCTCTATAGCGTAAGAAGAAGCGCCCCGGTAAGAAGGGCGCCGGTATAGTCGCCTCCTCGAAGCCCGAGGATTTAATTATCGATAGTAACGATAAAGACGACGATAACGACAACCCTAAGCCCGATAAGACGCCGGAAGATAATAGTACTAGCGGAAACGCTAGTAATACTACGCCCCCGCGCTAGGAGAAGGTGCTAGACTCGGGTCTAGCTTTCGTAAATGCCGATAGGGTAGGTGTCCTAGTAGTTAATAAAGCCTACCGTCTTAAGGATAAGAACTTATAGCAATACGACGCGGCGTACTAAATGCTAAACTGCAAGTACGTCCTCCTATCTACGACCCCCTATAAGAATTCCGTTAGCGATCTCTACGTACTATTACGTTTTCCTTAGAAGCGCTACTAACGCTTCGTAGACGCGGACATATAGGAAAATATAACTATCTACGACTACTAGGCATTCTATACCGAACTTAAGAACAAATACGGTCGCAATTTTATCGTAGCGCTCTAGGACGGCGTAACCTACTTATATGCCCTCCTTAACCCGGAAGCGTTTAAGAAGTATGTCCCGTCGGCTACTATCGATTCCGAAAAGGCTTCTAAGGTCGGCCTAGGCCTACTTACGCTCCTACTACTATCGCGAAAGAAGGGGTATATTCTATACGTCCTTAGTCGGAGAATCGTTCTAGGCGGCGAGATCCCCGCTTAGGCAGGCATCCTCGTAGAGACTCGCTTTAACGAAGTCGGACACGCCGTATATAACTAGGGGTTTTAAAAGATGTTATACTATACCGACCGCCCTAAGCTCTCTACTATCTTAGCCGACGATATAGATACTAGCCGCTCTATACCGTAGCGTCGCATCCTAACGCATTCCGTATTTTACCCTCGCAATCGCGTAATACTCGAGACTAAGGCCGCTAGCACTGCTAAGGCAATTAATACACTATAAGTTAGACTAAAAAAACCCGCGCGGAAAAATCCTTAGATTTTCTAGCGCGGGACTTTTTAATTATTTTTGTACTAATTTTGTCTAGGCAAGCCTAGGATATCGACACCTTTTAGTATCTGCATATGCATATAAAATCCGACTACGAGGCTATCGGACCTATACCCCGGATCGATATAATAAAGTAGCTCTCCGATATCTCCCCTAAGTAGCGATATCTCCTTAGCCGCATTATTCTGCATATCTTCGAGAATAACGAGAAGATAATTATCTAGTGCAACGATCCTACGCCGCGCCTCGAAGTCGAAGTGCTCTACTACCTTATAGGCGTAGAATTTGTTACGTTTTAAGCGGGCATGTCCGCCGCCGACCGTTTCTAGCGAGAGGAGGTATATAACTTTAACTCTAAGGTAATGCTCGCTATTATATCGACCCGTTCGGCGTCTAAGTCCGCTAACCTATAGTACGGTAGGCATATTTAAGTCTTTATAGAGGTTACGAGCGTAACCGTCGCGCTGCAGTGCATCGGTCGCAGCTATCGCATCGGTTAGAAGAAGAAACAGACGATCTACTTCCTTACTATAGATAAAACCGTAGACTAAGCGCTATAGGTTACCTATATAAGGCGGTTCTACGAATAGGTATCCGCTACTATTAAGATCCCCGACGAGCTTATTTAGCAATATATTAGCAATATTAATGCGTAGGAGAGATAGGACCTATAGAAGGAGAGTTAGTCTTTTAAAATCCCCGTCGAGGATATCGCTACTAGTCGCCTCCGCCCCTTCTACGCTAAAGTACTAGTGCGCTAAATGTTCGGTATTCGCTTAGACCGACTTAGAGGCGGCTAGGAAAAAGTTACCGATGCGTTCGCGAAGAATATCGAGTCCCCCTACGAAATCCTCTTTCGGTTCGCGTATAGTAGAATCCTAGCTTGCGAATTGTTTAAGTAGCTTAAGGAGAAGAAGGAAAAAGATAAGTAGCCCCGTAAGGCCGACGCAGATAAGCGCCCGGATCTCGTCTTACTTAAGGGTATGCTCGCTATAGACTAATACTCCGAGCCGTACGTATATCGCGAACTAGCCCCCGCTATCGACGATTATCGCCTAGTCGTCTATTATATAATTACCGCGGCAGAGCAGATCGCTAAGTTGCCCTTAGCTATTGCCGAAGATGTGCGCACTATCGGTATATCTATATACTGCCCTATAATCTCCGTATAGACTAAAAAGTCCCGCGCGGGAAAATTCTCTAGAAAATTCCGCGCGGACATTTTTAGTCCTTTACGGTTTTTTAACATTCGTATAGCGCTAACTATTTAATAGAGATCCTTATAATAGTAAAGGATACCGTTAAGATACTATCCCGGTAGATCGGCGAGGCTATTAGTAAGGCGAAGAGAGACGTAAAGGCGTCCCGTCTAGACCCCGACGCTACCGTCGACTCCTCCTCTAAGTATAACTCCGGCGAAGAGGGTAGGTTCGATTTACCGTCTGCTAAGAGTACCGGCCCGAGCGAGCGCGGAAAGAAGCGCAAGTATAATAGCGAGGGCGACGGTAGTGCAGACGACGCTAGCAGCAAGCGTAGCGGCAAGAAGCCTCGCGAAGATAATAATAGACGCGATAACGGTAATACGCTAATGCCGATACTAGAGCAACTACGGTCTAGCCCGCTATCCGTTTCTCCTAAGCTAGAGGAGCCTTAGCAGCAGACTAGCACGCCCCCTAATCCTCCCTAGCCGACAAATTGCCTACCGTCTACGTCTAGGCAACCTTAGCCGAAGTTTAAGCTTATCCTCTCGTCTACCTAGCGTCGCTAGAATACGCTAGATAGCATAGCACTAGCTGCAGCTCCGAGTACGGCTTCTATAGGCGATACTTCGATGCCGGACGCCCTTTCTCCCGGAGCTTCTCTAGGTAGTGCTACGGGCAGTCCGGATACTAGTAACGTAGGCACTAGTAGCAGTACGGTAGGCGCGCCTCCTCTAGCCTCTAGCGCGACGGCTCTATTAATAGTAAGCTGCCTAGGGCGTATAACAAAGGATCGCTTACTAACCTAGGCTCGTCGTTAGGATAACGAGGGAATCCTAGAGATTGCGCGTACGAGGAGACTTAACGCTACGCAGGTTCGGACTCGGATCGCGAATTATTTAGTTAAGCAAGGCTATACTAAGCCGCCTAACTTTCGTAAGTAAGCGTAGGGAAGTTAGTATCGGTTTTTCTCGCGCAGACGTTTTTAGTCTAATAGTTTGCGGCGTCTCGATAGGAGAGGCGGTTAGTTGCATAGTATTGTTCTCTGCTCCCGCTCCGTTTATAGTAGTAGATATGCTTATACTCTGCGAGAGGGCGTTATACTTAATAGCGTATAATTAATAGTTCTCTCCTCTTATCTCTAGTCCGACGCGCCTCTCTCTACGTAGTATACATTTATCTACCTTAGGCCTATACTTATAGTTTGTCCTAAGGTCTAGCTTTCTATAACGTTAGCATAGTCTTTATATAGCTAAGTAGTCTATATATCCTAGCGCACCGTGCCTAAGAGCCCGTCTAGTTCGTAAGTAATAGATTAATTTAGTAGCGCTATATACGGGTATTATTTAGCTATTAAGTTCGATTTGGCGTAAGCTATAGTAACGGATTAGATAATCGAGCGTATCCGGTAGACGTACGGAGGTAGTTTAATTATATAGCGGCTATAGCGTATAGAATCGCCGCCTATTATATATATCCGCGTTTAACCGCAGTAACATGCTAGTACCTACTAACATGCTAATCGCTAGCGTTTATTTACCTTTAAAAGTAGGTACCTAATGCCTTCTACTGCTAGCGATTAGATAATTATATTGAATTCAAATAGTTGGAAGTTAAACTATTATTATAGTTTAAATTAATTCACTTTAGGACGAACGAACGGAATACTAGCTAAATGCTAGCGAATAATTAGATTAATTTCCTAAGAAAATGAATAACGCCTCTATAAATCTATAAACTAGACGGGCTCTAAGAGTGCACGTCTACTAATGCATACGCTTATACGGCTCGCGTAGGGAAGTCCCGTCTATCCTATGTTATACTATTATTCCGCCTAGTGTCGTTCCTAGCTTAATGCATCCTCCTCTGTCGTAAAGTCGCTCGATACCCGCCTGCCGCCGAGTAGAGACCTTCGTGCCATCGAACCCGTCGTTTATTAGTGCCGCCTCGACCCGCCGTACGTGTCCTCGTATGCATACTACTCCTCTCGGCTAAACCGGGACTAGATATAGTAGCGCACTTTAAGGTCGTTACGGGCGGCGAGGAACTCGTCCTTCGTTATTTATTTAATCTAACAACCCTCCTAAAGGTCTTAGTCTAGTAACTCGGGTGGTGTATCTATCGACTATATCTTGCGCAAACTATAGATAAAAGTTTCGCCCTATGCTATTTTAAGGACGTCAATGTCCGTCTCCTTTCTAAGTAGGGTGCTAGTGCCGTCTAGTAAGTTGTATGTAATTACTTCTTCCGTACGGCCCCTATAGAATAGCTGCTCTAGCACCTTCTCCGTCTTATAGCAGTCTTCTAGCTTGTCTCGGCCCTTCTCTATCTTATAGCAGTCTTCTAGCTTATCTTAGCCCTTCTCTATCTTATAGCAGTCTTCTAGCTTGTCTCGGTGCATCCTATATACGATTAGTTTAAAGACCTCCTAGGTTGCTCGCACGCGCTTCGCGACTAGCCGTAGCGGTGCGTCTATATTCGGGCGGGGTTAGGCGGTAGTAGTTAGAGGTAGAGCTTACTCGTGCGTATATAAGCGCTAGCTTATCCGGTTTAAGTGCTAGTTCGGTCGAGTCTCTAGGTATTTAATTTGCAGATGTTAGCGATGCGTTTAGTCGTAGCTTTATAAGTATATAGTAAGGCGGCGGGTAGAGTTACGCCTTTATGTTATGTTTGTTTATTTACCCGACGTCTTTATGTTATGTTTGTTTATTTACCCGACGTCTTTATAATATATTTGTTTATTTACCCGACGTCTTTATGTTATGTTTGTTTATTTACCCGACGTCTTTATGTTATGTTTGTTTATTTACCCGACGTCTTTATATTATGTTTGTTTATTTACCCGACGTCTTTATATTATATTTGTTTATTTACTCGACGTCTTTATATTATGTTTGTTTATTTACCCGACGTCTTTATATTATGTTTGTTTATTTACCCGACGTCTTTATATTATGTTTGTTTATTTACCCGAAGTCTTTATGCTACGTTTGCTTATTCTCCTAACGTCTTTATATTATGTTTGTATATTATCCTAACGTCTTTATATTATATTCGTTTATTTTCCCGACGTCTTTATATTATATTTAACTATTTACCCGTCCGAGTTACGAGCGCCTATTTACGTTCGCTATTTATTGTTTCGTCGGTCGGGCCGCTTGTTCTATTAACGGTTTTTCTAGTAATAGGCGGAAACCGCATATCCTTAGTAGCTCGGGCGCCTACAAAAGCGCGAGCTTAGGCTCTCCTCTATATTAATTAATTATCTACCCTACGTTTCTTGTTTATAGTTCTAGTATTATCTTACGTTCTGTGCGTACCCGCCCTACTAGCTAATACGGGAGACGATGTAGCTAATATAAGGGTTCGCGAGCTAAACGTAGAACGTAACTGCGAGCGTAGCCGTTACTCGATCTAAACTGCAGTGCTTACGAGGATTCCTAAGCCTAGCTACCTAGGACGAGAGGCGAGGACTGCGCGTTATTACGCTGCGTACGACTGCTATATACCTAATTCTAGGGCTGTTAGGCCTTAGCGATATAGATATGCACGCCTAGTTAGCTATAAGCTAGTTAGAGTAGTATAGGATTTACGCATTAAAATAGAGCCGAAGGTAGGGCTATAGCCGAGATCTATATAGACGGGGGCGGAGAGAACGTTTAAGAAGCGCTGCTTACTAGCTACGGAATTAAGCAGGTTACGATCTCCCCCTACTACCTATAGGCTAACGGAATTGTTAAACGGGGCTACCGTCTAATTCTAGCGGCCCTCTCTAAGCTTATAGGCGGAGGAGTAAGCGCTGCAGCTAAGTATATTCCCTCGGTCCTTTAGGCGGAACGTACTACGACTAACTAGATAATAGGGCTAACTCTAGCAGAGATAATAATAGGCAGAGATGCTATATTGCCCGTAGAACTTAAGTTCCGTACTTACCGAGTAGCTAAGTAGGGGACAGTCCGTAACTGCTCTTCCTTATTAGCGATACGAGCTGCTGCTATAGAACGGATGCATACGACGCTTAAGGAAGCTCGTACTAGATAGGACCGGCTGCGGAAGTATAATATTAAGTATTTTAATAACTAGAAGAACGCTAATTAGCAGGAGCTTCGTTCTAGACAGATAGTAGTCGTTTACCGATCGGAACTAAAAACGAGCTTCTCGAATAAGCTGCGGTACCGATAGCGCGGTCCGTTTCTTATGCATACTATTGTTCGTAAAGGGAAGGCGTATAAGATTAAGGAGCTTAGCGGGGAGGTCCTTTACTATACGTTCCCTAGGTTTAACTTAAAGCCGGTGCCGTACTAGAGGGATCCGGAAGCTATAGTTCCTTAGGAGGATAACTTTAATCCGGGGCAGCTAGGTCCTCTACCTCCTAAACTACGGCCGCGTAGTTATCTGCACTCTTAGGTCCGGATTAGTAAGCTATTAGGAATAACTTAAGAAAAGAGGGGGGAGTATATCCGTTAGCTAGACATTCTAATGCTAGAGGAATCCTAGTAGGCCCCTAATTCCCCTATACACGTGCATCTTATGCAAGTTAAGCATATATAAGTTTGCTTTAGAGTTCTTGCTACATTTAGAAGCCGCATCTAAGCCTCGATTGCTTACTAGAATAGTTGCTCTAACACCTCTAACTCGTTATCCGATCGGTAGTCTTGCGATATAATAAAAGGACCCTAGTTCTTAAGGCTAACATCGTCTATCTGCTAAATTGCTTCGTTTATATACGCTTGCAAATCGTTAGCGCGTAAAAGGTCGGCAGCTTCCTACTGCGCCTTAAACTAGTACCTCTAGTCCTCGATTATCTCTTATAGTATTCGAGCTAATGCACGAAAATTATAGCTACTAAGGTCTAGATACTCCGTTATAAGATCTTAAGCCTCGCGCAGCTTAAACGATAGTCCTGCCTTATAAATCTCGATAATGCGCTTTGCGAGTACCTTCTCGATAGTAAAGACTATGTTGCAGGTCTAAGCACGGAATAACGGTAGCACTTTATCTATAGCTATAGACTCGACGAAGTCGTTAAGGGCGCTAACTAATAGAAACTCGTAATCTAGGGCCGGCTGCATAAGAGAATGTCCGTTAGCTAGACATTCTAATGCTAGAGGAATCCTAGTAGGCCCCTAATTTTTAAAAAAAAAAAAATGTTTCTAATTACGTCTATCTCGGCATAAGAAACAGGGAGAAACGTATTACTTATTACTCTTATATAGCTAGTGCTGCAAGAAAGGGAGGATTAGTAGCGGAAGCAGAATAGACCTTAGGAAGCTAAACAAAAGGACTGTTACTATAAATAAGAGGATCTACCGTTAGGAGAATACTAGTTCCTAACTAGCCTAGGCTCCTAGGAGCAGCGAGGGATAAGATTAGGCGACTCTTACTTAATTTTAGCTAATAGCTGCCTAAAAGTAATCGCGAGCACGTATATGCTTCCTTATTTCTAGCGGTGAAAATAAAGCGAACTAGCTAGTTTACTTTAAATAGCGCTAAGGACCCTCTAACGTATAGCTACGAATACCCTTACGTCTAGGTAGCGGGTTCGAGCATAAAACTCCTCCCCTTTTCGGCTCTTCTAGTCTCTTCTTAGTCTTATTAACCTTAACATCTATCTTAAGCATAATAACTATTAAGAAGTTCCGGCCTAATAACTACCCTAGGGCCGCTAAGTGTAGGTAGTAGCGGTAACGACAGTTATGCAGAGTTTTTAAGCAAACAAACCGCGAAAACTCTGCATAATAATAACAACTTCTTCTATACTAACTGTCTTTACCGCTGCTAGTATAAACTTATCTATTTAGAGGACCCGCACGTTCTCCGCTTTACGCGCTCTTAAGAACTCGCTTATAGAAAACGCCTACCCCTAACTAGCTCCCTCCGCTCGCATATAGCATACTCTCTTCTATATAGTCCGTTTTTCTCTCCCTCTACCTTACTAGTATAATAGCCGACCGGAATATCGCGATAACTAACGCGGCTGCTAAAGCGCCTACCCCTAAGCCTAAGGCGGTAGTCCGCTACTCTAACCCCGACTCGCTCGCCTATGCCGCCGACTCTAAGTTAGCTAATTTCTGCAACTTTACGCTTAATATTTCTAAGCTTAGCGGACAGCTTACTTGCGTATAGATACTAGACGCGGTTACTAACGCAGCTATAGAAGAAGAGAAGCAGACCGTTCTTCGTTCCGTTTATAGCGCTATTTAAGGAGATAACGACCGCTGCGCCTTTATTATCTTCTAGTAATAGGCGGAAACCGCACATCCTTAGCAGCTCGGGCGCCTACTTAAGCGCGAGCTTAGGCTCTCCTCTATATCAATTAATTATCTACCCTACGTTTCTTATTCACAGTTCTAGTATTATTACACGTTCTATGCGTACCCGCCCTGCTAGCTATTACGAGAGACGATGTAGCCAACACGAGGGTTCGTAAGCTAAACGTAGAAGCGTAACTGCGAGCGTAGCCGTTACTCGATTTAAACTGCAGTGCTTACGAGGATTCCTAAGCCTAGCTACCTAGGACGAGAGATGAGAACTGCGCGTTGTTACGCTGCGTGCGACTGCTATACACCTAATTCTAGGGCTGTTAGGCCTTAGCGATATAGATATGCACGCCTAGTTAGCTATAAGCTAGTTAGAGTAGTATAGGATTTACGTATTAAAATAGAGCCGAAGGTAGGGCTATATAACATCTTCTACGGATAAGAACTACCGAAAACACGAAAAGGGAAGAAGTTACTTATAGTCTAATAGCACGAACCACGATACGAGAAGCAAGCGATTAATTACGATAAGCCGCTAGAACGCACTTTATTATATATAAGCCTAGGCGGAACTAGAAAACTCGGGAGGACTTAAGAGCATTAAGGCTACCTTCTGCACGGGAACAGTCTCTAACCCTAAGAAAGTCATAAACCCTTAGTCCTATTGCGACTTAGAATCGACGGTGTTTTGAGACGCCGACGATTAGTTATAAAAGGCTAACGGTATAGCTTATCTATAGCTTTCCGAGGATTCGCTTAGGGTTACCATGCCTATATAGAGGGGTCGTTATAGCTAGGATAGCCGAGAAATACGACATTACGAGCTATACGGAGTTTAGCGAGCTAGGGAAAGGATATAGGATCGTATTACTACTCGCACTCCCCGGTTTCGCCGTAAGGCTACGTTTCGCAACTTCGGTTGCCCTGTTTTCGGAAGGGTTTAATAACTCTTCCTATATTTAGTATAGGCTTAGAACGGCCCCTACACTTCCCTATCGGAGATTACCTAAAGGCTCTAGGAATACATAGCACGGAGGGATTACCGATAGGCCGGACGTTTACAATAACATAGGTTAGGAGTATTACGAGCCGGATAGACTAAGAAACCAACCTCTAGGAAAGTATTACGGGTAACCACTAGGTATTACTAGCTACCCCTAGTTTCGGGAGAGTTTAATTAGCTCTTCCTATGTTTAGTATAGGCTTGGAACGGCCCCTATACTTCCCTATCGGAGATTGCCCGAATGCTCTAGGAAAACATAGCATAGAGGGATTACCGATAGGCCGGACGTTTAAAATAATACGGGTCGGGAGTATTACGAGCCGGATAGACTAAGAAACCGACCCCTAGGAAAGTTTATAGGTAACTACTAGGTATTACTAGCTACCCTTACTCGCAATTTACGAAGTTACGAATTTCCTTTTGCTATATCTAGATCTGGAGTTTCTGCTTCTTGTTTTGTTTTTAATTTAGCGAGAACATTCCTTTCGTTATGCAACAAACTAGTACTACTATTACTACTAACTTCACCTAACGCTAACTAAACTAGCTGGTTTAGTTCGTTATTACCGACCTTCGGCCGAAAATATGCCGAACGATCCGACTAACGATTCCTCTGCCGGCACTAATAACCCGGATACTGCTATTAACTCTAGCAGTGTCTTAGATAATGTTAGTGCAGAGGATCGCAATTAAGAGTTCCGTTACCAACCTGCCTAGTTTGTCGGACCTAATAGAGGAGTTAAACGACCGGTTAGGAGCTCTCTAGGCTCTGCTAACCTTTTAGCTCGTCCTAACGGAACGATAGGAACGGGTAACACTTATTCCCGTCGACGAGGGGCTATAGGACTACAACTCCCTATTAACACCACTATTAGCTTAAGCGTCGAGTAGTTTTAAGCCTTAATTTCTGCAAGCCGACCTTCTATGCCTTTGCCTAGTTCTAAGGAGATAGGATACTTCGAAGGGTTAGACGTTACTAAGTTCGTTAAGCGTTTTAAAGACCTATACCGAACTTATAGAGGCGACTAGGGCGATGAAGCTGCTAAAGTCGAGAAGCTAGTTAGCTACGTTTATCGACATTAGCGTCCTATAGTTAAGAAGCTCGAAGGGTACGAAAGTCGTAACTATAGACTGTTTAAAAGCAACCTTCTTAAGGAGTATCGCGAGTTTAACAGTTAACGTATACTCGGAGATCGGTCGTACCTTTCCTAGCTATCCCTACAGAAGCTAGATAAGCTAGAGGAGATTTCCGAGTATATTCGGAACTTCGAGATCTCTTCTGCTATAATTCCTCTAGAAGATCTAGACAACTTTAGCCGTACCTAGATGTTTTTAAAGCCTCTGTCTAAGCCTATGCGGAAGAAGATTTAGAATAAAGCGAACCTAGATATAGATCGCCCCTATACGTTTCGTAACTTTGCGAGAGTAATTTTAGCTGCAAAAGCCGAGTTGCGAAAGGATAAAACCGATAAAGCCTTATATAAGGATAATCGCTTTATTCTAGTAGGAAAGCTAGTTAAAGCGATAAGGAATACTGCCCCTCGCCTAAATCCGGTCTCCGCAGCGATAAGCGCTATATCTAGGGTAAGCCCTAACGTTAAGAAGCTAACTAAACAGTTAGCTGCCCTTGCCCTTGCTCTTTTAAAGAACTAGGAACCTGCGTATAGACCCCTGCGCAGTAGCTAAAAGGATAAGGAAGCACTAGAGATCTAGGCTATAGTTATAGCCTATGCTGCCTTAGAAATTAAGATAGGTACCGCTTGCTAGGAGTGTAGTTTAGAAGGCTACCGTAGCGGAGACTATTCCTACTTTAATTAGCTTCTAGATTAAGAATTTCTCTATAAGGACAAGACTCGCCGAATGTGTCCTAGCCGAGCTAGCGGAGAAACAAGACCTCTCGGGTACAGCTAGGATAAGAAGTCTCCTCGATTGAAAGTTGTTCTCCTAGCTCTTAAATAAGCTATCGGTCCGATTGACGTTAGCAAATGTATTAGCTTTAACACTCTGCGAGCCTCGTAGCAATCCAACCGGCGTAAACGTCCCGTCTCGATTAACGCTAGCATAGCTAGGTTTAGGACCATAGAGTATATAGAGGAATGTAAGCCTATAGGATCTCTCTTTGTTCTAGGAGAAGAAGAGGAAGAAGAGGATTATAACGCTGCCTACGCAGCTATACGGTCCTCTTAGAAAACCGTCTAGAATCCCTCTCGCCTAACTGCGTCTCTAACAAAAGCTGCGAAGGCGAATATAGAGAAGCAGAAGCAGGCTGCTAAAACGGGAACGAGCAACTCTCGTAGAGAGCAAGCACTGCTAGAGATAATAGAACATTATCGCAGGGGTAAACTAAGCTCGTCTTAAGGAGCGGCTCCGTCTTAGACATAGGGAAGATCCTAGACTCTAGCGGTTCCGAATTCCTAGGATGCGGAGATGCAGGATGCCTAATTCGGTCCTGCAGTCCCTCCTAGAGGCAAAGCGAAAGGGGCGCAAAGAGCTAAGCCGAAAACGCAGAGATTAGACAACCTGCTTAAGAAGGCTGTTCCTATAGACGAATAGGAAGCGTTCTAGTCTAATAGGCTCCTTAGAGCACCTCTAGTTATAGAACTTAGAGAACTATAGCTATTCGGGCAGCAAGCTCTTAGTCGGTTCCTATACGGAAGGAAGCCTGCAGATCTGTTCTATAGCGCTGCACTCGAGCGCTATTATGCGTTAAAACGGAGGCTAGACGGCACGGCCACCTCCGCTATTAACTTCGCTTAAATCCATAATAGGATATAGGAGTACAATTCCGCTAGCTATTCCGACGAAGATAGCGAAGCGTCTAGAAAGGAGGAGAGCGAGGATAATAGTAAGGGCGACGTAGGCCTTTATCGGTACGGAGAGCTAGAGATTAATACTTTCCTAATAGACTCTTTCGACTCTTTTAAGCAGCCCGAGGAAGAGTAGGTATCCTTAGCCGATAACTAGGAGGAGCCAAGCGACGACGAAGTCTAGTTTAATGCGAAGGAGTAGAATAATACCGAAACATAGCCCTTGTCTGTTTCTCTTAATTAGGAGGAAGCGGACGAGGAGATCGTTCGACAAGATATGCTAGAGATTACTATTATAATGGCAGTAGATCTCTCGGTTCGGCTAGTCTCTAGTATAGAGGCGTTGCCGTACATTCCTGCTTCTAAGCTATATACGGACCCGGATAGTGTCCTCCTAAACTTCTATAAGGACTACCTGCTTGTTCTAAGCATCTATATCTATGCGACTCTCGGGGAGGCTCGACAAGTATACGATGTCCTAATTAATAAGGGAGCGGAGAGTATAATTATAAGCTACGAGAGGGCTCGGAGCTTAAGGCTTCCTATTTCGACTAACATTACGGCTACTATACGTAGTGTCTTAGGCAAGGTTACCTTTATTAGGATGTGTCGTAACGTCCGCGTAGAGGTATACGGAGTTGTCGTCTTTATAACTTTCTTTATTACTAGCGATCCTAAGACGCTAACTCTTCTAGGAAGGCCGTAGGCCCGAAGGACTCGACTTTCCTCTAGGAACTATAATAATAGCTCCTAGGAAGGTACGATCGCTAACGACCGTAGAAACCTAGTTCATTTTACCGGGATAGTAGGCAACAACGGGTGCAGAACAGTAGACGATATTCTTCGCAGGTCGGGAAAAGATTAGGTGCTAAGGTCCGCCTTAGCCCGATCTTAAGCACTAATATAGGTAGGGCTAAAACGCGCCAAACCGAGCTAAAGAGTATCCTTAAAAGGACAGCTAAACTAGTGCCTAGAGTAAACACGGCGCTAGATTATAGGATGCTCGAGAAACTAGCGGGAAAGCTTACTAAAGAGGAGGAGGACCGGTTTAACGAGCCTATCTGCGAGCATCCTCGCAGCAAAACTATCTTCTTTAAGAATGAAGGCGAGCATAACTACCTTAGCCACTAGCACCGTTCCTACTTTAGAGATCCTAAATTCGAAGGACTAGTCTTTAACTATATAGCCTAGTATAAGTTTCTCGTTAAGTTATATACGGATCCCGAAGGCTTAGGGGCTTATAACGAGATAAGAGAATTTATCGGGAAACAAGTTCGGAACGTCCCTCCGTTGTCCCCGCTAATTCGTCCTAGCTAGAAGTCTAATAACACCCTCTGCCGGGGCCTCTAGCATAAGTTTACGTAGAACCCGGACCTCTAGGAAAGGCTTTTATCTACTATACTATATAAATTAGTGTACTCTAAGGCTAAAGACCGCTCTTATAGTATAGGGTTCTCTTGCAATAAAGCTCCTACGAAGCGTCGAAGCGAATGGGGGCGGAACAAGCTTAGGAAGCGCCTTATAGAGCTAAGGGAGTATCTGTTTAGATAGCTAGATCTTGCTAGTAAGAGCCCTAGGCTACTTCTAGGAGCCTCTAAGGCTGGTTCTAGGACTGCTAGGACAGCTTCCGGGGCTAGTAGGGGTAGTCTTAGGAGCTTCGGGGCACTTACGGATGCTAGTAAGGGGAGCTTCGGGACAGCCGCGGGACGGAGTAGGGAGCTAAATAGGCAGCTTCGGGCACTAAGGGGGAACCGACTAGGAACGATTAGGGATGCTAATGTTATAGAAGGGGCGCTAAGTAAAGTCTTAACTAATCTGCGCACGGACTAGCGGAACTTGCCGAGTAAACCAGCTAGTTTAGTTCGATTATTACGTAACGCATGTAATAATCTTATATTCTCACTCTTCCCGGAACTAGTCGGGCATCGTTTAGGAAGCCTAGAGCTCTGTTCCTAGGAGGATCCTTCTAGTGACCTGCTCTTTCCCAACTGCTTTAGGAACCTCTTTTCCCTATAGGACTTGGAACTTAAGGTTCTCCTCCTAGATAAGTATTCTTACGACTCTAAAGATAAATACGAATCTAAGGGCGACTACGAACGAGCTATAGTTGCTAACGTTATTTACGAGGAAATCTGCCGGAGTTATAGGGTTCGCCGTAGTAAACTGCTACTAAACGTACTCCTAGACCCGGATACGCAAGCTAAATTCTCTCTAGAAATTAGGGCGTTTACGATGCATAAGCGTGTCGCAGACAAGGTTAGATCCGTTAACGCGGACGTATCTATAACGGATAGATCGAATCCTAGTAGTAATCTATATTAGAGAAAGAAAGCACTTGCTGCGGAGGAAGCTATGCTACCTAGAACGGGCCCCTTTAATAGGAGATACTTAATTAAAAAGTTTTCTAGCATTCCGAAAGGTTTAAGGCTTACGCTAGAACGGCTCGCTTAAATTAAGCCTACTATTTCGCTAACAGAACGGGAGCTATATCTTCTAACTAAGATGCTATACAATCGGGAAGCTGCACTTGCTTAGGATTTTAAGCATCTCGGTTATATTAAGCCTGCTATTGCTCCTTCTTAGGTTATCCGTACGATCCCGTATAAGCTATAGCAGCATCCTAGTTTCCGACTCTAGAGCTCTCTCGAGGGGGAAGTCGTGAAAATGCTCCGCAAGCGTATAGATGCAGGCGCTCTTAAACTATACTATAGTGCCTACCGGAACCCGTACTTTCTCGTAAAGAAGAAGACTAACCTAGGAGAACTAAAGAAGTATCGCCTAATTAATGCTGCATAGAAGTTTAATGCTATAACTATTCGCGATGCTAACCTTCCTCCTAATACGGATGGTTTTTCTAAAGCTTTTGTAGGTTATATAATCTCGTCCTTAGTTAACATCTTCTCTAGCTACGATTAGATTCTACTAGACGTAAGAAGTCGGGACCTTATAGGTTTCGATACTCCTCTTAGCCTGCTACGCTAGACGACACTACTATAGGGAGCTACGAACTCTGTCGCTTAATTTATCCGAATTATTATGCTTATCCTTGCTGCTTAAATACCTTACGCTGCTAAACCTTTCCTCGACGATATAGCTATTCGCGGTCTAAAAACAAAGTATAGCAACGAGGAGGTTAAGCCTAGGCTCCGCCGATTTGTAGTAGAACACATTAGGAACTTAGACGAGGTGCTTGCCGACCTTAAGAGAGCAGGACTAACGGTTTATAGGGAAAAGCTGCAGCTGTGCTACAAACAGATTAAGATAGTAGGTTACGTTACTAATAAACATAGCAGACACCTAGATGCGGAACGAGTGGCCAAGCTCGTTAAATAGCCTACTCCTACGGATTAGAGGGAAGTCCGAATTCTTATAGGAATGTTCGTATACTATAAGATCTAGCTTAAGGACTTCGCCTAGTTGCTGCGGCCGCTCTTTTCTCTTCTAAAAAAGGACGTTAAGTTCGTATAAACGAAAGAACATTAGCAGTCTAAGGATGCGATTACGGAACTCCTTATCTCTACGCTAGCGCTAGTAGCGCTAGACTACGAACTAGAGGGAGGGCTAATCGTAGTAGGCGTTAACTCTAGCCTTTACTCGTAGGGATGCCACATATCTTAATGCGACCGGAAAGATAGCAGGATCCGATACCCTTCTCGGTTTAAGTTAGGACTGTTCTCCGCTTCTAAGCAACGCTATGACGCTAGGAAGCGCGAGTGTCTCGGTGTTCTCAAAGCACTAAAGAAGTGTCGTCCGTAGTTGTTTAGTGTTTTCTTCCAGCTAGAAGTAGACGCTAACACGCTAGTGCATTAACTTAATAAGGCTGCTACGGACCTCCCGAACGCAGCTATTATAAGATAGCTAGCGTAGATTAGGCTGTTTAATTTCAATATAGTACATGTCCCTAGGAAGAGGCATACGGCTGCCGATAGACTGTCCCGCAAGCCTCCGATAGAGCGGGACACCCGAGAACTAGCAGAGGAGGGCGATATCGATAAGATAATCGATAACTAGTTTTTCGCCTACTCCGCCTGCGACCTCGTCGCCTAAGTATTCCCTACTCGAGCGGAATTAGAGGAGGAAGTGCTAAACGGTACCTACTCTTAGGACTCGAGGAACATCGCATTCTTCCTAACTTACCTACGCTGTCCGCTAGGCCTAACCCTAACAGAATATAGGTCTCTGCGGAAACGAGCACTTAAGTTCTATGTAAGTAAGGAGGGTTAGCTTATAAGATAGGATCGTGTCGGTAGTATCCCTTAGAGAGTTGTCGACGATAATAACCATCGCGAAAGGATTATTACTGCCTGCTACGACTACTATAGACACCCGGGGCCGGAACGGACGTATAAGACAGTTACTAAACGATAGTAGTAGGACGGTGTTTATACCGCAGTAGTTCGTTTCTATAAGGGTTGCTAGCAATATGCGCTTAGGAACGGGCACTAGCGTCCTAGCCCACTCTACGCTTCCGAGAAATAGTATCTTAGGGAGCGATAGTACCTAGACGCGGTGTTTATTAGCACCGGGCTCTATCTTATTGTTGCAAGAGAGGCTATTTCTCGATAGCTAGAGGCCCGATTAATACGGACAACGGACAATCGCAAGGTTAACGCTAGACACGTTACGAAGTTTATCTACGAGGACTTAATTTGCCGCTAGGAGGCTATAGCCGAGATCTGTATAGACGGGGGCGGAGAGAATGTTTAAGAGACGCTGCTTACTAGCTACGGAATTAAGCAGGTCACGATCTCCCCCTACTATCTATAGGCTAACGGAATCGTTAAACGGGGACACCGTCTAATTCTAGCGGCCCTCTTTAAGCTTATAGGCGGAGGAGTAAGCGCTGCAGCGAAGTATATTCCCTCGGTCCTTTAGGCGGAACGTACTACGACAAACTAGATAATAGGGCTAACTCTAGCGGAGATAATAATAGGCAGGGACGCTATGTTACTAGTAGAGCTTAAATTCCGTACTTACCGGGTAGCTAAGTAGGGGACAGTCCGTAACCGCCCTTCCTTATTAGCAATGCGAGCTGCTGCTATAGAACGGATGCACACGACGCTTAAGGAAGCTCGTACTAGATAGGACCGGCTGCGGAAGCATAATATTAAGTATTTTAATAACTAGAAGAACGCTAATTAGCAGGAGCTTCGTCCTAGACAGATAGTAGTCGTTTACCGATCGGAACTAAAAACGAGCTTCTCGAATAAGCTGCGGTACCGATGGCGCGGTCCGTTTCTTATATATACTATTGTTCGTAAAGGGAAGGCGTATAAGATTAAGGAGCTTAGCGGGGAGGTCCTTTACTATACGTTCCCTAGGTTTAACTTAAAGCTAGTGCCGTACTAGAGGGATCCGGAAGCTATAGTTCCTTAGGAGGATAACTTTAATCCGGGGCAGCTAGGTCCTTTACCTCCTAAACCACGGCCGCGTAGTTATCTGCACCCTTAGGTCCGGATTAGTAAGCTATTAAAAATGACTTAAGAAGAGAGGGGGGAGTATGTCCGTTAGCTAGACATTCCAATACTAGAGGAATCCTAGTAGGCTCCTAATTCCCCTATACACGTGCATCTTATAAGCCGCATCTAAGCCTCGATTGCTTACCGGAATAGTTGCTCTAACACCTCCGACTCGTTATCCGATCGGTAGTCTTGCGATATAATAAAAGGACCCTAGTTCTTAAGGCTAATATCGTCTATCTGCTAAATTGCTTCGTTTATATACGCTTGCAAATCGTTAGCGCGTAAAAGGTCGGCAGCTTCCTACTACGCCTTAAACTAGTACCTCTAGTCCTCGATTATCTCTTATAGTATTTAAGCTAATGCACGAAAATTGTAGCTGCTAAGGTCTAGATACTCCGTTACAAGATCTTAAGCCTTGCGCAGCTTAAACGACAGTCCTGCCTTATAGATCTCGATAATGCGCTTTGCGAGCACCTTCTCGATAGTAAAGACTATATTGCAGGTCTAAGTACGGAATAACGGTGGCACTTTATCTATAGCTATAAACTCGACGAAGTTATTAAGGGCGCTAACTAATAGAAACTCGTAATCTAGGGCCGGCTGCATAAGAGAATGTCCGTTAGCCAGACATTCTAATGCTAGAGGAATCCTAGTAGGCCCCTAATTTTTAAAAATTGTTTCTGCTACGTCCGAATCGGCACGAGAAATAGGGAGAAACGTGTTACTTGTTACTCTCCTATAGCTAGTGCTATAAGAAAGGGAGGATTAGTAGCGGAAGCAGAACAGACCTTAGGAAGCTAAACAAAGGACTGTTACTATAAATAAGAGGATCCACCGTTAGAAGAACACTAGTTCCTAACTAGCCTAAGTTCCTAGGAGCAGCGAGGGATAAGATTAGGCGACTCTTACTTAATTTTAGCTAACAGCTGCCTAAAAGTAATCGCGAGCACGCACATGCTTCCTCATTTCCAGCGGTAAAAATGAACTAAACTAGCTAGTTTACTTCGAATAGCGCTAAGGATCCTCTAACGTATAGCTACGAATACCCTTACGTCTAGGTAGCGGGTTTAAGCATAAAACTCCTCTCCTTTTCGGCTCTTCTAGTCTCTTCTTAGTCTTATCAACCTTAATATTCGCCTTAAGCATAACGACCCTTAAAGGTTGCTATAGTAACTACTCTAGTTCCGCTAAGTGCAGGCGGCAGCGGTAACGACAGTTATGCAGAGTTTTCAAGCAAACAAACCGCGAAAACTCTGCATAATAACCTCTTCTATACGCATACTAACTGTTCTTACCGCTGCTAGCACAAACTTACCTATTTAGAAGACTTACGCATTCTCCGCTTTACGCACTTACTTAGGCTCTCGCTTAAGAACTCGCTTACGGAAACGCCTACCCCTAACCGATTCTCTCCGCTCGCATATAGCATACTCCCTCCTGCATAGTCTATTTTCTCTCCCTCTACCTTACTAGCATAATAGCCGACCGAGATATTGCTATAACTAACGCGACCGCTAAAGCGCCCACCCCTAAGCCTAAGGCGGTAGTCCGCTATTCCAACCCCGATTCGCTCGCCTGTGCCGCTAACTCTAAGCTAGCTAATTTCCGCAACTTTACGCTTAACATTTCTAAGCTAGGCGGCTAGCGCACTCGGGCATAGATACTAGAAGCCGTTACTAACGCAGGAATAGAAGAAGAGAAGCAGGCCATTCTGCGCTCCGTTTACAGCGCTATTTAGGGAGACGACGACCGCCGCGCCTTTATTATTTTCTAGTTTATTTAAGAACTCGGCTAGCGTGCCTCCTCTCGCGCTTAAGAAGGAGCACTAGAAGGACTAAAAGGCGTAATAGATATCTATAAGAGAGGCAAGCAGTTTGCTAAGAAGCGTAAAGGCCTCCTCGATATATTGCAGAACTCGTTTAGCTCGGGCAGAGAGTTCCCCTACTTCGACTTCCTTAACTCTACGTTTAAGATCTATAAGAAGGCTAGCTAGCACCTCCGCCGCTTTACGCTATTTAAGAACGTCCCTACCGAGAATCTCCGATTGCTAGGCCTAACCTAGTCTAAACAGATGCTATACTAAGCTCTCCGCAACAGAAAGAAGGAGAATCTGTTCCGCCCTGCATCTAGCCATGTCTCGGGCAAATTTTAAAAGGCCAGCTTCGTTAAGAGCGTAGAGGCTATGTTCTAGTTAGACCTATTTAGCCGCGAGAACCTCCAGCTTATCGATAAGAACGGCTTCGCCGTTATAGACGCCTACTTTATCATCCCTAAGAATAAGCTCTCTAGAGTGTCCGACGCTAATAATAAAGCTAGAGGATCGGCCGCGAGCAGGCCACTTAGTAAGCCGTCCGAATCTAGCCACGACTTTCTAGGCTATATAGATCTAGGCTTAGATAAATTTAAGAATTTCCGCGAAGTAGCCGAGCGCTAGGTCCGCGAGAAAATAAACCTCGCCGACAAAGACCAACTGCGCCCTAATGCGTTCGCGCATCTATACTATAAGATTAGAGACCTCTACTACGAGGATCGCGAGCTTAAAGCGCTAAGCCGCTAGCAAGAAGAAGCCGGCTAGGGCTAGGCCGCAGTAACCCGCTCTCGATCTATAGCCCTAGAGCTAGAAATAATTGTTTTAGTCCGTCTACGCGAACTAGCCGGCGGGGCTAAAGAACAAGTAACACGTTGCGAGACGTATAGCCACAATAAGGACCTATTAGACGATCTAATTAACGAGGCGATCGAGAAGCCTTATTTAGATCTCGGAGAAGTTCGCGTCCGCATTGCTATCCCCTACGCTAACTACCTCGAAGAGCGCTGCAAGGATAGTATATACGGGAAGCTAGACATAATCCCCCTTAATAAGTACGAGTCCCTAGACATTAGTCCTCCCTTCTGCCGCACCTATATAGTGGAAATAGCTAAGGTAGTTGGCCTTATAGTAGAAGAATCGATAATAATAGCATCTAATCGCCTCTACGACTCGTAGGATATCTCCCGCGGACTATGCCTGCTAGCGAAGGGATTAATCGACGACGTGCCTAACAACTTAAAGAAAGACCTATAGATATAGAAGACAGACGCGATAGACCGATAGGCTAGCAAGAGCTAGCTGCGTAACGTAGAGAAGGCTGCGGCGAAGACAGCGGCCGACAAGAAGGCTTAGGAGAAGGCCAAGCGTAAAGCTAACACTAATAATAAAGAGGACGGCAGCCCTAAGAAGAGGACTCGCCTACAGCTAGAGATCGGAGAGGCCGAGGGTTCCGCGTCTGCACCTCTAGCTTACGCCCTAAAGAAGTCTAAGAAGTCTAAGAAGAGCAAGAAGTCTAAGAAGGCTAAGGGGAAGCAGCGTGCCAGCTCAAACGAAGCGAACTAGCTAGTTTAGTTCGACGACGACTATAGCGACGCAGAAGCCGCTTAAGAGTCTAATCTAGAGGCTAACGATAATAAGCTTAGGCCTATACGAATTAAGCTAGACTTTACTAACACCCGCCTATCTTACTTGGAATTCGAGACCATTCGAGATGCATAGAAGGCTTATAACGGAAAGCTCCTTAAAGATAGTTTTAACGTGTTTAGCGGCCTTCTTAATTAGTAGGCAAAGGACCCGGATATAGTTTCTTAGATGCACTAAGAGTTCGACCTATACCGCTACTACCTCCGCCGCCGCCGCAATATATATAAATAGATGCCAAATATATTCTTCTCCCTTACCTAGCAGCTAATGCAATAAGACCCGACTATCTAGCTGCTTAATATGCTCGCCTAAGATTCTTTACGCGATAAGGCTATATATAGATTTATCGCATACCCGATAACAGCGCAGTACTAGTAGGGTAAGCCTACCGGCCGAATCGACCTAACGATCCTAATTATTAAGGGGAACTAGGCTACCGGCGAGAAGTTTGTTAAAGGCCCCCTAGCAGCATAGAAAGATAGACGAGAAACCGCCTGCACGATTACTATAGTTTCTCTCGATAGTACCTACCCTAGCCGCGGACCGGTTATATAGGTACCTAACCGCAAGCTATAGAACTAGACTGCTAACGATAACGAAGACGACGAAGAAGAAGACGAGGCTATATACGCTAAGTTTGAAGTCGTCGGTAGCACCGACTACCTAGGTTTAATTTACGATATAATTAATAAGCTTAATAACAACGAGAACGAGGACGAAGACTCGGACATTAAGCAGACGCTAGTCTACGTCTCGGACTAAGAAAAGGATAGCCTGCAGGACGCTAGCCTACGCCTATAGAACGTCTCGACTGTGCCTAGCGACTTAGTGCTAATGCATTAGACGATCGCCTATAGAGAAAACCCTAGCGTCTCCTTGCGACGCATAGTCTACCTAACGCTTATTAAGTACCGTAATTAAGAGCTAGTTAGAAAGAATACCCTAGGCTTCGTAGAGGTTCTCGTTAGCAATATTACAATGCTGCTAATGTCTAAGACGTTTACGGGCGCCGATTTTCCTAATAAGCCGCAGGAGCGTAAACTTCCCTAGGAGCAATAGCTTAATAGCCTTAGGCTAGTTTTAGACGCGTTAATAGGACGCCGCAGCTAGGAAGAACTAGAGGTAAGCTAAGAGGCTCTTACGCTTCTGCATATAGACCGCGCCACCTACGAGAAGTGGCACGAAGAAGTCTAGGTCCCGCAGGCAAAGAAGAGATTCGCGCAGCTCTACGAGTGCTTAGTTAAGGCTAAAAAGGCTATAGCGAAGGAGCAGAGCTTCTTTCTGCATATTAAGAAGGCCCTTAGAGGCGAGTTAAAGTACTTCCCGTTCGATAGCGCTAACTACCTAGACGAGGAGGAAGACGAGTTTAAGAAGATTAGCATAGCTATATATGCATAGTAAACTAAACTAGCTAGTTCGGTTCGGCGAAGGAAAATAGTAACGTTATAAACGTCTAACACGTTAGAAAAGAATAAATAGTACTTAGTTTGTTATTGTTTTGCAGAAGCTAGTTCTGCTAGACTGTCTTTTTAGAATAAAAATGTTATTTGTTAGAGTATCTATTCGGACACAAAGAAAGGGAGGATTAATAGGCGGAAACCGCATATCCTTAGCAGCTCGGGCGCCTACTTAAGCGCGAGCTTAGGCTCTCCTCTATATTAATCAATTATCTACCCTACGTTTCTTGTTCATAGTTCTAGTATTATCACACGTTCTGTGCGTACCCGCCCTGCTAGCTATTACGAGAGACGATGTAGCTAACACGAGGGTTCGTAAGCTAAACGTAGAAGCGTAACTGCGAGCGTAGCCGTTACTCGATCCAAACTGCAGTGCTTACGAGGATTCCTAAGCCTAGCTACCTGGGACGAGAGATGAGAACTGCGCGTTGTTACGCTGCGTGCGACTGCTATACACCTAATTCTGGGGCTGTTAGGCCTTAGCGATATGGATATGCACGCCCAGTTGGCTATGAGCTAGTTGGAGTAGTATAGGATTTACGCATTACTAGTTTATTTAAGAACTCGGCTAGCGGGCCTCCTCTCGTGCTTAAGAAGGAGCATTAGAAGGACTAAAAGGCGTAATAGACATTTATAAGAGAGGCAAGCAGTTTGCTAAAAAGCGCGAAGGCCTCCTTAATATACTGCAGAACTCGTTTAGCTCGGGCAGAGAGTTCCCCTACTTCGACTTCCTTAACTCTACGTTTAAGATCTATAAGAAGGCTAGCTAGCACCTCCGCTACTTTACGCTATTTAAGAACGTCCCCGCCGAGAATCTCCGATTGCTAGGCCTAACCTAGTCTAAATAGATGCTATACTAAGCGCCTATAGGTTATATAATATCTTATAAGGTTATAGGTCTTAAGTTAGCTTATATATTTGCTATAGGCCTAGTACTATTAGAAATAAATATAGTTAGTAGCTACTAATAGTTAGCAGTAGAAGGTAGTTAAAGTTATTTTTATTAACTATATTTAGTATATTAAAAGAACTAAGTAGGCCTATAATTAGGTTTAAGGTATATAATAGAGTAGAGTATTAGAGAAAACTAAAAAGATTTATATAGAAGTTTTTAGTCTATAAATAGTAGTAAGAGTAAGAGTAAATATAAAAGTAAGAGTAGAAATAAAAGTAAAAGTAAGAATAAAAGTAAGAATAAAAGTAAAAATAAGAATTAGAGTAAGAATAAGAGTAAAAATAAGAATTAAAGTAAGAATATAGTATAATCTGTCTATAACGATACCTCCGTATTAGCGTTTTTTATCGTAATAACGAGGAATCGTTACTTAAAGTAGCACGTAATCTAGCTAAGCTAGCCGCCTTCTAATTAGCTATAGCTAATAGCCGCAACCTCTAGCTAAAGAACATTAAACTGCGACACTATAAACACCCTAAATAATATTCTAACTACGAGTCTAGTATACCTACTAAACGCTGCAAAATTACGTACTAAATGTTAGAGTTTTTTCTATATAACTATACTATTAAACCACTAACTTTTAGTAGTATTATTAACGATATAGTATTTTAAGCTTAATTTATACTATTGCATCGCTGCTATTTTAGAAACTAAGGTTTAGCGACGGTTTGCAATAGCAGCAACCCTTAGAAACGCGCTATATTAAAGGTTCTAACTAATTAGAGGTTAAAGAATTAAATAAGCTTATTAAAGTATGCAGAATTATGCGTTTTAGCAGTATTGCTAGCACCTAAAGTTAGAATTCTAGCAACCCTAAGATATAAACCCTAAACTTTAGCTACTATAGGTATAGTAGAAATACGGCTAATACGCCTATAGAAGTCTATAGTTTGTCCTAAAACATAGCAGTCTTAGTAGTAGATTTAAATCTTATATAGATTTAAACTATTAAACTTATATTAATATTATTAAGACACGATTAAAACACGGTTAAAACGCGATATTAAATAAATACTACTTTGCTACCTATTTCGCAAATATGCTACGGATATCCCCTAAAACTAGTAAAGCATTCTTCCTAGCAAATAGCACTGCCTCTTACTTCTAGCACTTAAATAACTATCTGCTATTAGACCTAGTTAGCTATTGTTCTTTATAAAGCCGTAGCCTCTAAAGCGCCTTAAGCGCCTCTATATAGCTAATTATATCTATAACGACCTTAATTTCCGCCGGCTAATTATCTTATACCGCTAGCTTATATAATTCTATTATCTCTTCGAAAGCCTAATCGTCGTTGTCTTTATTGTCTATAATAACCTCTTCTCGTAGATTAAGGAAGTTATTAATATCTATAGCCGCGTCTACTACGCGTAATCGCACTAGTTTCTTTACCTGCAGTTCTACCTCTTCTTCTACCTCTTAAGGTTTAGCGGCGAGGCCTAATTAAACGCGGCGGCGCTAATTAATCTCGTCTTCTTAGATATAGCCTAAAAGGTTATAACTAATTCCGTAGTAGTCTATAAACTGCCGCCGTATAAAGTATATCGCTCGTTCGCCGAGTAAACTACTATAAAGCTAGCAATTTACTATAGTATTAGCCTTTACCTTATTCTACGCTCGAATAAAGAAGCGAATAGCCTATAATACGTTTATTATCTTTAGCGGATTACGGCTACTATTTATCTCTTTAATTATATAGTTTAGCTAGCCCTTCCGGTAGTGCGCCTTAAGCGCGCGAATAATTCCTTAATTAAGAGGCTACGTTCGCGATATTATATTCGGTAGAAGGAAGATAACCTTAGTCTATTTAACGCCGCTAGCAGCTATAATCTCTCTATAGGCGGACTCGTACGCTAAGAAGTTATCTATTAGAAGCACTAACGGCTTAGTTATCTGCCTATTAAACTAATAGAGGTACTCCTTAAAGACGCCTCCGTTTATTTACGCTCGTTTATTATGCCTATAAACGATATTAAACCGGTTAATATTAATACGCTAGGCCTTAAACGCACGCAGCTGCGCGGAGGTACTAATAAGCTAGTTCGTTAATTTACGGCCTTCTATATTAACTATATAATGCACTATTATACGCGCCTTCTAACTCTTTAGGCCTAGCAGCGCCTAAGTAGTTAGTAAACGCTCTAGAGTTAGCCGCTAATAAAGGCTAGTCTCGTCGCAGTTCTAGCGATTCCGTAGCTTATAAGGCTTAACCTCTTTATAATAAGCCGCCTACGGAGGTATTAGTAAATAAACACGCCGTTTGCGGCTTAAAATATCGTATTAAGTTCGCGTTTTAGCACTTATAAACTCCTTTTCTATCTTGTCTATATTAATACTACCTGCCTTACTATACCTAATCCGCTCTTTAATACCCTTCCGCGCCTTAAAACTACTAATCTAACCTAGCGAGAACTTCGGAACTAGTATCTCTAGCTATCGCCGCATCTAAATACGCCGCGCCTTCGAGGCGATTATATCGCTAGTTACTGCTACCCTTTGCTTAAGAAACTGCACGCGATTAATTAAATACGCCTCTAATTTAGGGTAGTTCTCGCCGCGCCGCTTCTTCTAAAGTAGCTACTAGGTACCTTAATTAAGCGACTGCTACCTATCTAATAGCTATTCTAATACCGTATTTTGCTTAACTAGCCGGCTAAATTTATACTCGAACTAGCGATATACTTCTGCCTAGGTTATATAGTGCTTATAGATATTCTAATAGCGACAAACACTAATACGATCCTTATTAGTAAAGGCAGCGCGTTTTAGAGGCATAGTTTTAAGCGATAAATAGTAAGACCGAAGAGGCGGGAAAGACTAAGAATTTTACTAGGGGCTACTATATAAAATACGCTGCTACTACCTAGCCGGCTAGTCGATTATAGCGATATTACTACGGTAGCTGCACCGTACGCACTACCGAATCGAGAACAATATCGCTATATCGCTATATATAGCAAAAAACCGCGGTAGGCAAAGACGCGTATTAATATAACGAGATATCGTTACTCGGAAGATCGCTATAAACAGATTATACTATAAAAGTAAAAATAAAAATATAAATAAAAGTAAGAATAAAAGTAAAAATAAAAATTAAAGTAAGAATAAAAGTAAGAATAAGAATTAGAATAAAAGTAAAAGTAAAAGTAAGAGTAAAAGTAAAAATAAAAGTAAAAGTAAAAGTAAAAGTTAAAATAAAAGTAAAAATAAAAATTAAAGTAAAAATAAAAATAAGAATAAGAATTAAAGTAAAAGTAAAAATAGAAGTAAAAGTAAAAGTAAAGGTAAAAGTAAAAGTAAGAATAAAAGTAAGAATAAGAATTAAAGTAAAAGTAAGAGTAGAAATAAAAGTAAAAGTAAAAGTAAAAGTAAAAATAAAAGTAAAAATAAAAATATAAATAAAAGTAAAAATAAAAGTAAAAGTAAAAGTAAGAATAAAAGTAAAAATAAAAATTAAAGTAAAAATAAGAATAAAAATAAAAATAAGAATTAAAGTAAGAATAAAAGTAAGAATAAAAGTAAAAGTAAAAGTAAAAATAAAAATATAAATAAAAGTAAAAATAAAAATATAAATAAAAGTAAGAATAAAAGTAAAAATAAAAATTAAAGTAAAAATAAAAATAAGAATAAAAATTAAAGTAAAAGTAAAAGTAAAAGTAAGAATAAAAGTAAAAGTAAAAGTAAAAATAAAAGTAAAAATAAAAGTAAAAGTAAAAGTAAAAGTAAAAGTAAAAGTAAAAATAAAAGTAAAAATAAAAGTAAAAATAAAAGTAAAAGTAAAAGTAAAAATAAAAAATAAAAGTAAGAATAAGAATTAAAGTAAAAGTAAAAGTAAAAATAAAAGTAAAAGTAAAAGTAAAAATAAAAATAAAAGTAAGAATAAGAATTAAAGTAAAAGTAAAAGTAAAAATAAAAGTAAAAGTAAAAGTAAAAATAAAAATAAAAATAAAAATAAAAATAAGAATAAGAATTAAAGTAAAAGTAAAAGTAAAAATAAAAGTAAAAGTAAAAGTAGGGTTAGGGTTAGGGTTAGGGTTAGGGTTAGGGTTAGGGTTAGGGTTAGGGTTAGGGTTAGGGTTAGGGTTAGGGTTAGGGTTAGGGTTAGGGTTAGGGTTAGGGTTAGGGTTAGGGTTAGGGTTAGGGTTAGGGTTAGGGTTAGGGGTTAGGTT
>JAKLWY010000010.1:30000-32500 GCA_023512815.1 Cercospora zeae-maydis | reverse complement strand
CCGACACCAGACTTGGACTCCTGACACTTCGGCATCCATCAAGCCCAAGTACGATGTCGGAGGGGTAGGTCGGGGGGGTAGGACGCGAGAGATGCTCGATTTTCCCCAGAACGGCAGGGTCGCCCCCGGGGGTGTTGGGTCAGGGTGTTAGGTGCTCCCCTAGGCCCTATATAGGTCCGATTAATATGAAACTTATAGTCTGCATTGACCGGTAGGCGTTCCGTAAGGCCTATAAGTTCGGTGTTGATCGGAGGTTATCTTAGGGGTGTTGGGTGACGGTGGCCTATAGTGACCCAACGGTTGAAAACTGTTAGGCCGTTTTTTGGGTAGCGGTAGCGAGGTCGGCTGTTAACCGATTACGCTTAGACTAAGTAGTTTGCAGCGGAGGGGACGAGAGGGGGTGGTGTCGAAATATTTCCCGAATCGGGGTCGCCGCCGTAAGGAGATCTCGATTTTTCGGAAAAACGGCAGGGTCGCCCCCGGTGGTGTTAGGTTATAACCTAACACCCCTTAGCGGCCCCGGTTCGAGCCCGACCGACACCACTCTCACGGGCTAGCCTGAACGGCACGCGTTCTGTCCGACCTGCGAGGTTGGCGTCGATCGGAGGTCATCTGGGGGGTGTTGGGTGACGGCGGCCTGAAGGTGACCCAACGGCCAACAACCGTTGGGTCGACTGTGGGGTGGCGATAGCGGCCCCGTGTCGGGCCCGATCGCCCTCAAACTTGAAGACCGGACTCGGCGGCACGCGTCCTCTCCGACCTGCGAGTTTGGGACCGATCGGAGGGGCCGTTGGGTCGCAGAACGGCAGGGTCGCCCCGGGTGTTGGGTCGCTGAGTCAGCTGTTGGGTCGGCGTTGGGTCGGGCAGGAAACCACGTCTCCCTCCCTCCCCCCTCTCCCTCCCTCCTTCTCTCCTTCCCCTCCCCTCCCCCCTCCCTTCCTTATTTCGCGCGCGCGGCGGCCGCTTCGCGGCCGGAAATTTTTTGGGGTGTGTTGGGTGGACGGGTTGGCCGTTGGGTCAGGAAACGGCAGGGTCGCCCCCGGGTGTTGGGTCGCTGAGTCAGCTGTTGGGTCGGCGACGCCAGAAGCAGGCCGTTGGGTCAGGAAACGGCAGGGTCGCCCCCGGGTGTTGGGTCATCTCGACCTCGTACGGGTCCTGGGGGTTCCCGCGAGCTCTGGCGAGCAGAGAACTCGTGCATCCGGGGTCGTATCCGGACGGGCGAGGTCGGTAGAGGGGAAGATGGCCTCCGAGGGCCCCTCCCGGCGACAGCACGGCCCCCAACGGAGCTCCCTCTCCCCGTTCCAGGGGGTCCGAGGTCTCCTCTCGTCGGGAGACGTGGAAGCCGGCGTCTCACGCGTCGTCGGGGCGATCGGGGACCGCGGAGTCACTATGGGCCAGGAAGGAGGGTAGGTGGTGCACGAGAGATCAGGTCGCTTCATTATTCCGTGTACCCCAAAACACATATCGGGCCGGCGACGACGAGGTGGGGGTCCGCCGGCGACGGCGAGGTCGGGAACATTCGTGTTCGAGCCCGGAGGGGCCGCGTCGCGAGTTTGGGGCCGATCGGAGGGGGCGGCGGCGAGGTTAGGGGGCGGCGGCGAGGTGGCGGCGAGGTGGGAAGGTCGCCGGCGGGCTGTGGTGCGGGCGGCGAGGTGATTTTCGCTAAGTCCCTCGATCGCGCGGATTTTGGCACCTCTCGCGAGGCGCAACCTCGCGACTTTTCGGGGTTCCCCATACAAAAGTGGCCGGCTGCGGACCCTACTTTGGGCCACTACCCGCCGCACGCAAAATTCGTAGCCTGGCATGTTCGGAGGATCTATAAGAAAGAAGAAGTCGTCAGTCAATCTAATACGGGATTCGAAAGGATTTGGTTAGAGGTTCTGATGGCTTTGGGCGTGAGGTCTAAACATCCCTCAACCGCCGGTCGGTGGTCCCGATTTAGTTCGAACCGTCGATTAGCTAAAGCCCCCCTGAGTATTGATTGATCCATCATCAATATTGATCGGGCGGGCGGTGGCGCGGGTGGTACAGCGTTCATTTCTTTCTGCCTGCAGCTCGCAGGGTCCACTATCTAGTAACCGGCCTCTGGCATCGCTCGTTTAAGCGCCACGCCGGCTCCTAACTGTGGACCGCCGCTCCGGACATGAATCGATCTGCCCAACCGCAGAGCGAGTCTAACGGGGCGCCCGAAGCCCGAGTGATTCATTCGTGAATTCATTCGGCGCCGAAGGAGTCTGTGGATAATTGGCCGTTGGCTATCATTATTCAAGACGCACTCGGGGGTACACCTGTGTACCGGTATCCGCTTTACGGCGTGACCGTCGACGGGGAGCCTCCTCTTGAGGTGGATATGTCAAAGTTCGATCGCCCCTCGCGGGCGCCGGTCGCTTCTTTGACGGACTCTACTTTGAGGAACTCGGTTGTGGCAATTGGATGGTGATGGGGCGAATCGAAAGGCTCACGCCCGGAGAGGAGCTAATCGCCGGGTGACTTGTTCACC